>ML806015.1:383743-449590 GCA_009831015.1 Picea engelmannii | reverse complement strand
TGAGGATTTATCATAGTTTCCTTCGTCTTCGTGTGCACCACAATGGAAATATGTCGTTGAGGGTGCAAACCCAAGACTTGAGGATAAATAGAAGAAGAAATTTGACATCCCACCAGCCTAAGAGGGTTTAGGGGGTCAGGTGTGTCACAAACAACATGTAAAATTCTTTGGAATTTTATAAGATCTTGGTGCTATTCAAAAACATCAACTACTTTATTGATTGACAATTAGTCAACAATAAAGATGACCAAGAATTTAGTATTTATTCAAAGACCAAACATGTTGAAACAAAGTTTCACTTCATCAGAACACTCATCAACAACTATATTATCAAACCAAAATAGTCCATTTGAAAATCAAATTTTGGATATTTTCATTAAGCCACTAGGAAAAATAAAATTCACATGAACTTGACATTTGTAAAAATAAATTTCAGGATTGAAGGACATAATATGACCCTAACAATCCTAAATTTTGTTTAGATATGTGTTTTTCCTCTAATAAAAAAGTTAGTTTAGAAGTTATGGATTTCCTAAGAGATATATTGGCTTTGTCACATCTTTGTCATAATGACTATCCTTGAGTTGTTGATTAAGGACACATGTCATGTTGAAATAAGTGTATAGAGCTTATATACAGAGCATGTCTCTCACCTATGATGTAATTTATCTTTTCTTAATCAATAAAATTTATGTGCGTGAAGACACTTGGTGAATGTTAACGATGAAGAAGAGGGACTATGCTTGTTCACATGACCTAAGGGACAAAAAATGAGAGATTTGATGAAATGAAGGATTTCATTTGTTAAAGTAGGAGGTTGTTAGTGCTATTTCATTGTGAAGGTTATGGTTTAGAGTCCTAAAATAATAGTATTGACACATAACACTTATGAACATGAATATGGGGAAATGATGGTCTTAGCATGCCCATTGTGGCACATCAGATGGGGTAGGACTTTGTATAAACTAATGTTTTCTAGGACATTGTTGCTTATGTAAGTGTTGATTTGATTTGTTAAATGTACATTAAGTGACATGTTGACATGGATATCACATCATCGGATAATAAGTTATTCTTTTACATAAAATATGATTTAAACATATACAACCATTTGATGAAGGGAAATTAGTAAGTTTACAAAAATGATGACAAGAGTGCCAATTTTTAATGAGATGATTTTTTCTATCATTAAAAACTCATGATGTAGTGGTTTCATTTATAATTGGAATTTGAATAAAATAGATATTGGAAACAATGGTCAAACTCTTTCATTATAGCGTAATAACCATGAATTCAATATTGAATAGAAATAAACAAATGGCGAGTGTAATTTCAATTATTGATTCAATATGATAATTTGAGTTGTATTGATTTAATATGATTGATAACTTAAAGTTGATTTTATGTGTTATTTGAATATGATAATATCAATTGTACACATTTGTGGTCTTTGATGAATAAAAAAGTGGAACGTTAAAATACATCATTTGGTATCGTGATATGGTTGGAACAATTCATGCATAGGGGTTACCAACCCCGCCTTGATTAGAAAGTTAATATGTTTATGGTCAATTGCATTTGCAATAATTGTTTTGAAACAATTTCAATCTTGTTAATTCACATTGCAATTTGTATTCATTCTAAGACTGTTACACTAAACATTGAATTTAACACGATGGGCACATGGTGCAAGCTATTCTTGTATGTTTGATGTGTACGATTCTATCAATGGACTAGTATAGAAAGTGGGGATGTAATGTTTGGTAATTTAGGTTTTATCTCGAAATATCATTTCAATGTTGAACCAATAATGGATGTAATTAATAGTTTTTTCAACAAATTTGTAAATAAGTTTTTGGATTATTTTCACAAAACATGTGTTGAGCGATAAAATTTGTAAGTTTACATACTTTTGCATTTGTTTTTGTATTTTTTTGTAATAAATATGAGATCATGGTCAATAATTTTGTCACCATTGTAGAGTACATCTCATGTTTATTGAGTGAAGAGGCAAATTGATAGTGATAAGTAATATCTTTTTACTTAACATCACACAAATTATAGTGCATGAATGTTTATGGTTGATTTATGACAACATTTGCAAACATACCATTAACAAATAATTTTTTTTTTTTTTTAGTTATTATTGTATTATGGTGCAACACCAGATATATTCAATGCCTCTCTTGAGATGAATATAAAGACATCAAACTTTGATGTCGATATCAATACAATTTTTATGGTTATTGATGGTGTTTATTTAGATGTCAATACATTTTAGTTGGTTAAATAGTTCTTTGATTACATTGAGTTGCTCTGAAACAATGTTCTTGCTATTTTAAGCAAGATCATACAATTGGGTGGTATGGTTAAACGAGTGTTGAAATACACCAACACTTTTCACAATATGGATTTTGATTTCATACTTGGTATGGGCACTTTTGAGTTGTCTTTGAAATGGAAGAAGAGGTTCCTTAGCTCTAAAAGAAAACACAAAAGAAACAAACAAAATAAGGGCTTGAAAATTGATTTGAATGTTCATGCATATGAATAAGAACCATTTTTGTTTCAAAAATTCAGCAAGTGGAGATGTTATAGCTCAAATAATGTCTTCTCTTATGGTCCCATGTATGTTTCATAGAGCGATGAAATTATTGTATTTAGATTAGTGTATTCGGACATCCCCATTTTTTAAATTTAGATTGTGTACACTAAACAAACTTAACAATCATTACATAAGCTAACACACTTGACAACTTTTACTTGTATAGGTGCACTACAACGTGTTTTATATTTTAGATCCATGATAACAAACATTGACTTTTTTGTTTCATCTTCTATTTAATGCCATATTAGTTGCTTCATTTGGTTGATAGATATTATACTATGCATAAGGTTATGAACATTGTGAAACAAAATATAAATTATTACATTTTTTTTTTTTTTGTTTTAATGTTTTTTGGAGGTTCATCATTTTGATTGGAGTAGTCTATTTGTTGTACAATTGTTTGGCATGCCTAGTTTTCCAAAAATAAATGTGTTAGAGAAGGGAAAATATTCTTTGGTACATTTGTTTTGTTAGACGTGTAAGAGAGAGATTTTTCAGCATGTTTGGTTTGAAAGGAGAATTCGTACAATGAATAGACTACTTCATTCAAAGCTGTCAAACTCCAAAAAACATTAAAACAAAAAGAGAATGAATAATAAGTTATAGTTTGTTTCACAATTCTTATAATGTTATGCATAGGATTGTGGGCTTAGATAGATTTAAGAGATCCAATATACAAAAAACATTGTTGTGTGTCGACACAAGTACAAGTTATCAAGTTTGTTAACTATGTGATAGTTTGCAAGTTATTTGATGATTCCCAAGTTTGTTTGAGGTTCACACACTACAAGTTAAAAAATGGCATTGTTTAAATACACCAATATAAACACATTAATATTGTCAGTATGAAACATCCATGAGACCATAGGGGAGACATTGTTTGATTGAACACCAAAATTATTACTTTTTTTTTGTTTATTTTGTGTTTTTTCTAGAGTCAATGAAAATTTTCTTCCACTTCAATGATAACTTGGAAGTTCACAATTCAAGTGTGTAGTCAAAATCCGTAATGTGTATATTGTTCGTCTCAATTAACTAGACCAATCATTTGACCTTCGTGAAAATAACAAGACGATTGTTTTGAAGTAGCTATATGTAGTTAATCAAGTCATCTCTAGCCAATTATAGTTTATCAACATCTACATCAACACTATCAATGCCCATAAGAGTTGTGTTGATATATGTATTAAGGTTTGGTGTCTTAGTATTTATTTCAGAAGGGACAATCAATTTTTTGGGTGTTATGTTTTGATTCAATAACAAGTTTGAATAGCATGAGGGGGATGCAACTAGTTGACCTTTATGGTGTACTTTCAAATGTCCTCGTGAATAAACCATGGGCATACACACATCATAAAATTTGTATGATATTAGGTGACAAGGTATTGCTAATCATGATTGGTTTGACTCATCACTTAATAAGCATGGGATGTGTTTTCATGAGTTCAACAATCATTCTATGCTAGTATTTCCATTGATTATCTTTTTTTTTAATAGCTATTTTTTGTAAACTATCTTGCTACTATTGATTAATTGAAAGAGAAGCTATACATTGTTCCTGCTGTTGGTCTGCCATTGGGAAACCAAACCAACAACATACGAGTATTTTATCAAGTTGTTGATGTTTGAAGGATCAATGAAACTTAAGACTACAAACCACAAAATATTTAAGTACAAACCACAAAATATTTAAGTTCAAAACCAACAGATGAAAGTCTAGTAGAGATAGCTGCATATGACTCTGATTACTAGACTAAGGTGGGGCAACAACTCCTAGACCTTTGAAAATCAAAATAAAAAAAGAAACCATGTCTGACATGAAAAAAAAAACCAGAGGACGATGGTTTTTAGCCACTGAAACCCGAGGTTGAGGGTAAACCAGGTCGGAGAATTCTAGTCCGAAGGATTTCTCATCCAACAGATTGACCTTGTGATCCAAGAGTTTAATTTGCAGTTGCATGTCATCGATTTGGAGGAGAATTTCTTGATGCGCCTCGTTCCTCTCAATAAATTTTTTTCCCATAAGCATCTTCATATGCCATTATAAATCAACGATCTTTTAATATTTGGATTCTCGAACCCTCAATGAACTTGGGTTTGGTATCCATGAGCATAAATTTTCATTGACTTCCTCATCAAATATAAAGTGCCGAAGAACCATGACATCTTCTTTTGCTAAGTCTATTTTGGCCTGTATCTCAGTTGGAGTGTGGGCCTGGTAGTCTTCAACATTGGCCTCGATTTCTCAAGAGACTCTTGAGACCGATAGTAGGGATTGTCTACCACGCCATTGCTTGTTGGAGCCCTTGCACACCATGAAAGGAGACAAAAGAGGAGAGCAAAGGAGAAGGGTGGTGTAGATATGGGTGTTGAGGTTGGGGACGTAGGGGAGAATAACAGAGCATGGGAGAGGGTGTAAAGAGTCTGAGAATGTCAGGAAGAGGTAGCAGAAGAGAGGCTAGAGGGGGCCGATAAAAAATGTATAGTTGCTCAAATATATATATTTATTTTATAGTTGCTCACATATATATATTTTTATAACTTTCTTCAATCAATATTAGCGTCCAACATTTTTCAGGAGTACGTACAACAATCAATTCATCCTACGTGTTCATTTATTTCTTTGATTAAAGAGAAATTTTGTTTTGAGAAAACAATAATATTATTCAATGACATTACATGGCTCTTTTAATTTGCATGAAAGAAATCACAATTTCTTTGATTAAAGAGAAATTTTGTTTCGAGGAAACAATAATATTACTCAATGACATTACATGGCTCTTTTGATTTGCATGAAATAAATCACAACAAATTTTTGTTCATAATCTTAAATGTAAAGAATTAAATTAGTGTAGAGTTTTTTTATCAGACAAAAAAAAAAACACAAGTCAAAGCATAATTTATTATCGACAATCCAATTTTTGTGAAAATAGTTCAAGAAATTTTCATTTATGAATTGGTTCTGTAAATTATGTTGATGATTGATTCGACATTGAAATAATATTTTATGATAAAACATAACTTATTGAACATCACATTCATTTTTTGGCTAATCAATCCACATATTTTTGTCCATACTCTCTATATGTGAAAAATACTTATGATCACTTTGAACTTTGTGGTTTTCTTTGCTAGATTTAATGCATTTAAGTGTAACATTTTTCAAATAAATAATATTTGAAATGCAAAAAAATAAGATGAAAATGATTTTAGTCAATACATCATTTATCACCAATGCATTCATTTTTTTATTTGGGGTGGAGTTGGTAACACCTATGTATGAGTTGCTCCAATGATATTGGAATATCATATTATGTATTCAATAACACTACAACCTATGCAAATGACAACTCACTTTATTGTTCATAAAATAACTGCGAGTGTGCACCAGTGATATTTCTATTTTTAAAGAATACATGAAATCGAATTCAAGTTACCACCCATATTATTGAATGGTTATAATTCAAATATTCATTTTCAATTAATTATTGAAATCACATTTACTTTTGTATTGAATATTGAAGTCATGTTTTTCAACTATTGTGAGATAATTTGCCCATTGTTTTCAACACTAGTTTGATTTGAATTCTAATTATAAATAGAATTTCTATGTCATTGGTTTTTTTGGTAAAGTATAAAATCACCTCGATATTAAAGGTTAACATTCATTTTACTTTTTTACAAAGTTATTCATTTGCTTTCATCAAATGACTATATACATGTTTACAACATGTGTTTTTGGATAAAAATAAATTCCTATTCCTATGACATTTATGTCAACTTGTTACTTAATGCACACTTTATTGATTTAGGTCAATTACTATTTCCAAAAAAAACTACTTACGATTAATTACCATTTCCAAAAAAAAAATTACTTTCTACATAAGTAACAATGTTCTTTAAAAACCTTGGCTTATGCAAAAATTTGGCTTCACCTGAAGTGTTACGTTGGTCATGTTAGTGCTATCCTTTTCCATCTTCATGTTTATATGTTATATGTCAATATGCTAGCTTAGGACATTGAACCATAACCTTTACAATGAAATGATATTTGCAACCCCTTTTTTTCGTTCCATATTTCTCCATTTTCATACTTATAGGTTGTATGTTAATAGCGCTATCTCACGACTTTGAACCATAACTTTCGTGAATTCACAACCCCTCTTCTTTATTTCTTCGCAAACAAGGTCATTTCTTTAATTGAATGCTCTTCTCTTGTCTTTTGAGCCATATGAACACACATAACAAAATAAAGAGTTTTGAAAAGTTAGTGCATATGAAAAATGATAGATGCACTCTTGTTACTAACATCGAAATAATGAACTTTTGAAATATTTACAATTCATATTGTTGACAATGCTACCCTTTTGCTTTGGGGGTTTGTTTTGTCGACATTTTATAGTACATGGAGCATTGAGATTTTGTTTCTTCCTTCTAATAAAGTTAGGAACTCTATGTGAAAGGACCAAATTATGTGACATGATCAATACATATCCATTCAATTTATCAATTTATTTAAGAGTAGATTAATCTTTTTACCAGAAAAGGTGATCAAGTATTTGAGTTTTTGTAACTTAATGATAATATGCCATTTTATTGATTTGTCCCCATTGTATAGATGCCTACAAACAATGTGCAATCTTGTTAGAAAAACTTTATATTCATTTGCAATATTTTCAAACTACATCCATTACACATTTGGGAACACCGTCTTACATGGTATACAAGATCAGAGTGTAAGAGTTGGGATGTTAAATAACCAACTGGGACCAATGCAAAAGATGCCATCTAAAACCAATGCAATTAAACTTGAGTATGACCTTCAAAGTGGTTCATTTTGATTTGTACATTGTTGTGGATATTCCACTAGGATAGTTCGTTATATTAGAGTTTACAATATTTTGAAATATTTAATTATGTAGTATATTACTTTATATCCCAAATTTAACATTACTAGTGCAGTGCTCAAAATTATGAAAATAACTGAAATCAAAATGAAAGAAAGAAACGAAGTAACACACCATCCACATAAATGAACAAATATGTTCTTTAGGAAACTTGATACATGTTAAAACTCCACTATAAGGTAATGCCTATGTTTTTTATTTTATTTTATTTTATTTTTTATTTTTTATTTTTTTTGTAAGTTATGAAATGCAAGTATGAATAAATGGGCACTCACTATAGAGTTCCCATGGGCATTTGTGGCATGAATGGCTACTACAAAATCTTTTACCTCTTTTTTTAGGCTTCAATATCCTCTTCTAGATGCTCTATTCCTCTATGGAATGATAACAATACCAAAATATTGGAACATCTTCTCTCTCTAGTGATGTAGTATTTAACATAGTCTGATAGTCATCTAAGGTTAGGGCTAGGATTTTTGTATGCTTTAATTCTCAGTTAGTGTTAGGGTTTTAGACCCATTAGAATTTTCTTTAAAGTCCACATATGACTAAACATGTGAGTAATGGGTGTTGACATGACATCTATTTGGTACCACGATGGTCAACAAGGTAGGTTAACTTATGGGAGACATAACTTTCACATACAAACTTCGATTAAGGTGATTTTTGCAATGTTGGAAAGCTTATTGTGTGTAGAAAAACATTGAGGGGGTAGAAGTTAAGCTTGCAAAAATTTTACCTCTAAAAAGTGTTTGATGCCTCAAACTCGCTCTGGAAGTTTTTAGATCCCAAACCACCAAATTGTGACATGTCCCTAAAATGGGCCTTCCAAGTTAATTCTTCTAATTTTTATACTTAAAAAGTACCAAGATAGATGAAAAATTAGATAATGATCCATTTCAGTCACATTTTCTTATAGAAAATGGTACAAGATCATAGTTCAAGAGTTAGGATGTTCAATAACCTATTAGCACAAATAGAAAAAATGCTATCTAAAACCAATCTAGTGGAACTTGAGTATGAACTTAAACGTGGTTGGGCATTTGTTTCTAGAAAATAGTTTTCTTTGGATAATACTAAGCTAGAATTTTGTCCAAGCCCAAGCCTAGATGAAGTATATTACAAAATGAGGTTAGATCACTAAATGAGGAAAGCCTATATAGGGTTGAGTCACATAAATTAACTCAAAGAAAAATACTCATAATAATACAATATAATATTATCAATGAATACATGGTGCATCTATTACAATAGATTTTACATTCTTATATATAATTGCTTATTGAGAAAGTCATTTCCATTTATGAATACATGATAAACCTATTTACACAAAAAATGAACAAAAGTATAAACTATAAGCAAAAGTCATAAAGTGACTTTATTACAAACGTAATCCTTATAACTTAATACCCCATTTTAAAAGATAAAACATGCTGATTGAAAATTAAAACATCAGAACCAAACATTCTTCATAAGCTTCTTATTTGAAAAATAGTTCATAGACTAGGTAGAGATACTTTAAGCTCTTCATGTAACCCTCATAAAGGTGTAGCTCCCAAGTTGAATACTCGAGTTCTCATATTCCACCTCCCTGAACTCTTGAATTATGAATCTTCCAAATTAAATTACTAGATTACAGTCCACATGTATGTCTCATAACCTCATTGTTGGATATCAATCCACATGTATGTCTCAAAAACCTAATTGGGGATAATTATCGAGATCCACAAACTATTGACTATCTAGGTCACCTCCATATTGCATTGTATCTACATTAGATCCCTTCCCCTTTTCAAAGTGTGGGATTCGTAAAGTGCATATAATACTCTTTCATCAATAAGATCATCATCATTGCCAACATTTTGTGGATCTTCAACAATGGCTACATTAGTTACACGTTGTTTGTGGTTTTTCTTTGAATGTCATTGGCTTAAAATATACAATTACAACCTACATGACCCAATTTTTTGCAATATTAACATTCCATATCTCCCTTGTATTTAGCGAATATGATACAATTGTATCTTTGTTATAATGTAGTCTTAGGCTAAGTATCACCTTTTGTATTGCTTGCAATGGTTCTCTTTTCTTAAACTAAGAGAATTGAAATCATCTCTTCTAGATTTTGAGAAAACATACTAGTGAATCCTTAATTAGGCTCTACTAAAAATAGTCCTTATTAGGAAATTATGCTTCCATGCTAAACCTAACAGAAGAGAGGAAGATAGATTTAAGCTAGTAAACAAATGACAAAGAAAACACACAATAAACATAGATTTGACCCTAGAAACCCAAATGGGAAAACCAACATTCCTTGAGCATCTTTCTCTCTTGTTTTCTTATTCATTCAGAATAAAAGGTTACATGCCTAACCTTGGTATACACCTAATACATAATCAATATCATACCTTCTTGCTTCACACAAGGACAACCCTGTAACCAAATCGACTTACATCTACATGAGCGACAATCTATTTCCTTTCATTGGTAGGAACATCCAATATTGATCATTACAACATATTAAAAGGATTAGATACAATATTGCAACACACCTTATTTATAGGATTTACAGTAGGAAAAATCGTAAAGAAAGGTGCCCAAAAATAGTTACAGATCCATGTAGATCATTGACTAAAAATCCTGTGAATCTTGAGATTCTGTTATAGTCGAATTCCATTCGGATTACCTGATCCAGATTTTATGAGCATAACGAAATGACTAAAGATTATTAATAGGTGCTTAACACAAAATAATAGAGATACAATAAAACTAGTTTTCTATTCAATAAGGAAATAAGCTGAAACTGTAAAATGCAGCAGAAACAAGCTTGCTAAAATGGTGGTGGCTTATCTCTGAGAAGAGATGTGATGGCTACGCTCATTCGCAAGAAGATGATTACAATGAGGATTTGAAGGACTTTTTACAATAAACAAGAATGCCCAAAACCCTAGACATCCCAAAACCCTAGACATCCAAAAACCTAACCCTAGGAGATGAAGCGCCAAAAGTCATGTGGGCCCTGTTTGAGTAAGTTAGCACATCAACTTCTCGAGGTCATAACTTTTTCATACGATCTCTGTTTTAGGCGTATGATAGCCTGTTGGAAAGGTATTGTCGATGAGATTCATTTTGGGGGCAGTATTGAAGGAACTTCCACATTTCTCCCCATTTTCCCAAAAAACATTGTTTAGGGCCTCAAAACGACTCCAGAAGTGAAAACTGCTAAAAATAGTAAATGACCAAAATTGCCAGAAAACTGTTTTAAGCCAGTTGGAAAAGGTGGGTGGTCACCGATATCTACCTGGATCATTACCAATCGACTACTAGTAGAACTTAATTCAATCTTTAGTTGGTTTCCACATGACCACTTGTTAACCTCTTGTCGGTTGACGTCTTTGACTTGCTATTGATTACTTCAACTTTGAATTTGCTCGGTCGATCGACCTCGACCTTCGAATTTGACTCCTATTCGATCCATCTCGACTCGAATTTCACAACAAAGAATATAACAACCCAAAATTTTCCCACTTGTTGTCTTCTTTGCTGAATTGGGAGTTTCCTGAACTTTTGTTTACAGACCCAGGGAAACAAATACCATTTCCTCTTTTCACCAAGAGAACTTCACAAAACTCACACTCATAGCATTCACGTTGCCTCTTTTCCAATTTGTATACTTTCTCCAACAACACCTTGTTTCTTTCCACCATGTATCTCATGAAATGGTATTGTAAATCAATATGATTAGTATTAGAATGGTAAGCTAGGTTCTTTGCCAGAAATATTACGCTTTGAATGTTGCAACTTATCTTCATAGCTCTATGCTCAAACCTGATCCCTGAACACAACTGTTGCAACCATATTGGTTCTTTGTCTTGATGAGTGGCTGCCATGTATTGAACTTCTGTTGTTGACAAGGCTACGACCACTTGTCACTTACTCATCCAACTGATTGCTCCAATGAACATCTTGAACATATATGAACTGATTGATGTTCGTCGATCTAGATCTCCAGCCCAGTCAACATCAACAAAGCCATGTACATCTATTTCACTGTCATTTCTAGGATTCCCTTGGTATCATATAACATAGTATTTTGTGCCAAACAAATACCTAAATACTCTCTTGACAACCGTCTAGTGCTCTTTTCTAGGTGTCAACATGCATATGCTCAACACTCCCACTACACTTGAAATGTCTGGTCGAGTGAAAACCATTGCATACATTTTATTACCAACAACACTTGCATTGGTAATACATGCCATATCCTCTATTTATTCCCATGTCTTTGGACACTGTTTAATAGTTAGATTTTCTCCCATAGGAATTGGCACCTTTATAGGTTTGCAATCCTACATGTTGAAATGTTTCAAACTTGTTTCAATATAATTATTCTAATTCAACCAGATATTTTTAGCTTCTCGATCTCTCTTGATCTCCATTCCTAGAATTAAGTTTGTTGCACCAAGATCCTTCATTATGAACTTGGAGGATAGCTGCTTCTTCACCTCCTTTATTGCATCGATGTTGTTTCCGATCAACAACATGTCGTCGACATAGAATTTTACATATACGAAACTCCCACCTTCTTTCTTGGATTATATGTAATGATCAACTTCGCTTCTCACAAATACCAAACTAAGGATGTATGTGTCAAACTTTTGATACTGTTAGAACAAATTTAGAATTTTAAAATTTTAATTTCGAAACCTTTGTTTTTACCTTTTAAAATAAAATGAAAATCAACCAAAAAAATTAGGAGAATTGTTTTCTTTTTCAATTAAATAAATCCATATTTGTTATATATTGATAAGGAGCTTTAAATATTATCCGTTGATTAGTTTTTATCTAAACAGATCAAACGACTCGTGTTTTCGAGATTATAAAGCTGCACAAATTTTAAAAGAAAGCTTCCAACAGTTACTTGGAGACTTCGCACTTTGGGAGTTTCAAACCATATAAAGAAAAAAAATCTTGAAGTTACAAAGCTCTGAAGTCCCGAAGACAGTTTTCCCGTGAAAATATTCTAATAAGATCCATGGATGATTCATAGGACACCTGTCATAAAACCTTATCCTGGGCTAACACGTGGCATTTATTTTTAGAATTTGTGACAAATCATTCGCGTGATTTTAGGTGACATGTGTCACTCATATTTTCTTGACACGTCATTAAAGATGACACCATCACTGCCACTTCACTTCGAGAGATTTTCCTTTGGGAGGTAAATCAAAGGATAGGTTTAGGACCGCCGAAGTACCAAAGTGCCGAAGCATTTGATATAATAATGAATAAAAAATGTTTAAAAAACTAATAAAACATTAAACAAGTTTAATTAATCATAATTAACTATCAATTAATCACTCCACGAATTCACACTTCAGGAGATTTCCGTTGTTCTTCATTCAAAACCTCCGAATGCCGAAGTTCCGAAGTACTTAAGGCTAAAAGGATTTTAAAACATGATTAATTAAAACATAAAAATGATTAGTTGGTGATTAGATGCTCTGGCAATTTGGCCTTCGGAAGATTTCTGTCATCCTACATTCAAAACCCCTGAATGTCAAATCACCAAAGTTTAATTGCATTTACAACTGGACGACGTTAAAGATTTTTATAAATATTGCGATTGCCACATAATAAATTCCATAGATTTTTCTTAATAATTACTTTGTCAGTAGATTAATGTGAAAATTAATAGACTTTAATAGTTTTATGAATAGAGGTAATTTCGAACTTCAAACCATTCTGCCATTTGCAATCGGATTTTTCACATCTAGTGTTGAGATCTTATAGGTTTTTTTCTTCTCACAGGAGGGTTAACTTCATGGCACCGCGCAAAGCAGGAAAGAAACTTGATTCATCTACTAAGGATTCTAACCTAAACACTGATATTCTCTCAGACACTACTACTCGAATCACAGATTCTATCAAAACTTGGAAACATGTGTATGACATCTTGGAGCACGAAATTCTTCTTTGTCCCGATGATTCAACTGAAGAAGAGAATGAATCATTCTCAACTAAGCTTAGGCTGGTGGCGCAGTTCGAATTACACAAGGTTTCTACTCAACCGAGGATAATGCCTTATAATGACATGATAAGTAGGGCCATGGACCATATAGACATCCCAAATAGAAGCATCTTTAGTCACCAGAAGACCTATGTTGGCTCCTTTCGACCAGAAGATATACAAGTAATGTATAAATTATCCTTTGAACCTAAATAAACTTATAATTCAACATTTATATTGCATTTCAGGAGGATGGAATGCACTCAGTATGGTATAACCAACCATGATATAATCAAAACCTGGTGGGGTAATACACCCAAATTCAAAACTGATGCTCATGGCATATATTCCACAACATCTTTCGATGCTCACATTTTTTACATCGCCATGATGCTCTGCCGATTATTCGGTAGGAAAAATCCCGCACATTTTACAGTGGAATGAGTTTCCATAATCAATGAAGTTGCCGAGGGTTATACTTTTAACTGGACAATTTTTTTATCAGATAACCTATCCAAGGAGGTTGCCAAGTATAATGCGTTGAAATCTAGAGGACAACATTCTCCCTTTTATATGTCTGCATACATCATGGACACAATCTGTTTTATGACTCCTTTTCCGCTCATGAACTGGAGTTGGACCCCAGCTAGTTTTAAGCCCATACATTTTTACTACTCAAAGCTATGGGAGGAAAATTTCAAAGATTTATTTTATGAAATTTGTCACAATGTAGTGATACCCATTCATGTGGCTATCTATAGACACCCTCCTCCAAGAATCGCATAATAGATTATGGGAAATTTGGGCGCAATTGCAGATTGGTATATTGAAGAAAATTTCTCCTACATCAGAGTATTCGGTTGCTTTGTCTCACCCCATTCCATTCCCAAATTATTACCTGATAGACTGGTGTGTAGAGAAGTGGATTATCAAATAGTGGGATGAGGAATTACCAAATATTTGAAAGCAACACATAAAAAGGTGTGGCCAAATTTTCCCATACAGTTGGGCATGTTCACATTATTTGATTTTTGTCATACAAAATTTGAGGCTTCAACTTTGGAAGATGTCAAATTGGTTGATATCGAATACAAAAGGAAGGATCCTCATAGGGTATTTGAGAATCATTTAGCCCAGTTCAATATGAAAATATACATACATGAAGATTCCCCCTATGACGATGTTTTCAGGGGAGTTAGATCTTAAGATGAAGTTGAAAACATATTACAAAATCTACCTCCATATTAATAGGCTGGCTTCCTCAACTTTCAGAAGCACAGTAGGAACAACCTGCCAAAGATTTTGCAGGGAGAAGCAAAGCCTATTTCATCCTCACAGGAAACAAGAACTACTGAGCCCCAAGAAAGATTGACCAAGAACAAAGTTACATAAATAGTGAAGAATACATATGTATTATCTAAAGAGGCAAAGACATCAATACCAGGTAAGAATGATTAGAAGTGATTAGCGTACTTTGAAGCTTTCATTAAGCATGGACATGCTTTTCCCCTTTCATCACCAACTACTACTACTGTTATCCAAAGTGTCACAAGTACAGAAAAATCCACTGCACTCACTTCCCACATTCCGTCATTAACTCCTATAGCAACAAGTTTTGAAGTTCCCATTTCAGAGGTTATTCATATAGATGACCTCACACCTATTCTTTCTGAAGAGATGCCTCCATCAAGTTTCTTTTTCAATAAGAAAATAAAAACCATCATTACAAGAGAATCTCAGTAGAAGGAGAGAGTGATTACTAAGAGATATAAAACGATATATGATGGACAGGGAAAAAATGACCCTGAATTTGCCAAAGGAGTTGCAGATTCATTAGGATCCTTTTCCATGAACAACCAATGTTCTGTGGATAATCTTACAAAACAACTGCAACAGAAGTGTCTCCTGGTTGAAAAATTGCAAAATGAGATGTAATACATAGAAAAAACTACCACAAGTAAAATGAATTTTGACATGGAGCAAACTAGACTGGATTATCAACAACAGATGAAGCAGTTGCAGGAGGAACTAGATGTGAGTGTCCAGTATTTACAGACAAGCAAATTTATTCTTTCTCAACGAGACCGTGCAATAGGACAATTGCAGACCTGAATAGATTTACTGGAGAACACAAGAATAGATAAAAAGGAAAGAATCCGAGATTAATGAAAAACTGGAAACTGCCCAACATAATTTATATCAAAGTATGTATATAATTCAGAAATATTATCAAATGGTGAATAATTCCCTGAAAAATATTCATGAGAAAGAAAAGGAAGCCTGTATAGCGAGATCAAAGTTCCAGGAATTTATGGTATGGAGACAAAAAATAAATATTCCTGGGCTTGCCCCTTTTTCACAGTATGAGTATGTAAAAGGGGAAATGGATTTAAAATCTTGGGAGACAAACCTTGAAGAAAGTAAGACGCTGGCTAGAGAAGCAAAAGATTCTTGTCTCAACACCCTTTCTGCTGTAGAGTTGGAATTGGTTGATTTCAATAGTAGTGCTATCCCTGATACACCGGGTCAGATTGAGATTGAAAAGAATAAAGATAATTCAAAGAAAAATAAGGAAAGTATACAAAATACCATCCAATAGATAAATCATGTTGATTTGCAAAAGATAAATGATCTGTCGGTAAAACCAAATTTGCAACACCAATCTACAATCGAGGCAGTCATCAAGATTCAAGAAACATTACCATTAGTGCATAAAAAGGTGTTTGCATTCAAATTGGATGAGAATGTTGAACCTTCCATATTTGTTGTAGCATTAATGGAAATGTGTGCTCAGTTCAATGAATAGATAAAATCAAGCGCATTCGTGAGCAAATAAAGGAGCTAATGAAGTGACACTAGATCAAGCATATCTCAGTGAAATCTACATTTTGTTATAGTTAGAGAGGAAAATGTGGAATTCCTAACTACTTTTATTTAAGACATTTTTGTATAAATAAACAGATCACAGATCTATTCCTGACTTCTTCTTGCCGAATGTAAAAAAGATAAATTTTTGAATATCAATACAAAGTGAAGAGAGAGATTCTAAGTCTCATTACTTTGAGTTATGTTCTTTCCTTGTACTTACATTTACTTCTTATGATATCTTCTTTATGTGGCTCTTGAAGATTGAAATATTATAATTTAGTAGTACATCTATTTTGATATTGATACATCGAAAGTCCGTTCAGTTAAATTTTTTCCTCTGTTCTTACTGTGAGTAAAACATGACCTATAATATGTGCGATTTTCTGCATTTTTAATCATATGTCAAGGACATATCTTCTACTTTTCTTCTACTGTGAATGAGGTAAGATTTATCTGTAATTGATACCTTACTTTATTTTAACAGTTTTGTGAATCATTTCAACCCCACAACAAAATTAAAATTATGACTCAGAGAAAGAGATGTTGCCTCTGTATTTTCTTATCATAAATTTCATTTGAAGTTGCATCTTATAAAATTGAAGGTAGAAGAAAGCATTACAAAAAAAATTTCATTTAATCTTTGATGCCTGACATTATTCTTCGAGCCTAGAATGAATCTCAGGAACACCATCTTTTTGGCGCCGTTGTCGAGGAACGCAGGAACATAATCATTTTTTCTCTGGGAAAACGACAAGGTTTAGTTTCAATTTTTGATGGTGAACAAATATTGAACACAAGGGTAAGGTTCATTTTTATCTTTCACTTGGAGATTCCATCGTAGGAAAAAATGGCAACCGGATGAAAAAATACCAGAAAAAACCCAGACGAAAAGCAGACCATGCCAGTTTCAGATCCTGAAAAATTGTTGAAAATTAAGGGATATCTCAAGAAAACGTCTGCATCGGCAGGTAAAATCTATCAACCCAATATTACTCAAGTTAGTGTTAAAATTTCAATAGAAGAAGTAAGTTCTAAACAAGTACATCAAGAGCCTCTTTCTGCAGAAGCCTCAACTAGTAATCCTGAAGTTAAGATAGAAAATCCGGAATAAGTAGTTTCTGATAAAAAAATATATGATATAAAGGGAGAAATTGTCCAGACTACCACTATTTCGTTGATAGACACTTTTACCATTGAAAACAAAGAATCTTCTTCACTCCACAATATCATTTGTGCACAACTGATTCTTAGTCTTCCCGAAGTAAACATTTGTGTTTCCAAAGACCTTGAAGATCACTCTTTATACTCATATCCATCTCGTATCACTTCTCCTATATATCTATCTAGCCGATCTGAAAGGGCAAGCTCTAGTTCTCATTTCCCACCTCATTTTGATTTTACATCTCTTTCACGAGATCCATCACCTTACGATTATTTAGCTGAGCTACGTTCTCACCTTCCTAAAGCAATCAAAGGTCTAGTACATCAGTCTTTTGAATTTTTCAATAATCTTCAGTATAGTCCTCGAATTTCTTTTCCAAGACTTTCAATGGCTGGTGATGGAGGTGTCGGAGGTGGTGGTGCTGGTATAAATATAAATATACCAGTACCTCCTCCAAGGGCATTTAAAAAATTCGTTGCTAGATATGCACCCTTAGCTCTTCTTGCTGTCATGCATCATTTACCTGATAATTACATGAAGATCCTACCAAAATTTACAGGTGAAGGGGATTTAACAACCACATAGCATATAATGTTTTTTGATCAATTTGCTAATATCCTTGGTATTGAACATGAATAAGTTTACATGAGACTTTTAGTACAAACTTTTGAAGGGCAGGTTAGAACTTGGTTTAGAGGACTCCCTGAGGACTCTATACCATCATATAATGATTTAGAGACTTCTTTCTTAAGACAATGGGGTGAGAAAAAATATCACCTATATTACTTAACTGAATTCAAAGCTTTAAGAAAGAAAACATCTGAAACTGTTTTAGTGTTTATTCAAAGATTCAACAAGCTTTATAACAAAATTCTAGCTGAAGTAAAACCTTCGCAACCAGCTGCAAAATTTACTTTTGCAGGGGCCTTTGATTTTGATTTCTCTTTACTTTTAAGAGAAAGAAGATTTGGGATGCTAGATGACGCTATTGAAATTGAATCAAATATGATGGACTCAGGAAAGTTAAAAACAAAAGTAGAGATGGGAACAAGAGAACCTACGCAGTTTAGAGAACAAACAGGGCCCTCTGGTTCTAGAAAAAACACTGCAACAGAAAAAATGGATGAAATGGATAAAATTATAAAAGATTTATCAAACAAAATTTCCAGGATGGAAATGGAAAAAGAAAAATCAAATCCATATGAAAGAAATCAATTTATCAGAAACCTTAATACAAATCCTTAGATTCAACAAAGGCAAATCAAGAATGAGGATAAAAATATTCATGCTCCTTTTAAAACTGAGAATCTCATGTAGGGAGATGAGGTTCAAGATTATGATGAATTAGATGAAGATCTAAACAATCTCAGTGACGATGATGTTGAACCTCACTTAACCAAACAAGATTATGAGAGATCTGGTATCTTTATTTGATGATGACCAACATATCAACAACTTGGGAGACTCTACATATAAGGGGCTTGCTGATTCAATAATGGATGAACTTAAAAATAAATATGATTTGAGGCCAAGAGAAAAGAGTCCCACCAATAATCCACCAAAAAATCTCTTGTCACGAAACAAAGAAAATGAGGCAATGTTTTCAAAACCACCCACTGAAATACAAGCTTCTCGAGTAAAGCAAGGGGAAGCAAAAGTGACGCAGACTAAAAGGCCAGAAAATAAAGAAGCTGAAATTCAGACCAGAGAATTTGAAAAATCAGTTGGTATCTTTAATCTAGAAAATGAACTGAATAAGATTAAAATTCCAGTACCTCTAGTTGAACTTGATAGAAATCCGATCTACAAGAAACAAATTTCAAAGGTAATAAACTTTTCTGATGCAAAATTCCAAGCTGATGTTATTAACTTGCAAGATGAAAAACCTACGATTATGTTTGGACCACATATTGAGAATAGTAAAGATTATGTTGCTCCATTCTATATCACATTGACTGTGCATGACCATCTATTACACAATTGTATGTTAGATTCAAGTGATTCACACAATTTAATGCCTAAGATTATAATGGAAAAATTGGGCCTTCAAATTACCAAACCTTATCAAGATCTGTACTCTTTCGATTCTAGAAAGGTTAAGTGTATGGGTATGATTAAAGATTTGGTTGTGAATCTTGCTCAAGTTCCAGTACAAATTATACTTATGGATGTGGTAGTTTATTATGTTCCTGCAAAGTATGGCATGCTTTTGTCAAGATCTCAGGGTGCCAAGTTAGGAGGATCAATTCAGTTGGACATGACATACGCTACAATTCCAATTTTTGGTGGACAATTTACCCATATGTACCGAGTGACTAGACTGGATTATACTGTAAGTGACTCTCAAAACCCTAATAACTATCCAGTCTATGTTGATGATCAAGATTTAGGCAACTATATTTTATCTTCAGATGATGATTTTGAAGAATGTACAGAAAAATAAAATACAAAAATAGAATTCTCGAAGAAAAATATAAATTTTAGAGGTGGGATGTGGAAAATGTTCTTTGATGGCACTTCATCTTGGGAAGGAGCAGGAGTACTATTTGTGGCACAAGGTGATGAATATTACATCCCTTTTTCTTATAGGTTGCAATGGGACATTGATTATACAAATAATGTATGTGAATATGAAGCTTTAATTTTAGGATTAGAAGCTGCAATAAAATTAAAAATCAAACATTTGATAGTTTATGGTGATGCTGAACTTATTGTAAAACAAATAAAACAATGGTATCAAGATAAACATCCAAGAATGTAAAACAAATAAAACAACAATATCAAGCTAAACATCCAAGAATGTAAAAAAAATAAAACAACAGTATCAAGCTAAACATCCAAGAATGAGGTCTTACAAGAATTGTGCATGGGATCTCATAGAAAATTTCTTCTTATATTTTAACATTCACTCTATTCCCAGATTGCATAATCAACAAGATGACTCTTTAGCCAAAGTTGCAACAAATTTTGTACCTCCTACTGTTTTGAAATTGAAGTATCATTGATATGAGACATAAGCTTTTGATTCCAAACAAAGTTCAACATTGGCCAGTGTTTGAAAATGATGAAAAAATTAAACAATTTATGGAAATGGTGATGAGTTTTCTGAGACTCACATAGATTAGGAAAACCAAAATCATCTTGTTTGGATTATGCAAGAAGGAGAAAATACAAAAAATTTCAAAGATAAAATTGTAAATCAAAGAACTCTTTTACTCAAGAACAATCAAATTCCCAAAGGTATCATCCCATTAGAAATATTGTTTTACGAAAATGATATACCTCTAAAGTCTACCTTGCAACCTCCGCCTGAAGAAGTTGAAGATTGTAATGAAGGAACAAATGAAAATCCAAAAATGGTCAAATTATCTAAGTATCTTCCGTCTGAAATGAAGAGTAAATATACCGAGTTACTCAAATGACACAAATATGTTTTTGCATAGTCTTATGAAGACTTAAAAACCTATGATACCTATGTTATTGAGCATAAGATTCCTTTAAAACCAAGTGTTAATCCTTTCAGGCAAAATCTTAGACAAATAAACCCAATTCTTTTTCCGGTAATAGAAAGGGAGGTTAAAAAGCTCCTTGATGCAAAAATCATTTTTCCCCTCAGATACTTTGAATGCGTAGCCAATTTGGTCCCTGTCAGGAAGAGGAATGGAGAGATAAGATTGTGTGTCGATTTTAAGAACCTAAATCGATCTTCTTTAAAATATAATTACCCTCTCCCTAAAATGGATCATGTTCTAGAAAATGTGGTAGGGGCTAATAGAATTTCTATGATCGAAGGATTCTCGAGATATAATCAAATTGTTTTCCAAGAGGATGATAGAGAAAAAAATGCATTTACTACTCCTTGGGGAACCTTTATGTATGGTAAAATTCCTTTTGGTTTAATGAATGCAGGATAAACTTTTTAGAGAGAAATGGATATAACATTTTTTGGTGAAAAAGATTCTGCTTTGAATGCCTTGAGTTGCTTTGACTTGCTGCTGTGCTATGACCTCCTGTTCAACGAACTCTTGGATGACTGCATCGTTTATAGGTCCCTCTAGACGCTGTTCAGCTGTAGTGACAACCTACTCTAGCTCTTCTCCTTGGCCTTCTACCTCTGTAAACAATTTATAAGCCTTGTCTTTTACGGGTTGGAGCCTCTCAGTTACCTCCATAACTCTGCTTTGGATAGTATGGATCTCCTGTTGTGTAGTGCGTTTCTCTTGGGAGTGCTTCATTCTTTCCACGACTGACAGGGACTTCAGCTACACCTGTATCTTTTCGGATTGATACTTCGCCTCTAGGAGCGGCGACTCCAATGACTTCAATTCTGGGTTCTCCGTGAGTTGTTCATAGGTCTGGGCACTGCGATCAGTGAGTTGCTTACAATATAGGGTAAGAGCCTTTAGAATTTCAACTGTGCTCCTGGTAGTTGCTTCTCTTTGGTCTCTTACATCTTGTGGGGTCTCAGGTACAATGCGTAGCTCCAAATCTGCTATGCGTTGCTGTAGTTGCTGGATGGATTCTGCGAGCTGGTTCACCTGCTGTGTAACTCGGTCTTCTGCCTTGATTCTAAGACTATCATAGAGAGAAGTGCTCTATTGACTGCTTCTTTTACTTCAAGTTGTTGCGTGAACACCTGTTCCTTTTTTTGCAGTAGCTCTGATTTTTCTTCATCAAACTTCACTTGGAAAGCAAGATTTTCCTATTCTGCAGCATTGCATTTCTCTACGAGTACTCCTTGTACTTGTGTCAAAGCCTGGGTGGCTTGCGCTATTTCTTCCTATGCTCTTTGAAGGCGAGCTTCGACTGTATTGGCTATGTAGTGGATTTGAGCTGACTCATCTCCCAATTCTTGTTCTCCCAATGCAGTGGAGACTGCGTGGCTGGACTGTAGGGCCTGCTGTACCCCTCAGAGTTTAGTCTCAATTTGGTCATACATGTCCTCTTGATTTGCATCTTGTTTCTCTGCTATTTCCAGCGAAGCATCTTACAAGGCTGCTATGATGAAGTCGAAGTCATCGGAGGTGAGAACAATCTGCATCTTGGTCATGGTGGCCTTCGATTTCTTCCAGGAGGAAGGTTTCAAAGGTGAACCTTTCCTCTTCTTCAGGGGATAAACCTTGTCTCCTTGCTTCTGTTCAACTTCTTTGTCATTTAACTCTTCGCCATCACCTCCTTGCTCTGATGATATGAAAGCAGTCTTCACAGATGCGCTGTCTAATTCTTGGACCTCTTCGGTCTTCTTTGTCCTGCTGCGTTTGGGTGTATCCTACGCAGTTTCTGGGCTATCGATGTCAGATATATCCACAGGGTCTGCTGGAATAAGGAGTTCCACTGACCAGTCCTTTTTGATCTCCTCCAAGTCCTCCTCCGTTAGCTTATAGTATGACTGAAGCTGTTTCTTTGTTCATCAGCGCACGCTGTGATGTAAATAAAATGTCGATTTGCACTGAACTTCATCAAAGGCCTGAACCAGTGTAGAGTGTTCGGAGTCATGCGAGGCTCAGACTAGATGGATATCTCCAGTTGATTGTAGTAGGTATGAAAAACAACATTTAACTACCACTATTTATTCATATCACTTGAATACCATAGTCTATTGAACTTTGCAACCAATGGTTCAAATGGATTGATGTCCGGGAAGGTCGTACCTTCAGGCATCTCCCAGGAAATAAAAGATATAAGTATTAAGAGCCATCTGAAATGAAATTCATATCCTTGAACTTATGCTTCTCTGCAGTTGAGTTCCAACTGGTTCACCAGGTACTTCACCCAGTTCATTTGAAGGCCTTCCGCGTACTTCCCTACGAGGTCGACTACAAAATCGGTGACTTGGGTAGGTCGGTTCTTTCGTACTAACTTCCCTGCAATCAACTGATAGGCAAGGTGCAATGCGCCACTCTGGATAGAATCTACCTTGTAGCCTCGCATGCCCTTCTCGACAGCATCGTAAGTGTCCTTGATATTCTGTTCTAGAGCGCGATCCATGGATTTTTTGGGGTAAAACTCTTGTGGATCAGGTCCTTGCATAATCAAGCCCGTGATCCGATTGATCAGCATTGGATCAAATGTTATATGGTGGTTGAGCTACAAATAGCCACCATGGTAACAAGACATTAGCAACTTGACACATGTATTCACCTTCTGGTGTCTTCCGAAGTGGGGAATCTTCATGACGTTCAACAAGGTGGACAGCGTGAGGTTCATAGTCCATGACTGGGGGATTATCTTTGAATTATTTCCCTTAGTTCTAGTCAGGTACTTATGTGGGGTGAGCATGTTATAGAATTTTCGATCTCCGAGGTTGAAGTCGCTAAACTTCAACGCTGCAATCTTATCTTAGTCTGCTCGAACTGCGCATATCCCCTTCGGGAGGTATGCCGTAACCAAGGTGTATTCGAAATCTCTGGGCACACTATCTCGATTTAATGTGCCACTCAGGGGTCGAATATAGGTGGGTAATATGGTCGAGATCAATTTGGCATTCGCTAGATCATCCCTGTGCTTGGTTCGCTTTTCATCTGATGGCTGGGAAGGTTCGACTCCATGAGAAGTGGACGGAGAGGATGTCAGTCCTCTTGTCAATGATGCTTGTACACCTGTAGACATCGAAATGACTCTTTTAGTCATGAGGTCGATCAGAACTTCTTCAACAAATTTCTCTACAATGCTCAACTCGTTCGACATACACACTCGAGGTTAATAATCTTGGGTTTGGGGAGTAACTTAGACACAGTGATGGAATAGATAGCAAGAGTGTGATGAGCACGGTATAAAATCAACTTAGTCGGCGGGCTCAAACTCTCGGTTGGAAATTTTTTTTCTCAGTGCATGGCGCGACGAGATAAATAGGTAACTCGACAACGGTTCGCTTGCAATGGGTATGAAGCCTTCATTAACTCTGTTCTGTCCATTATGGCGCAGTCCCAATGGTCGGATGGCGAGTTGTCTATCCACAAATGTCTTTCTACCCATTCAGAGCGTTGGTCTAACAGTTATAATGTCCTCAATGACTATATTTCTTCGCCATGGCAAAGTGCCATGTGTCGCTGTTCTAATATCCTGACGAAGCTCCAATTTTGCAAATTTTCCTCCTGTGAGGTTCCCTCTGGAACCTTCTGCAACTTGTCGATCTTAGCTCGCTTCTTACTTATCTTTCTAGCCTTCTTCCCAGTGAGATTCGTCTTGGTAAGCCTTTTTCCATTCTGATTCTTATCTTCTTGTGGCATAGCTACTTCACGCTGTTGAGATTCTTTCCTAAGATTCAAGGGTGATCCTTCTTCTTTATCGGGAATGGGTACTTCAATCTTCTGCAGGTCTTCTAGTGTTCTTGCAACTTCAACATCTGGGTTTCTGTTGTTAAATAACTTCGATCTGTTCTTCTGTTCTTCAATCAAGTGTGCGATCCTTCTAGTCATGAATTCTTTTAACTCTTGCTTCTTCTTCTCTAAAACTTATTCTTCTTCTTGCATTCTGGTGTGATCTCTTTCAATCCAAGGTTTTCCTAATAACATTGTAAATGGGGCACTGTTCTTAATAAATTTAATAATCTCAAAATCTTCCTCTGTCGAAGTTCCATTGGCATTCATAGGTATCCGGGTGAGATTTCCACATAGGTTTACCAACTTTGCTTTGAATAGTCCTATTCCTCCTAATGAATGAATGATAGCAGGCCTCCCTATAGCTTCCCAAGATTTCTCTATCATAATATTCACTTGTGTTCTCTCATCTAGAACACAGTCAATGTCGAAGTCTCCTATTCTTGCTTCAAGGCATTCTTTTTCTTTGAAGATCTCTGATAATATGACATGTTGGTGGTCATTCAGGGTTTCTTTCATCTGTAGCAATACTTTCTCTGATTCTTTCTGTGGTTCTGTCATAATATTAGTTTCTGGATCTGTCCTAGGGTTTTCTTGTCTCATGTTCATTTCTTCAAGCTTAGCAATCATTCTAGGACAATCCAATACTTCATGGTCCATATCTTTGCAACAAAGACAACTAGGTCTTCTCCCAGGGAATTCCTTAGCAAGATGTCCCAGTCTTCTGCAACTGTAACATAGGGTTAATCCTCTCTTTCTTTTAAATGATCCCCTACCTTTCCTGTACTGCTTGCTAGGATCATGGTAGATAACCTACAAACATTTCTTTGTAGGGTCCCACATACACTTATTAGTCCAAACATTCTTTCTATGCATAGGGATAACATATTTTTCACTATTCTTACCAGATCTACTCATATCAAATCTTCTTTCATCTATTAATACCCTAGTTTTCAAGCTAGGATAGAATCTATCAAACATACCTAGATCCATACCGTTGAAACAAAAATTTCCACTTATCTAACTTCTACAGAGCACAAAGCTTTCAGATCTAGAACTTTTCAATATTCTTACCTTTATCAGAGCACAAATCTTTTCATATCTTACCTCTTTTAATAAAAAATTCCCACTTTTACCTTTCTTAGAGCACAAATCTTTCAGATCTTACCTCTTTTCTTCAGATCAGACTTCTTTTCTTGGCACAAAGCTTGTCAAACTAAGTAGAGTGCTGCACACTAGAGCACCATCTCTACGCACAAAGATTTCACAATTTCAGGTCGGATCTTTGCACAAAGATTCTTCTTCCTTAGTTCCCAGCAATCACAGTTTCAGGTCCCGATAACGGAACCATTTGTTGGCATAGGGGAAGACCCAGGGTTCAATGCTAACAATGCACCAACAAAACCCTAACTACCGACCCTTTCAGCAACACCTGCGAAGCAGATGAAGTCTCACCCAAGGTAGAGGCAGGGGTAGTTGCAGGACTCAGGTGTCAACAACCTTAGCTAGGACACAGATATGTGACTACAATACTTAATAGAGCTCTTAGCACCGTGATTACACCATTATTTACCCAATATCTACTTCGCAGATACAATAGAGCGTCACAACATTAACCCAGATCTAATGTATCTAAGCACTTAGCATAAATAAGTGGATCAGATCTGACAGATTCAAGCACTAAGCACATTCACCTATATTAGATCTAACATCCAGATTCATCATAAGCACAAAGAATAAACAAATCTATCTATCTATCTATATCAAGCACTTAGCAAATAACACATAAATACATTAGATCATCGCATAGAGCAGAATAACATAGTATTTATGTGGTTCACCCCCACCCCGGGGCTACATCCACCAAATCTTCTTCTTTATTAGATTCAATCAGTTATCTACATGCAAAGAGCCAAAAAAACCCTACTCCACATAGGACATGAGATCTGCGTGCACCTCGCCATATCCTCCTTCCCCGAGCTAGGTCTAGCACAAAGCCTTTCACAATTTGTTACAACCACTTACACTTAGCTCTACAAGTTTCTCACAATATGCACAGAGCATCTACAAACAATACTTGCACTTAGCACTTAGCTTATCGGCCATACATCACATAGATGCCCCTTCTTACATTGCTTAGACATCTATTTATACTTTACAAAATAGGCCTAAACATGGGTAAACCCATGGGATGACATCCCATACCCATTACATATTCCCAAAAAGGACCCAAAAAGGGGTCGAGATCCCACGATCTCTGCTTCGACTTGCACTCTATCTTCGATAGGCCGTCGAAGTCCAAAATAGGTCAACTTGATCAAGGATCTCCCAAAACTTGGTCAAGGGCCAATAGAGTAATTTGATTAATTGATGTAAATATTCTCAATAAAATGATGCTGTTTAACTTTATTTTAAGAAAAACAAAAAAGTGAATATAAGTCACATTTAATCTTGTAAGATAAAATTCATTCAGTAGCTAATCAAGCCAACAAAAAGAATATTTTAACTCTTACCGATGACTACTGAAATGAAAAACATCCTCATCATGCATTATTTTATTCTACCGAATAATCTAATATTCGATGTTTCATTTCTCTTGCAGAACTAATCTTGCGGAATAGGAGATGATGCTGTAGAAAGACTCAACACTCACCTATCCCTTTTTCGGACTCTCTGAAATCATGCGATAGATGAATAACATTCCTTGTTCAAAAATTTCAAAAGAAAATAAGGTATGAGTTCCTTTTCTTTTTTATTGTCCGGGTAAAATTAAAAATAAATAAAATCGAAAGAAATCTGAACGATTAAAACTACGGGACAGAGCATTTAAAAAAAAAACTCATCTAACAGAAAAACTCGTGTGGAAGTAGGATGTTTCTGATTCAAATCTTTTGAATTATTGATATTTTTATTTCTTCCTCATCCCTATTTCTTTCCACTCCATATTTTCTTTCTCTTTTCTCATTTTATTAATATGTATATAAATAAGAAGACTTAGCCTGATGCTAAAAACTTAGAAGCATATTTTCAAAACAAGATTGGGAGAAAATTCTTATGTTTCTCTGATTATAATTGACAAAGTATGTCTAGGCTAATCCTGGTAATTTTAGCTTTGATAAAAGATTTTAAGCTGACAAATTCACTGAAGGTTTATCCCTGAAATGAATAAATCCCCCCCAAAAAATATTCTATAGGCGAAGGTATACTTAAAATTGGAAGAAAGCTAATCTCATAGTATTTCTAAAAGTGTAGACAAACCTTCTTTTTCATTAAAGATTGTAGACAGATATCATCCCTTGTATGTTATATAAAAATTGATTGCTGCCACTTCAAAAATATTAAAATCCAAGACAAATGGTGAAATGAAATTCGCGATTTGATTGTCCCCATTTGGTCTAAAAGAGACAATGAAAGGAAATTCACATATTGTTTTCCCTCATCTAAGAGAAATAAAAAACGTGCTTATTGAAGTGGTGAAAGGAAATTCAATGAGAGAAGTAGATAACTTCATCGAGGTATTGAACAGGCTCGTTGACAGTGAAGAAATATCTATGATATTTGTAAGGCTGTCATACACATCTACATTAAATACTCTGTTATATGGTTCTCTTTTCAATAATATTTATATCCTGAACCAACTGGGATTCCTTAAAATAAACATATTACATATTTATAACCTTGGAAGCGAACATATTAGGTCAAAGTCTGATATTTTTGTTAAAATTACTTTGATTATCTTAAACAATTCTGAAATCAATTTTAAGAGAGGGAAACACTTATTAACCTGACTTGAGATCAATCACTATGTGTGCTTCAAAGATTTTTAGATTTGGTTAGATTCATTTTTCTATGTATGATTAATTTTTAACAAAGCCAAAAAATATTTTTCTAAAAAAATAAAAAAAATAAAGCAATAATGACTCCATTTACCCAATAAAAGGAACCTGGTCTACATTTCTTTCGTGCCTCAGAGAGAGCCACAATCCCCAGATGGAGCTTATGTTAGAACAACTTTAGATATGTTAGAACAACTTTAGAATTTTAAACTTTTTAATTTCAAAACCTTTGTTTTTACCTTATAAAATAAAATGAAAATCAACCAAAAAATTTAGGAGAATTGTTTTCTTTTTCAATTAAATAAATCTATATTTGTTATATATAGATAAGGTGCTTTAAATATTATCTGTTGAGGAGTTTTTAGCTAAACGGATCAAACGGCTCTCATGTTTTCGATATTGTAAAACTGCACGAATTTTAAAAGAAAGCTTCCAACAGTTACTTCGAGACTTCACACTTCGGGAGTTTCAAACCATATAAAGAACAAAAATCCTGAAGTTACAAAACTCCGAAGTCCCAAAGACAGTTTTCCCGTGAAAATATTCTAACCAGATCCACAGATGATTTGCAGGACACTTGTCATAAAACCTTATCCTGGGTTGACACTTGGCATTCATTTTTAGCATTTGTGACAGATCATTCGCGTGATTTTAGGTGACATGTGTCACTCATATTTTTTTGACATGTCATCAAAGATGATGTTATCACTACCACGTCACTCCGAGATATTTCCCTTCAGGAGGTAAATCAAACGATAGGTTTAGGACCGCTGAAGTACCAAAGTGCCAAAGCATTTGATATAATAATGTATAAAAAATGTTTAAAAAACTAATAAAACATTAAACAAGTTTAATTAATCATAATTAACTATCAATTAATCATTCCGTGAATTCACACTTCGGGAGATTTCCGTTTTTCTTAATTCAAAACCCCCAAATGTCGAAGTTTCAAAGTACTTAAGGATAAAAGGATTTTAAAACATGATTAATTAAAAAATAAAAATGATTAGTTGGTGATTAGATGCTCTGGGAATCTGGCCTTCGGAAGATTTCTGTCATCCTACATTCAAAACTCCCGAATGTCGAACCGCTAAAGTTTATTTTCATTTACAGTTGGCTGATGTTAAAGATTTGGATAAATATTGTGATTGCCAGGTAATAAATTCCATAGATTTTTCTTAATAATTACTTTGTCAGTAGATTAATGTGAAAATTAATAGACTTTAATAGTTTTATGAATAAAGGTAATTTCGAACTTCAAACCATTCTGCCATTTGCAATCGAATTTTTCACATCTAGTGTTGAGAGCTTACATGTCTTTTTCTTCTCATAAGAGGGTTAACTTCATGGCGCCGCTCAAAGAAGGAAAGAAACAGGATTCATCTATTGAGGATTCTAACCCAAATACTGATATTCTTTTAGACAGTACTGCTCGAATCACAGATGCTATCAAAACTTGGAAACATGTGTACAACATCTTGGAGCACTAAATTATTCTCTGTCATGATGATTCAATCGAAGAAGAGGATGAATCATTCTCAACTAAGCTTAGGTTGGTGGCTTAGTATGAATTACACAAGTTTTCTGCTTGACCGAGGATAATGCCTAATAATGACATGATAAGCTGGGACCTAGACCATATAGACATCCTAGCCAGAAGCATCTTCAGTCACAAGAAGACCTATGTTGGCTCCTTTCAACCAGAAGATATACAAGTAATGTATAAATTATCCTCTGAACCTAAATATACTTATAATTCAACATTTATATTGGATTTTTAGAGGAGGGAATGCACTCAATATGGTAGAACCAACCATGATATAATCAAAACCTGGTGGGGTAATACAACTAAATTCAAAACTGATGCTCATGGCATATATTCCACAACATCTTTGGATGCTCACATTTTGTACATTACCATGATGCTCTACCAATTATTCGGTAGAAAAAATCCAGCACATTTTACTGTGGAATGGATTTCCATAATCAATGAATTTGTTGAGGGTTATACTTTTAACTAGGTGAAAATGGTATCAGATAACCTAGCCAAGGATGTTTCCAAATATAACACGTTGAAATCTAGAGGACAACATGCTCCCTTTTATATGTTCTCATACATCATGGATGCAATCTATTTTATGAATCCTTTTCCTCTCCTGAACTAGAGTTGGACCCAAACTAATTCCGAGCCCATACTTTTTTACCACTAAAATCTATGGGAGGAAAATTTCAAAGATTTCTTTTATGAAATTTGTCACAATGTAGTGATACCCATTCATGTGGATATCTACGGACACCCTCCTCCAATAATCTTGAAACAAATTATGGGAAATTGGGGCACAATTGCAGATTGGTATATTGAAGAAAATTTCTCCTACATCAGAGTATTTGGTTTCTTTGTCTCACCCCATGCCATTCCAAAATTATTATATAATAGACTGGTGTGAAGAGAATTCACTTATCAAACAGTGGTAAGAGGAATTACCAAATATTTGAAATCAACACAGAAAAAGGTGTGGCTGCTGGCACAGGGGAAGACCCAGGGTTCAACTCCAAGAGCGCACCAACAACCTCTAAATACTGGCCCTTTTGGCTACACCTGTGAAGCAGATGCAGTCTCACCTGAAGCATCTATGGGGGGGTTGCATGACAAAAGTGTCTACAGCCAAGGGGAATATCAAGTGGATCCAATACTAGAACAATATAGCATGCATATATCACTTATCAGCTTAGATCTACTCCATACACCTATTAGATCTATCACAACAACACAATAACAATATATCAAGGCAAAATAACACATCATCAATCACACACACAAGATAGATATACGTGGTTCACCCTCTCTCTAGGGATATGTCCACATAACTGTGCTTTATAATATATTAAGATGAAAGCATATAGTTCTGATCTGCGCTCTTAACCAACAGATCTCTCTCTTCTCTCTATCTCTCCCCCTTCCTATGCACCCAACTGTAGGTTTGATATTCACACCCAACTGAAGATCTTACAATACCAGAAGGCTCTCCCACTTAGTGCTTCTATCTCACACAACAATAATCTCTCACAACATACCAACAACTAGATCGAGTCTAGTAATAATGAAAATAATGCAACCCAGGTCCTCTTGACCTTTATTTATACATTACAATAGCTCACCGACATCCTTAGGAAGAATCCTAGGTGTCAAAACCCTAGATACCAAAACCCTAGGTGTCTAAACCCTAGGTTAACTTGACCCACATTTTCAAGGCTTCGCCAACCTGTCTTTCCTTCCTTCTCATGCGGGGCTCCAAAGCATCTAATGGTGTCTTTTTCCACTTGCTGAGTTGTCCATGATCCTTCTTCCTTGTTGATCTATCATCCTCGATCTCCTCGTCCAACAACTTGCTTTCTTGGGCTTCGCTCCATCTTTTCTGCTCTTTTGCTTACTTCGACCCAGTAACAGTCACTGTGTCTTCCGTGAAGTTTTCATTTTTCCTTTTCTTCCTTGTTTTTCTCTTACTTTCATAACCAAGGGCCAACAGGCCCCCAACACTCACCCATGACTCGTCCCGAGGCACTTCATATATGATTCCTTTGTTTTAAATTGAATTCAGACCGCGCAGAGTAGCCTTTGCTTTTTTCTCTATGCCTCCTCTTCCTCCTTGTGCAAACTATATTTTCTATGTTTGTACCTAGTTTCAACTACACCTGGTACCTAGATCCTTTCCCTTATGCTTTTACTGAGAGCTACAAGGCTACTGGTTGTGATAGTACAACTTCAACTGACTCTCATTCACTAATCCTTCCTTCCATTCTCCCTTTAAAGTATTCAACTGTGCATCTCCTCCTTCTGTAACATGAGCGACCTCGTATGGTCTGAGCCAATGTGTTCTGAACTTCCCAGGATGCTTCATGAACTTACTGTCATATACTAGTACCAAACCACCTTGTTTAAATGCCTTCTTCTTGATGTGCCTGTCATGGTAGGCCTTCTCTCTTTCCTTCTAAACTTGTTGATGGAATCCTACAACAAATATGTATTCTTCAAATTCGACCAACTGTGCAAGCATCTCTTGAACAAAGCAAATGTCATCTATATCTGTAAAGGAATCAATTCTTAAGCTTGGCACCAAGTATTCCATTGGAACAAGAGCTTCGAGACCATAAACCAACTTGAAGGGGGTCTGCATTGTTAACTTCTTGCAAGTGGTTCTATAGGCCCAAAGTACTGCTGGTACTCTTAAATCCTAGTCATCCATGTTCACACTACAAATATTGGTTAGTGATGTCTCCAAGATCTTGTTGAATGCTTCCACTATCCCATTTGCTTGTGGATGGTAAGGTGTGCTCTTCTGATGGCGGACTGCAAATTCCTCAGTTAAGGTTTCAACAGTCTTATTTATGAAATGTGTGCCTTGATCACTCATAAGGATCTTGGGGCATCCAAACCTGGTTACGATGTCATAAAATATGAAGCATGCAACTGTAGTTTCACTACAGTCCTTGACTGCTCTTGCTTCAGCTCACCTAGTCAAGTATTCTGTCGCAGTGATGATGTACCTTGCTCCTGTGCACTTTCCTGGTGGGTTTATAGGTCCCATGAAATAAATGGCCCATTTCTTGAATGCTTGTAAGGTCAACTGTAGTGCTAATGGCATTTCATCCCTTTGGGAAGGTTTCCCAACTCTTTGGCACACATTGTAGGCTTTGTAATAGTATTTAGCATCTCTTTGTAAGGTAGGACACCAAAGGCTAGCTCTAAGAACATTCTGCGTAGTTTCTTTCCCTGCATAGTGTCCTCCGGTGATGACTTCATGAGCTTCTATGAGGATCATCGATTGCTCTTCTTCCATAATGCACCTTCTCAATATCTCATCAGGTCCCATTTTGTATGTCTTTCCAGCTATAAGAGAAAAGTCTGCAGTGTGCACTACTAGCTGTTTCTTCTGAGGAATTGTGTACTCACTAGGTTCCATTCCTGTTGATAGGAACTGGACTATTTATGCAAAGTGGTCATAAATATTTCTAATGGCCAATAGTTGTGCATTCGGTAGTGCATCCTCCAAACTGGTCGACTCTTCATCATGTGCCAACCTGGACAAGTGGTCAGGACCTTTGTTCATTCTCCCTGGCTTTACTATGATCTCGAAGTCATATTCTTGAAATGGCAGAAGCCATATGCATATTCTTCCCCCCAACACTGGCTTATTGACTAGGTATTTCAACGTGGAGTGATCAGTAAAAATTTTAAAGTGTCCTCCCAACAAGTAGTGGCGAAACTTCTGCAATGCATACACCATGGCTAACCCTTCTCGCTCAGTGGTGGTGTAGTTGACCTCTGCAGTTGATAGCTTCTTGCTAGCAAACACTAATGGATGATAAATCTCTCCTTCACCAAGTTGTGTTAACAATTCTCCTAAGGAAATAAAAGACACATCGACATGGACATGCAACTCCTTACTCCAATCTGGAAAAACCAGAATGGGCGCAATAACCGTTTTCTATTTCAGTGTATCGAAGCTCTACTGGCGTTCTGCTGTCCAAATAAACTGACAATATTTATTCAACAGTTTCTCCATAGGTGCTGTGATCTGAGTATATCCTTTGATGAACTTCCTGTAATATCCGGTGTGTCCCAGTGTAGTGGCAACTGTTTGACTTAAGTAGGAGGTGGCAGATCAACTATAATGGAAATTTTAGATGGATCAACCAACAATCCCTGCTTGCATACAATATGACCTAACAACACTCCAAATGGTGAGAAGAAGATGCACTTCTTCAGATTCAAAGCAATTTGACACTGCCTGCATTTGTCCAACATTATCCTTAGAAATTCAATATGATTCTTTAATAGACTAAAAACAATCCAATCATCAAAATATGCTTCTAGAAATTTATGCAAAAACTCCTTGAATGCTTCGAACACCACCCTAGAAAAGATGGTTGGGGCATTCTTTAATCCAAATGGCATCACTGTATACTGATAAGACCCCCAATTTGTTGCAAATGTGGTCTTGTGGCGATCTTCCTTGGCAATCTGGATCTGATGGTATCCTGAAAATCCATCTGTAAAAGAATATACTTCTTGGTCTCCCACATTATCGAACACTTCATCAGTGAATGGTGTAGGGAAGGGGTCATGCAAACAAGCATCATTCAGCTTTATGAGATCTACACAGATCCTGATCTCTCCTATCTTCTTTTCTTGTACCACCATAGGGCTAATCCACTCTGACTCTTCGACAGGTTCTATAATTCCTTCTTCTAGCATTCTATCGAGCTCAATTTTCACTTTCTCTTTGTACTTAGGGTTCAATCTGTAGGGTCTTTGTTTGACTGGTCTAGCATCTGGCTTCAAAGGGATCCTCATCTCTCCCATAGGCCCTTTAATTCCCTTCATGTCAGTGAAATTGGTTGGAAACAAGTCCTGATATTCATGCAGTAATTATGTAATCTTGTCAATAGTGGCAACATCCCAATAATCTCCAACATTTTCAAGCTTCGGTGTCTGTTCTGTTCCAATATTGACCTTCTTAATCTTGATTGGATGTCGAATGAATGAAAAATCAACTCCTGGTCCTTCCACATCTCTTTGGCCTTCCGTTTCGGTAATGTTCACCTTTCTTGGATCATCGTCTTCATCAACATTGATGTTGTAACAGTCTTGCAGTTTTTGTAGAGGCATAGTCCATTCGTCCTCGTCTTTCTCTAAAGGGAGGCTATAGGCCTCCTCAAATACTTTTTGTCTGAAAATCTGTAATGCTTGATCTACTGAAGGATATTGACTTTCAAATAAGAAGGTGGTTACAAAATTCTGAGTCATACCTTTCCAATCTGTAGTGATGAGGCGCAACTCTGATTGAAGGTACCAGTTGATAGGTGTCATGTCCAGTGTGTTGATGAATTTGTGTACCCATTGTTCTTGAGGAACGTTGCTCCATCCTTCCTCACAACTTCTCACATGGTCCTTTGGGAAGCTTCGACCTGTGTATCGAACTTCATAGCCTTTTACTTGTGATGAGAACCGTGCTGTCATCAAGGTATGACACTGTACCCAATCTGTAATATTACTTTGGTGTGCCCCCCACCATCTTGCTGGGGTTGCTTTTAGGGCCTCATCCATCTCCAACAATATTTTTTGCATTGGTACACTCTCTTCAAAGTCTGACAAGAAGGTTTCTAAAGGATTTAGACCATCAAAGGTGGGTAAGTTACTTACTGTTGTGCCGATCCAACGAACTTATCTGGTTAGTCTAGAACATATTCTTGTAGATACTTCATACATTTTATTCTGATAATTCTCCAGTGCTTCTTTTGAGTCTGATGAACATGCACTATCACTTCGCCAGCTTAGGTTTCCATCAGCCGTAGGATTAATGTAATCCTATTGTCTAGCTGTTAATTTATATATATTTTCCAGTTCGTATGCATAGTCTTCTTCTCTGATGGGCTCTGTGTATCGCTGACCTTCATCTAGATCTAAGGGTGAAATGACCCTAAGGCCATCTTTTTCAAAATTCATACATCTCTTCTTTAAATCAACCACAGTGGAATTGTTGAAGGCCCAATCAATTCCTAACAACACAGGGTAAGGGAAACTATCATCAACTATCTCAATTACCTCAAAATCTGCAAATGTTCTTACTCCATCAATATCCACATGGACATGTTCCAATCATCCAAAGGGGCTGACAACTTGTTGATTAGCCATCCTGAGCCTGATAGGGGAATAGATCAACCTGGGTTTTCCCATCAACGCCCAAGTTTTCTTCGTCATGACATTGACCTCCGACCCTAAGTTGAGGACCACATAGTCTATATCATATTCGCCTATTTGAGCATTCAAATGTAATTCCTTATTGGTCCTTCTCTTCTTACCAATTTGGTGTACTGCCCTATTTAGTAAGGGGTCTATCTTTCCTAGCTCATATTGTCTGATTAAAGTTTGTATTTCTTGTACAACGCTTTCATCCTGAATCAATTGAATACAAGTATATAGAAATTCCATGAGCTTGCTTACCTCTTTTCCTTCTCTTGGTGAAGCAGACCGATCAAATTCCCGAGGCATTCCATACTCTCTTACTTTTGGTCTTGTCTTTGATGAAGAACCTTGGTATCCTTTGAAATCTTTTCTTGCTTCCTCAAATAGTTGTCTTTCTTTCTTTACATCAAAGGTTTGGGTCTTCTCTGTAGCTTTCCTAATTCCTGGATCTTTTGTAGTCTTCCCTTGGGTCATTCTGTCATCTCCTGTAACAACGCCTCCTTTAGTAATAACATCGACTCTAGGGTCTTCTCCACAAGGCTCATCTTTGATCAATTGTATCTGTGGGTTCTTCTGAGGTCCTTGTTTCTCTTGAAGTTTATCTAGCAATGCTGGACATTCTTCAATAACGTGCTCGAAGGAGTTGCAGTAGCTGCAAGTAGTGCAAGGGTTTTGACAGTCCATTGCCAAGTGTCCTGGATGTGCACAGTTATAACAAATGATCTTTCCTTGGCCTCGAACCATACCTCCTCCTCTTCCTCGTCCTCTGAATCCTCCACAAGGATCAAAGTTTCCTCTCCCAGGGGAGTTGTACTGCGTATTGTTTCCTTCTTGTTGTACTTCGCCTTGAATATTGTATATGTCTCTTGACCTTTCATGCAAGAGATAATAAGCCCTACAATCCCTATCATCATGTCCCATGGACTTACAGAACGTGCAATACAAATTTGTGGGTGTCTGAACATATTTTTGCATGTAATAGCACTCACCAGGGCGATGCTTGTTTATGCATACCTCACACCAGGGTAAGGTGACTTGCTTCAAAGGGATCGGTGCTCTAGAGGCCAAGTATTCATGGAATAAAGGGTAGTGCTCCTTGTCATGGATTTATGATCTACATCTGACACACCAAATGTCTTCTCTTTTATATTTTCCCTTGTCCTTCTTCATATCTTCAACCTGCAAAGACAAACTAGTAAGTTGACTCAAGATCTAACTCATACCTGAGATGGATTATTCCATAGGGGTTGATTCTAGATTCATGGCGATCTCCAGTGCCTCATCCTGTGAAGCAATCTTCTGCTGCATCAGAGGAAATCTGATGTGTGCTAAGAGGGAAACAATGAACCATTCCTTGTTCTGCTCATCTAGAATCTAAAAATTCAGTCGACCTGCTAGGGTCTTGAATCTCTGATCGAACTTCCAAACTAGCTTGGCTACCTTCTGCTTGATCTCATTTAGTTCTATAATACATTGGGACTCTGACTTAGGTTTCTTAAATTCTGCAATCAGTGCATTCTTGATCTCATTCAGTGGCTTAGGCTGCACAAGTCCTTGGACAAGCTTCATGTACCATCTTAGTGCGTGTTCTCTTAGGGTAGTACTGAACTAGGTTCTTTTAACTGCTTCGTCGATGACATTCTTAATATTCCATACGGCTTCTCATAGGAACCAGTGTTGGTCAGGATCTCCAGATCCATCTCCCCTAAAGATAGGGAGTCTCATCTCATCTGCCATAGATCTTCTTAGGGTCCCTGACTGAGTATGTGGTGGACTACTAGTGACGGTGCTCTAGACACTCTGGTGGTTTGGATTACTTTGATTGATTAATACTACTGAATCAACAGGAGGGATAATATAACTTACTTCAACGGTCTGCGTAGTTCTTGAAGTTTTTGGCTCATCCTAGCGAAGTTATTCAACTTCCTCTTCCTCTATCCTAGTGGTTTCTGAATGCTCTTCATCGATCAGATCTACTTCTTCCCCACTGTAGAAACCCTCATCTCCTTAGTTCTACTTGAACATGTTCGCAAGATGAACTTCTTTAAACACTTTCCCATTGCGCATATGTCTAGCCTATGGTCACTTTCGCTGTCCGAGTTTTTGAATATTAACCTTTTCAGATTCGACCAATCTACTGTATCTTCAAGATGTTCTTCTCATGCATTAACATCTTTATTCTCAACTTCAGAAAATGTAAAAATTTTCCTCTCGGTCCCTTGAAAAAATATCTCTCAGCTTGGCTGTATGACTCTACTCTGTCAATAGCAAAATTGGTGATGTAGCCTCCAATGGTGATATTGAACCAATGATACACTGCTCTTGAGATGACGTTATCAACTCTCTTGACCTTCTTGATCTACATGGATGTCTAAACTACAAGAGGTCTAGATATGATCTCAAACTGGGTATCTGCCAACCTGGGTAACCACTCATATAGTTCCTTATGGATTCCTCCAAAGAATATCTCATGTATATCAGTAAAAATATGTCTCTCCAACCAATCCTCTGTACTAATATTAGGGTTCTTGTTCTAGGCTTCAACGAAGTTCTTTTCTTGATCCTCTATCCACTTTTGAATCTCTATCTTTGATGGGAACCACCTTGACATTCCCTCACGAAGATTTCTATCCCGACAACGGAACCATTTTTTGGCATAGGGGCAGACCCAAGGTTAAGCTCCAAGAGCGCACCAACAAGCCCTAACTACTGGCCCTTTCGGATACACCTGCGAAGCATATGCAGTCTCACCCGAAGCAACTATGGGGGGGGTTGTAGGATATAAGTGTCTACAACCAAGGGGAATATCAAGTGGATCCAATAACAGAACAATATAACATGCATATATGACTTATCAGCTTAGATCTACTCCATACTCCTATCAGATCTATCACAACAATGCAATAACAATATATCAAGGCAAAAAAAACAACATCAATCACACACACAAGACATATATACGTGGTTCACCCTCTCTCTAGGGCTACATCCACAGAACTATGATGTATAATATATTAAGATGAAAGCATACAATTCTTATTTGTGCTCTTAACCATCAGATCTCTCTCTTTGCTCTATCTCTCCCCCTTCCTACGCACCCAACTGCAGGGTTGATCTTCGCACCCATTTGAAGATATTACAATACCAGAAGGCTCTCCCACTTAGCGCTTCTCTCTCACACAACAATAATCTCTCACAACATACCAACAACTAGATCGAGTCTAGTAATAATGACAACAATGCAACCCAGGTCCTCTTGACCTTTATTTATACATTACAATATCTCACCGACATCCTTAGGCCGAAGCCTAGGTGTCAAAACCCTAGATACAAAAACCCTAGATGTCTAAACCCTAGGTCAACTTGACCCGCGTTTTCAGGGCTTCGCCAGCCTGTCTTTCCTTACTTCTTGCACGGTGCTCCAAAGCATCTAACGGTGGATTTTTCCACTTGCTGAGTTGTCCATGATCCTTCTTCCTTGATGATCTGTCATCCTCGATCTCCTCGTCCAACCACTTTCTTTCTCGGGCTTCCCTCCATCTTTTCTGCTCTTTTGCTTACTTCGACCTAGTATGAGTCACTATGTCTTCCGTGAAGTTCTCATTATGCCTTTTCTTCCTTTTTCTTCGCTTACTTCCATAACCAAGGGCCAACAGTGGCCAAATTTTCCCATACAGGTGGGCATGTTCACATTATTTGATTTTGGTCATACAAAAGTTGAGGCTTCAACTTTGGAAGATGTCAAATTGGTTGATATTGAATACAAAAGGCATGATCCTCATAGGGTAGTTGAGAATCATTTAGCCTGATTCAATATGAAAAGATACATACATGAAGATTCCCCCTATGACGATGTTTTCAGGGGAGTTAGATATTATGATGAAGTTGAAATAAATTACAAAATCTACCTCCAGATCAACAAGATGGCTTCCTCAATTTTCAAAAGCATAGAAAGAACAACTTTCCAAATATTTTTCAGGGAAAGGAAAAGCCTGTTTCATCCTCACAGGAAACAAGAACTACTGAGCCGCAACAAATATTGACTAAGGACAAAGTTACAAAAGTAGTGAAGAATACAAATTTACTATCTAAAGAGGTGAATAAATCAATACCAGGTAAGCATGATCAAAAGTTATTAGCGTTGTTGCGCCTCTTTCGTCACCTTAGTGAAAAAAATAGAGGTGCTTGCAAGCTTAGCTGGGTTTTCTAAGCAGGACAACTGTAAGGAAAAGGGTTAGAGAAAGAAATATAAAAGAACAACTAAGAATTAAACTAAGAAATAAAAAAACAACTACATTAATGAGCATAGGGACATAAGGACAAAAGAAACAATTAGACCCATGTCACCAATGATAAGGCTGATATTAGTGAAAGAAAACATCGAGAAGAAAGAGGACTATGAGTCCCTTCTTCCTCCAAGGGAGGGCTCTTGGACCCCCACAAATAATCTCTTCTTACAACTTTGAAAATGAAAATGAAAATGGTGAAAGAATTCTTTGCTAATCCACTCAACGGGTGAGATGGATTGCCCAATGCAATGATTCAAGTATACTATTGGTAAGGATAGAGGATCCCTCAAGAGAATAATGGCATCATAACTTTACTATGAATTACTTGAAAAATGAAATGTATCCATGGCCTTTTTATAACATTCCTTTGAGGTATTGTCCAACTAGTTTGTAGTGTGTAAAGAGGCTAATTAGGGCATTTCTAGGTCTTTGACCAGCCACCCAGTCGAATCCAGTCCAAATTTGAGTGTCAAATCAACTTGGAAGCCGAACTAGAAGTGGGTGGGAGGCTGACCACTCTCATAAATGCGTTGTTTCTCAGGTGCGCGACTTTTTGCGACAATAGTCGCGCATCGTGCGCATGTGCACGAATCTTGCATTTCTGTTTTGCGCATGTGCACACGCGCCCTGTGTCTTCATAGTGCCCTTCAATTATTGCACTAGTTGTATAGTTTTGACCTCTTGGGAATGATTTTGTGTTAATTCTGGTCCATGGGTGACCTCATAACTGTTTGGAGATGCTAAATTCTTGTAACCATTTGCGGACGAAATTTCAGTGGTAATAGATGCCCCCTGATGGATGAGGTTAGGAGCATACGTATAGCCGAAATCCATCAATGTTTCTTCTACTGAGAGTGTTGTTGTAAGAGAGAGCGATAGTGGGATTGTCTAGAGCTACTTGTTGGAGGGAGAAAGGAACCTGTAGAACCCAACCTTCCATAAGGTGTGTATAAATAAACTGTGTACAAACGAGGCAGGCATTCCCCATGCTCATGTCATGTAACTCACAAAAGGAATGAAGTGTTGATGTAGACAACTGTAGCGCCCTCAGGGGCGGTCGTGATAAAGGCAGAAGACAATTCTATGGAGGAACATACTCTGAATGGTAGGAAGTGATATCTGTAAGAAATATCACAGATCTTGTAGGCATTGATAGCCCAGCCCAGTTCGGAGGTCTTCGACAAATATAAGAAATAACTACAATAGTCACAAAGTAAGATCCACTGTAACATGAGAAAGTGTTGAAATCAAATGTTACGGGGCTCAACGACAGTAGGGATCAATTTTGGTTCTCTCTGTGCCGTCCAAGATCTCTCATTGGATAGGTAATGAGAATCAAGATACCGTCGTCCTTCTGGAAAACTGCGCTGATGTCGACAAAAAGGGGACGCGACTCCCAGAAGCAAAGGGCTTCGTGAAATCTACGAGGTGAGGTTATGAATTGGAGGAGGTACATGGTTGAAGTCAAGATGTATGGAGACTCAATACTATCCTTGGTTGGGGGTATATGTGACATATAAGTGGCCGCAACCGTTCAACTAAGTCAAGTGTCAGGGGGACAACAAGACGTGGGATAAGTTGTGCCAGAGGCGGGACAAAGTGAACAAACTCAGAGGACAGAGGTAAGTGCCCTGTGGGATACTCAGAGGATATGGATGGTGTCAATAAGGGTAGATGATAAGGAGTGCCCCAACCAAGGGGGACATGGATTGCGTTTGCAAAAAAAAGGGAAGAAGGTCGCCAAAGGTGACGACAAAAAAGGTAATGTAAAGGCTGGAAACAAAAGGCGTTTGTACAATAAATAAATAATATGGGATGAGTGTACAAATATAGAAACGGGTGCTCCAATATAATATTGTTGGCCCAGGTAGGGAAAAATTTGCTTGGAGAACTAATGGAGGGTGGGGGCCCCATGGGTGGGTTTCTGTATGAGGTAGGTGAAATGAAAGGAAATTTGCAGATGAACAAACTGATTGTGGATGAAATGGAGGGTTCATGATACTGTGGAGGTGCAGTAAAAAATAGGACCTTGAAGAGATAATCTGGGAGTTTGGTGGGAAAGCTAGCAAAATGAAGAGAATGAGTATGTGGTTGATTTGCAATAGAATGTAAGACTATCAAGACTCCCATCCCTAAAGGTTTGAAAAACAACATGAGTGTCAATGTGCAAAAGGGTGTTATGAAGGGGACAACTCATGTGGGGGAGAGTGCTACCAGATGACAGTACCGAAGATGCAGATGGAGGTGGTGGTACTGTAGAGACGGAGATGTGGATCCTAGAGGCGAATGTCAGAGGATGTGACTGGAGATGCAAGTGAGATTTAGAGGAAATGACTACATGCCAGTGCTGAGTATATACCTGAAGGGGTTGCATTGATGTATGATGACCAAGTACCTGCACACATGAAAACCAAATACCCGACGTGAACAATATCTAAAGATAATCGAACATATGAGCATTTATTTGATAATTTTGAATATGCGCATGCGTGCTTGGTTGGGGTATGAAAAAATGGCGTCCCAGGGGCTCAGGATGAAAAGAGGCCCGGGGACTGTCGTGATGTAGATGCCAGGATGCTGATCCCGTGGTTGAAGATGGATCGGGAAATGGACACTCGGAGCTCCCAGAATGGTGAGTGGAAGTTTGGAGAAAAGGCCTATATATAGTTGTAGGGCCCACATTTCCACCTCATTTGTATTTGCTGCTATAGTGACTGGACGAGAAGTATTCAGAGGAGATTTGGAGATTCTGGGAGGAAGAGGCATCCGATCGAGGATCAGTCAACTTCAGGTTACTAGTCTAATCATCCTGCATAGAAGTAGGGTTTCCATTTTTGGGCAGGGCCTGTATGGAGGGCCGTACAGGGGGTTTTATGGGTGTGGCCCCCCACATGTGCGGGCGATCGAGAAGTATGCGCGCACAAGCGCGCGCCTGCCCACCGGATAGGCATGCATGGGTGCACTTGTAAGGGGGGAAAAGGTGCGCATTATGTGCGCGCCTGTTGGCTACACAACCGCGCATGTGTGCGCGACTGTGTATTGGACATGCACGCTTTGATGCGCGCCTGTGTTCGTGATAGGGGTGCATGAAGGCACCCTTGTAGGCTGAGCACGCATGCACACTTGTAGGATGGATAGGCGCGCTTGAGTGTGCGCCTGTAGAGTGGACATGCGCGCATACGTGCATGCTTGTGGAGTGAACATGCGTGCTTGTGTGCGCACCTGTGGGTTAAACAACCATGCCTTGGAGGCAAGGTTGACGGGTGTAAAACTTATCTTTTAAATGTTGTTTATGGTCCATGTGGCTGACCTAGGACTATTTTATGTGGCTTTAGGTGATATTTTTGCACGATGCTAGTTGGGTGGTGAGAGCGGGATTGGTCCCAGTTGAGAGATGCCGTGGCAATTGAGGATCCGAGGGTTTGTGCGACTTTGGTAGCCTATGGGTTGATGAAGTTATTTGAGTGCCCATTTATACGAGCGCAGAAGTATCTCCTGTAGTTCCTTATCCGGATGTGGAGTCCGGACCTACATTGTTTCATGGTGCGGGGAGAGCAAATTGCCTTCACTGCGGTGGAGGACATATATTTTTTGACTGGGCTTCCGTTTCGGGGAACACCCTTATCGGTGGAGCCGGTGTTACCTAGGGATGTGGCACTAGTGACAGTGGGTTGGAGGTTCTGTTCGGGGGTGAAATTTATGTCGGGCTCTGTTGTGAGAATTGGGGCGATGGATGCTCTAGCGCATCGCTGTATAGCAGCGATGATTGTGAGAGTGTATGGGTCCCTTGCGACTCAACGGATCAGTGGTGGTCAACTGTGTGTGATCGAGAGGGTATTGGTAGGTGAGCACTTCGCCTGGGGGCTTACGTTGGATGCTAGGATGGTAGGGAAGCTGGACCATTGTCGGTCTACTGATATAGGAGAGTTTGCCTTTGGGTCCATCTTAGTGGCTTGGTTTTTGGAGAGGGTGCCGATGTTGTTCCCTAAGATTTTATTGGGCACTCCTGGGGCACGAGAGTCGCGACTGAAGTGGTGGTTGACTATTTTGCTTCACCACGGTGGTGGCGAGGGTGACCACTTCTTCATAGCTGAGGCGACGCAGGTGTTGCGACAGATGCCGCAGGTGATATTGCAGTTCCCATATGCTGGTGTTGACTTCCGGGAGGATCCAGACATGGTGTTACCTCCATGGGAGGTTTTTGACCATCGAGGTATGTTGATGAGTTATATATATATGTTTTTTGAGATAGCATGACATGTGTATTTGGTATAGATGCTGATACTATCTGTTGTTTTGTTTGTATGTGCAGATGCGGCACCTCGCGGGCACGAGGTTGAGTTTCTGAGGGTTCTGGCTCGCCAGGAGCTGGGGAGACAGCCGCAGGTAGGAGAGAGATGTCGACGTGAGGATGTCAAGGTGAGACCAGCTGAGCTTGGGAGAGCAGCAAGGAGATGCCAGTTTGATGATCTAGGTGCCGGGTCAACACATGCTCCTCCGGCGGATGCCGGAGAAGATTTTGAGGATATACGCCTTCGCCTGGAGGCAGTGATATAGGGCGTGCCTGAGGGCACGTGGTCGCATATCCAGGATGAGGGCATCCTGGAGTAGTGTGTGGGGATTCCTCCACCACGGCGGACCGTGTTACGAAGAGAAACAATAGTAGGTGCTGCTATGACTGGATGGTTACCTCCTGGTCAGGAGGGACCAGTAGTGGGTGGGAGACCACCACCTGAGGGAGGGGCAGAAGGTGGTGCTCTAGAGGCACCTTGAGTGGTGCTCTATGTATTTTGTATTTGTGTATATAGGCTGGTCAGCCCATTTTGTACCGAGGTGCTTCACTGGCCTACGGATACTTGTATTTTTGTATGTAAACATTTGGATGGCATTGTGGACCGTCTTATATATACATGAGTATACATTTTGAGATCTATGTGGTGTTTACATTTGTTTTGTTAATGTGTTGATGATGTCTAATCTATATATGCTGTGATAGGTTGTTGATATGTTTATGTATGTGTAGAGGTATCTTGATGTGATATATGCCAGTCTAACACAATATTAGCTAAGTTATCTGTAATTTGATTCAATTGTCTTGGAATATGTGTAAATGCAATGGAATTGAAATGTCGAGATAAAAGTCTAACCTGTAGGTATTTCCGAAAGAGGCAAGGATCGTGGATGTGGTACACATTGTTGAGTTGGAGAACGACTAGTTGAGAGTCGAGAAGGATGCTAAGGTGACGAATACGATGATGCTGGGCATTGGCGAGGAGGCCAATGATGGTAGTGTATTCAACTTGGTTGTTGGTGGCTGAACCCAAACATATGCCGTTTGAATGGAGCATTTCATGTGAGGGGGTATAGAGGGCCCAAGATGCCGAAGTGAGATTTTGTGTCCACTGGCTGGCGCCGTCGGCATAACCGATGTGGTAGGCCAGTGGAGGAAGCATATGTCAATAGAACAAATGATAGTTTTAGACGTGAGGGATGGGAACAAAAAAAAGATTAAAAACACTATAAAAGAAATAACCTAAAGTAGAATTGCTACATTTAGGCATAAAATTTCTTTAAGTATAACCCGTTGATGGGTTCTTTGAGAGAGAGGCCATCGGGAGAGGCCAGGATGTATGCACCTTTGGTGAGACAATGTTGGATAATGTATGGGCCATGCCATAGTGACTCAAATTTTCCATGACTGAAGGTATCGTGAGCAATATCGTAAGCAAGGACGAGGTCGCCTTCGTGAAATGAGAAAAGGTTAACATGACGATCAAATGTGGCCTTTGAACGTCTTTTAATTGCCTCATTGTTCTGTAATGAAGATCGATGATCTTCATCCAAGGACTCTAAGTTCAGCAAGCGCTGCTCCATTGGAGGAATGTCAGGTAATAGCTCAATTGCGGTGCATAAGGTGGGAATTTTTCACTCGATGGGAAGAGTGGCCTCAACCCCATGGACTAGATGAAATGGTGTGAAACCAGTGGCTGTTTTCACAGCTGTACGGTAAGCCCATAGCGCGGAAAATAGCATATGACGCCAATTGGTCTTATGTTGGTTAACCGTGCATTGTAACATGGTCTTGAGGACCTTGTTAATTGCTTCAACCTGTTCATTAGACTGAGGGTAATATGGTGAGGCAAACTCGTGGGAGAATCCTAACCAAGATGAGAGTTCGACGAAAATCTCATTCTCGAAGTGTTTCCTGTGATCGGAAACTAATTGGAGTGTTACTCCAAAGCGGGATATGATGTGGTTAAAGAAAAAATGCGCCGCGGTGTCAGAGGTATTGTTGAAGGTGGGCATAGCTTCCACCCATTTTGTGAAGTAATTGACGACAACAATGTATTTGTGTCCATTGCTGGAGGGGGGATTACAAGTCATGAAGTTGATGCCCCATTTACAAAAAGGGCCGGCAGTGATGACTGGATGAAGAAGAGCAGGTGGTGCTCGGGCTTTGTTGGCATAAAGATGACACTTCTCGCATCATTTCATGGCATGAATGCAATCATGAAACAAGGTATTCCAAAAGTAACCTGCTTGGATGATTTTCTGAGCAGTGGATATTCCCGAAAGATGGCCCCCACATGCACCGCTATGGTAGTCATTCAAGACTCTATCAAACTCGTCAATGGTCAGGCATTGACGAAGAATGGTGTCGACTCCTCGTCAGTATAAGATGTCTCCGATTAGGAGGTAGTGGGGGGCCTGATGGCGAATACGATGACAATCATCTCATGAAAGGTGGTTACTGAACTTTTGAGTTCGGAGGTAGACGAGGAGGTTGCCATACCAAGGATCATCCAAAGTGATGTAAAGAAGGTGTTCGTCAGGAAAGTCGGTATTGACGGGGTCTATGGTGGTGTCAGAGGGGAAGGCCGTGACAAGTTCGACGAGGACGAGGGCTTTCTTGCTCTTGGGTGTTGATAATTAAAGATCGTACTCCTGAAGGATAACAATCCATCGGGCAAATTTTCCATTAATTTGCCGACGACTGAGCAAGTATTACATAGTGTTGGAATCTTCTACAACCTTAGTTGTGCGAAGCAGAATTTAATGACGTAGTTTCTGGACTGTGAGGATGACTGCAAGGGCTAGTTTCTCTTCGTGTTTATACTTCAGGGGTGGCCTTGAGAGGTTTTTACTAACGTAATAAATGACATTCTCATGATTGTCATCATTGATTTGAATGAGAACTCCTGCTACTGAGATGGCTGAGGCTGATATGTAGAGGATATAGTCGCGATTGTATTCGGGTGCACTAATTAAAGGGGAATTGGAGAGCACCATTTTAAGATCGTCAAATGACTTTTGGGCATGTTCATCCTAGTAAAATGGGATGTCGTGGCATAGTAAGTGAAGGAAACCATGTGCATGAGTGGTGTAGTCTGGGACAAATCGCTGTAGAAAGTTAGCCTTTCCTTGTAGGCTCTGGAGTTGACGTAAATTTTGGGGAGGTGGAATTTCGGTGATATCTTGGACTTTGAGGGGGTCCACGGTAATACTGCTTTGAGAAATGATGAATCCAAGGAGGCGCCCCACGGTGACGCAAAATACGCACTTGAGGGGATTCAAGTGGATGTTGTACTGACAACACCGTTGGAAGATGATCCGTAAATCATCAAGATGTTGGGTGCATTACTTGGATCGAGCTATGAGGTCATCCAAGTATGCGAGGATGATATGAGTCAGATCGTGAAAAATGTATGTCATAGCCTGTTGGAAAGTTGCGCCAACATTCTTTAGTCCAAACGACATGACACGATATGCAAAAGTACCCCAAGGGGTAGTGAATGCGGTTTTGTACCGATCGGCTGGGTGAATTTGGATTTGATTATAACCAGAGAAACTGTCCATGAAGGATAGAGCCTTGTGGCTTGCGCAGTCGTCGATACTTTGATGAATGAAAGGCATTGGAAAGTTGTCTTTGGGACATGCATGATTGAGATTGCGAAAGTCCGTGCAAATGCGGATAGTGCCCTATTTTTTATTAACGGGTACAGGGTTGGAAACCCATGAGGTATAGGCGATGGGGTAGATGACCCTAGCCGCACGTAATTTGTCAATCATGACTTGATGGCCGCTGCTTTGGATGGGTGTAGAGGTCACTATTTTTGATGAACTAGTGTAATGTCGAGCCAGGTGTCGATGTGATGTTCGACGATAGAGGGATCAAGGCTAGGCATTTCTGTGTATGACCAGGCAAAAATATCTCGATATTCCTGGAAGAGGGATTTCTAGGCGGTGATTTCTTGAGGAGTGCAAGCGACTCCAATAGTGATTTCCTCGACGATGCCATTTTTGATGGAAATGTCGATTTTGATGGTTGGGGAAATGTTGGCCATGTTTCCTTCTTCAAAAGCATCAGGGGTGGGAATGGGGTTATTGAACCAGTACAAATGCCCTGATGGGATAAAATCCTTGGTTTCGACTGCATATATGGGGTGTTGGTTAGGAGGCGTGGAGGCTTCCTGTGGAAAGAAGAGTGTTTCGTGGTGTAGCGCATCCCATGGGTAGTCAGGGGTGTTTAACTCTTCGAGTATTTCCTCGTCACAGTGGAAGTGGCAGGAATACAAGGGGTTACGAAGAGTGATATCGGTGACTGTTGTCTTGTGGCTGCCCCCTGGTGATGAAGAAGTAGGGGGAACGTCACAAGGAAATTGTGATGGTTCGGTCGACATAAACCAAATATCGAAGTACTAATGAGTACTCGTGGTAGTTGGATGTAAAATTTCCATAGGGAAATGAGCAGGAGAATTGGGGGGATTTGGAGGTGAATCCTCAGATAAGTCATTCAAGAACCACAGAGGCATTGGGAGGGCCTCAAGTTCAAGAGAAATGAGATGAAGAATATCTAGTGACGAGGTAAGGTCAACCATCGATTCTGTGGGTCATTGAAGCATGGTCAATTGGCGTTGCCTGTATTCAATGATCATAGGACACTGGTATGTAAAATGATCTAAGGATTCACATAGAGAGCAAGGGCATCTCATACGTTCATTGACTGAAGCTGTGACATAATGGATGTCAGTGATTTTTGGTAGGGATGACGTAGCTGGATTAGGTTCTCTCTGGAAGCTTTGGCGTACTGCGGCTAATGTCTGCTGAAAGCGTGGCAGTGCTAGGCAATGGTGTGTATAATGGCCATATTCTGAACATATAGCACAAGTGAATTTGGTTCGTAGCCCTTTACTACTTGATTGAGGGGCGATAACGACAATACTTGCTACGGTGGCGAGTGTTGATGGAGTTTGATTGAGTGGAATCAAATTTCGTAACTCTGGTAGAGATGGGCAGTTGTTGGTTTGTTGTCCATCTTTCTCACATAGCGCACAAGGGGGTTGGACGCATGGGGGAAGTGGAGCTGTGGGCTCCTTCTTCTTTCTTTTTCCCCTAGTTGCAGTAGGGAGAGTAGTGAGTGGGGGTGGAGAGGGTATGGTAGGAGAGAGTATGGGAATTGTCATTGGTATTCCTTCCTTTTGGGGGGGAAGGGATGGTCGAGGGACCATCTCTGGTGGATGTAAATACAAAACTAGAATTTCTAACACCATATTAGGGAGGGTAAGCATTGCGGCTACTTGGAAATCTTCGATGCCAGGTGGAGGGTAAAAGAAGGGGATTTGAGTAAGGGCTTGGGGAACTGTCTCCCAAACTAGGATATGTCCTTGGGGAGGGGTGAAATCATGGACTGGTGGGGTCGACGAGTTCGCAGGAGGCTCATGAGGGGGAAGCTCTGCGACTAGTGGGACGTCAGATATGATAGAAGCCTCCCTAGGAGGAAGGGTATCCTCTATGTTAGTTCCGTTAGATGATACGATGCATACTTGATTGGAAGGATGAAGGAGCGATGGTGCTCCATGGTAAGTTCCTAACAATGATGAATCTTTGAAAATTTCGGGACCCATTTCAATGAGTGGTTATGCGTCATGACTTGTGTGGATGAGAGGAAGAATGTTATCGATGTTGGAAGAAGGGTTAGGCTTGTAATGTGAGACTTGGTTAATGGTAACGATCTTTCCGTTATGGGGAAACATCATTGTTCAAAAGACGGAAGAGGCAACTACCTTCATAGTGTACATGTAGCTACGACTGAACAGGATATTATAATCGAGTGGGGCGTCGATAACTTCAATGTTGATGAGAATAGTCTTGCCCCCGAGTTCTACGGGGACATTTTGGAAGATCCCTTCAGGAGATGATGGTCGTCCGTCATAAGCTAGTAAGGTAATGGAAGAGGGTATGAGTTTGGGGGAACCAAGTTTCTGCCATACAGATTTGGACATAATGCATGTAGATGCACCTTCATTGATGATGCACCGATGAACTGTGATGTTCCATATTTTCACTGGGATTTGAAAAGCAATCAAGGCGGGAAGGCGAGGTTCTCCACTGTCGAGATCAAATGTAATGAGTCGAGTATCTGCAGGGTCGACTGCCCCTAAGGTGGAAAGTAATGATTTCCACTGAGTGGGACAAGTCTAAAGGACTTCTAAGACTGACATGTCAGTCGGGGATTGTGCTAAGTCATCAGCCAAACTGTAATTATGAGTTTCCCTAGCCCGTGGTTTGTGGAAATTCCTGCGCAATGGGATGCGAGGGATGCGAAGAGGTGGTTCTGTGTTAGGGCGAGGGATCACCAACGGGGGTCCTGTTGGTGTGGGAATTGTTTATGGAGGAATGGGAGGAGGCTTAACAGGTGCATGATACTGATGATTATGTGTTTGCAGCAGGATTTCTTCCTCGCTGGTGAGGAGGATCGTGCGATCTGCTGGATTGTTTGGATTGAGGTATTGTCCCACTTGAGGTGGGGTAGGCTGCGTGTCCTGTTGGGTGTTTATCACACCTTGGTGTGGAATAGGATTCTACAACACAACATGAGGGGTTGTTGCATAGTATTGTTGTGGGTCCTGCTGAGGGGCAGGCGATGCTGGAGGATGGGGAAGACTGCCTGAGTCTTTTAGCCGTTTGAAATCAGTGATTTAGGGGCAATGATGAGTATAATGACCGAACTGACCGCAAAGGGCACAAGGGAAATTGGTTTTGATAGTATTGTTATTTCTCCCTTGACACCTGTTGTTATTTCCCCCTTGGGGGTTTTGATTCCCTTGGTTCTGGTTGCCCCTAGCCGGTTGGTTTTGTTGGGGTTGATTCCCACCTTGGCCTAGGTTGTTATTGTTCCTATTTATTCCTTTCATTTTGGCATTATTCAACGAATGGGTCGGATTTTCCGTGTTCAACTGTTCAAAGTTTTGATATTGCTGAACGGGAGAGTGTTGAACAAAATTCACCCCAACGTGAGGATGTGGGGGAGCCATGGGTTTTGGGGGACCAGGAAATGGAAAATATGGATTATGTGGGGGTTGTGATCCATAAGGTACATAGGAAGGCATGGTGCTTTCTCTAGTACTCATAGTATAAGCTGAGGTAGAGGGGGTACCAGAACTTGTCTGGATAGGTGGGGGTGACGACAATGGCCCACTGATGGGCGGAGGAATAGAAATAGGGTATGGTTGTTGATAAGGGGGTGGGGGGTAATAAGAGGTGCCCCCATATGCCGACGGATATTGAGGTGTGCCATACATTGGTGGTGGTGGGGGTTGAAGACTGTGGTGTGTGGTATTACCAATCAATCCATCTGCTGAGTGAGACATCCCGGGTTTGTCTTGACCGAATGGCATAGGTTTGGGGAGGTCATGAAGTACTGTGTATAAGTACCCTGACTATGAATAGATGAGGTTGTATTATTGAGCCTTACTGATGGCTTCCTCTTTGGATTGAGGGAAGGTGGAAGCTACATCCTTATCGAGGAGAGAGACAAGTGATCTAAGAAACCAGTGAAGGCACTGTTGTTTGGTGGTTTCAGCTTTGCATAAACTACGTCGTCTACACCACTCGTGAATGTGATCAATGATATGTGTGGCTGAGGTTTGTTTGAAATTAGAGAGTAGTTCAAGACCATTGTCATGGCGGATTGGTAATTGGAAGAAGGTAAAAAATTCTTTGGCCAAGGACTCGAAAGTTGCATGGGACCTTGTTTTTTCATCTACATACCATTTGGTTGATGGGCTAGTGAGTGTGCGTTGAAATAATCATAGTCTAATGGAATCATCTGTGATGTTTTTGGAAGATCACCATAGGTGGAAAGTCATGACATGGTTGGCAGGGTCATCTCCTGCCTTTCCTTCAAACTTGGGGATGTCTGAAGGTAGTTTGGTGGGCATTGCAGGTCATGTGGGGTCATGCAATATAGGATCATTGGTGAGTTTGCTTAGATCTGATATGTTAAGAGAGGCCAAATATGGCATCTGCAATGGGGGGGGGGGAGGATTAGCTCCAGCCATGGTGTAAGTGTGTTGTGAAACTGATCTGTGAGGGGGGCTAGGTGGGTTGGTATTTCCCCCTTGAGAGGAAGTTGGTCCTCCGCTTCCATGTAAAGGAGATCGAGTGGACGGAGGGACTTGGGAAGTGGACCCAAGTAATGTGGAACCAAGCAAAACTGATCCTAAGACAGTGGCACTCACTGGATTGTGAGACGGTGGTGCTGATGAGTGGGCAAGACCAGACACTCCCCCTAAGATAGGAGGGAGGTTTAGCAAGCATATGGAACGATGGGGATTCTATGTGTCCCCTATGATGTCCAACTAGCTGAGTGAATGTGTGCAAATGGTGGTGAGAGTAATAAAAAAACACGAGCCTTTGTTGCAAATTTTGAACTTTACACAATATATATATATCCAAATCAAAATGTAATCATAAGTGCATCATACATAAAGTGGTTTGAAAAATAAGCATATATGTGGATAAGTGGGTTTTGTTCACATGGGGAATCAAAGAAAACAAATGCTCATGTCCAAAAAAGATGTAACGTCCTTCCTCTCAAATAACACTGGACCTTCCAATAGTACTCAACAGTGGGTTCTGAAGTCATCGGAAGAGAGACTAGTGAAGGATGAAATAATCGGTTATAATGAGGGGTAAAGGGGGCATATGCCGAAAGAGCTGGCAATATTTCTCAATAGCCACACAAAATCAGATCAAGGTGCAATTGCATCCCACAATTGCCGCCTGGGTAGATGTCCTAAATTTTGGTCACTAGGTACCTCAGTCAAAGTGCGACATTTAGATTTTCGGCCTAAGAAATGGGTCCTGGGATGGATCCCGTCCAAGAGGTGGGTGTCTCAAGGGGGGATGCACAGAACAACCAGACCTCAGCCTTCAACCCTTCACAAGTATCTCCCCACCTTATGGTGTTAGGAACACTTGACTTGGAGGATTTTCAGTTCCCTATTTGACAACTTCTATGGTTTTGACAATGTGAGAACCAGATAATGGGGAGTTATTTGGATTCCTATCCCCGAAATCCTACCTAGACTAAAAAATTTCTTTGGCACCTCCTGTGGAGGAAAACTTAGTGAGTTTTTAGAAAAGTTTTAGATGTAGTGGTTTGAGAGGTTGGGGGTGTGAACCAACCTTTTTGAAATTAAATGGGAGTGGATAGTTTCGTCAAGAAAAGGGTGGGGTGTTTTGGAATCTCTTTGGAGGAAACTTACTTTGACCTCCACGTTTCAAGAAGAAGCTATGTGAGTGATAAGTGACTTTTGTGTGTGAGTGAGTGAAAGTGTGCCAATTTTTAATGAATTAGGTGTCACCTTGCTACATGTGGACTTCGCTTGGTCCTTACAAGTGTTGATTACCTAATTAACTAAGTGCCTTTGGTATAACCTTGAGTAATTCAAAAGTCCCTAGGAAGCTAGCATGTGGACATGTGGTTCCGTTACTATTCCTTTAATTCCCTATTGTGATGTAATCTAAGAAAAGCTTTGAAACTATTCTAGATTGTGATCATGTGGGCATGTATGGGCCCATTACAAAACCTTTAGACTTCCTTAGTGATTTAATCTAAGAAAGTAAATTTCAACACTATCCTATCTTTGTAGCATGTGGGCATGTATGGGCCCGTTATAATATTAAGATGTGTTTTTGAAAAAATAAACTAGGAGGAGTCCCAAGAAGGGTTGTTGTCCTCTCCTAAAGGTTTTGATCTTCTTAAGGGAGATGAAATTGTTCCACAATCTTTTTCTGATTCTCAAGGTCCCTTGGAGGCATAAGAGAAGAGCATACTAAGCGATTGTTATCCAAATTCTAGTCCCAATGCAAGTTAAATGTGATTACAAATGATTTCCAACTTATGTTTTTAGTCAAAGCAAGCCATCCATGTGGTGAAAATGAAAGCAAAAGAGGAAATAATATTTTAACCCCCTAAGTGCCTATGTGTTTTGACTAATCCCTTTATATGAAGAGGGGACTAAGTGTGGTGCAACTTTAAAACATTCTTGAAATCACTTGTAATAAGGATAAAGGCCTTCCCCAAATCTCAAAAACTTTACAATGTGAATTTTTTGCACAGGTGCGTGGGTCTCAGTGGAGACAGAGGTGCACAAAGCGCATGTGCACAGACCAAAAAGAGCTAATGGGCGCAGGTGCGTAGAATAGAACTGTGACTTAGGTGCATGTGCGCACGATGCACATCTGTGGGCCGAAAAACCCACACATAGGTGACACACAGTCGTGAATGAAAATTACGGATGGAATTCTCCCAATTCAACTTGGAATTGGATGATTGGCATGTTGTCTTAGGCCGGTTAATGAACCTGCAAGTTAAATAAACCAAAAGAAGAGCTAGAAAAACCCAAATGAGGTAGGAAATTGATACCTTTCCCCAGTGGAGTCGCCAATCTGTTGCACCTCTTTCGTCACCTTAGTGAGAAAAATAGAGGTGCTTGCAAGCTTAGTTGGGTTTGCTAAGCAAGACAACTGTAAGGAAAAGGGTTAGAGAAAGAAATATAAAAGAACAACTAAGAATTAAACTAAGAAATAAAACAACAACTAAATTAATGAGCATAGGGACATAAGGACAAAAGAAACAATTAGACCCATGTCACCAATGATAAGGCTGATATTAGTGAAAGAAAACACCAAGAAGAAAGAGGACTATGAGTCCATTCTTTCTCCAAGGGAGGGCTCTTGGACCCCCACAAATAAGCTCTTCTTACAACTTTGAAGATAAAAATGAAAATGGTGAAAGAATTCTTTGCTAATCCACTCAACGAGTGAGATGGATTGCCCAATGCAATGATGCAAGTATACTCTTGGTAAGGATAAAGGATCCCTCAAGAGAATAATGGCATCATAACTTTTCTATGAATTCCTTGAAAAATGAAGTGTATCCATGGCCTTTTTATAGCATTCCTTTGAGGTATTGTCCAACTAGTTTGTAGTGTGTAAAGAGGCTAATTAGGGCATTTCTAGGGTTTTGACCAGCCACCCAGTCGAATCCAGTCTAGATTTGAGTGTCAAATCAACTTGGAAGCTGAACCAGAAGTGGGTGGGTGGCCGACCACTCTCATAAATGCGTCGTTTCTTAGGTGCATGGAGTTTTACGACAACAGTCGCGCATCGTGCACATGTGCATGAATCTTGCATTTCTGTTTTGTGCATGTGCATGTGCGCCCTGTGTCTTCATAGCGCCCTTCAATTATTGCACTAGTTGTATAGTTTTGACCCTTTGGGAATGCTTTTGTGTTAATTCTGGTCCATGGGTGACCTCATAACTGTTTGGCGATGCTGAATTCTTGTAACCATTTGCTGACAGAATTTTAGTGATAACAAGCGTCCTTTGAAGCTTTCATGAAGCATGGACATGATTTTCCCCTTTCATCATCAACTACTACTAATGTTATCCAAAGTGTCTCAAGTTCAGAAAAATCCACTGCACTCAGTTCCCCCATTCCATCATTAACTCCTATAGCAACAAGTTTTGAAGTTCCCAGTTCAGAGGTTATTCATATAGATGACCTCACACCTATCCTGCCTGAAGAGATGCCTTCATCAAGTTTCTTTTTCCATAAGAAAAGAAAATCCATCATTAGAAGAGAATCTCAGTAGAAGGAGGGAGTGATTACTAAGAGATATAAAACAATATATTATGGACATGGACAAAATGACCTTGAATTTTCCAAAGGAGTTGCAGATTCATTAGGAGCCTTTTCCACGACCAACCAGTTGTCAGTGGATAATATTAAAAAACAACTGCAACATAAGTGTCTCTTGGTTGAACAGTTGAAAATTATATGCAATACATAGAACAAACTACCATAAGTAAAATTAATTTCAACATGGAGCAAACTAGTCTGGGTTATCAACAACAGATGAAGTAGCTGTAGGAGGAATTGGAAGTGAGTGTCTAGGATTTACAGGCGAGCAACTCTATGCTTTCTCAGTGAGACAATGCAATAGGAAAATTGCAGACATGAATAGCTTTACTAGAGAACACAAGAATAAATAATGTTGCATTTAAAAGGAAAGCATTTGATATTAATGAAAAGATGAAAACTTTCCACCAGGATTTAGATCGAAGTATGGATATCATTCAGAAATATTATCAAATGGTGAATAATTCCCTGAAGAATATTCATGAGAAAGAAAAGGAATCCTGTATAGCCATATCAAATTTCCATGAATTTATGGTATGGAGACAAAAAATCAATATTCCCAGGTTTTCCCTTTTTTCATAGTATGAGTAGGTAAAAGGGGAAATGGCTTTAAAAGCTTGGGAGACAAACCTTGAAGAAAGTAAGAAGCTAGCTAGAGAAGCAAAAGAAGCTTGTCTCAACACCATTTCTTCTATATAGTTGGAATTGGTTGATTTCTATAGTAGTTCTATCCTTGATACACTGGTTAAGATTGAGATTGAAAAGAATAAAGAAAATTCAAAGAAAAATTGAAGAAAATATGGAAAATATACAAAATACCATCCAACAGATAAATCATGTTGATTTGCAAAAGATAAATGATCTGTTGGTAAAACTGTTGGAGTTACTTCACACACACCTAGGATTTCTTTTTCCTAAGGTTTTTGCTTGTTTTTTAGTCATTATCCAGTCTCCTATATTTTAGGGAAGAATATTTCACCTGGAGAATATTCTCTTCAGTTGACATTTCAGTTTGACTAGTTGAGTTGAGTCTAGATGCTGCATTGGTTTTGTCACCTTGAAACATTGGGATCATCACCATGATAATGTGAAATTTCCTTGGGATCATCACCATACTGGCACATTGCCCTTGATTCCTTGATCTACTCCTCACTACACTCTGTTCAGTCATTTAACTGAAGACTGGTTGAATAGTTAACTCAACTAGGTGGCAGTTCACTCCCGTAACTGTCTGAGAGACTAGACTAGGTGGCATTTCACTCTCGTAACTGCTGGTGTGTGTCCAAATCACTCTAGACCACCACTATGGAAAATTGGTTCTCCTCCATTCTGCATTGATTGAGTCATACATAGTATATATTGTGTAAATTATTCATTATTCAGTACGGTTAATGAGAATTCTTCCATTCTTTCTCTCCTTCTTCTTATTTCTCAATTTGTCTCTTCAAATGTGTGTAGTATTTTCTAGCTAGATCTATTCTGTGCAGGTTCAAAAAATTTACATGGTATAAGAGTCGACAAAATTCTAAGAAAAATCTACACCAAAATGTTTTGAAGGTACAAAATATTGAAGACAACGGAAATATGGATTTCCCAAAAGAATTCATTCTTACACCTTACAACTACTTTGCATGGAAGGAGAAAATAGTCACACATATCTGAACTAGAGGTTTGTACATGTTAACCTTGAATATAGACATAGAACCGACATCAACCATAGAAAAATCCAAGTACTAAAATCGAATGGATGAAGCATTCAAAACAAATTGCAGTCTTATTTCTCCCGATCTCCTTTTTCACATATCTTCCTGTAAGACTCCCAATGAAGTCTGGACCACATTGGAAGGGATCTTTGGAAAACATGATGATATGAGGGGACACATGCTGGAGGTGGAATTTCTCACATTGGATCCAAAATCTTCGAAAATTTCCAAGATTTCTTTACAAAATTTAAGGATTTACTGTCGCAACTCAAAGCTTGCGGGGTTGATAAATCTAAGGATGAGAAACAAATGATTCTCACCATTCTCTCCAAAATTTCTCCTGAATTCTCTGTGCTCATGTCCACAATCTATTCAGTTAGATTCACCTCCAGAGCCACATGGAATATGCCTTCTCTTGAGGATTTTATCAAATCCCTGACACAAGAGCAAACCAAGCTCATCAACCTGGGAAAAATCAAAGGACCAAAGGCGCATGCAATTTTTGTGAAAGATGGAAGCCATCAATATCAGAAATCTAAATATAAAGGAAAAAGGAAATCTCATGCAAATCCGAAGAAGGAAGGGTACTCAAAACCGTTCACCGATGCCTTCGGATCCAAAGGGGAAAAGGGGAGAAAAGGGGAGAAATGAACATACTGTCACAAAGGATTCCATCTAGAATCCACATGCATGCAAAAAAAAAAAGATCTAATGACTCAAATACTTCAGAAAAACAACCTTGGAGATCGCATCCCCAAGGGTTCCAAGAAGAAGAAGCCAAAAGATCATAATCCCAAGAAAGGCAATTCTAGCCATGCCTTGATTGCCATCAACTCCTCTCCCAATGATTGGATCGTAGATTCAGGTGAATCACATCACATGGATGCCAAAAAAGAAGTCTATTCTTAATTGGATGCATGCAAAGGTTCTCCTATTCTTATGGGGGACAACTCTCCAGTTGAAGTCACCGAAAAATGAAGGATTGAACTCACCAACGAAAGCTTCGAGAATGTGTTGCACGTTCCCAAACTTTCCGTCAACCTTCTCTCTATTTATCAGATGAAGAATTTTGACACAGGAAATAAAGTCATATTCATACCAAATGCAGTGGACATCTATGACATGAAAACCAACTCCAGGGTTTCTACCGCTGAGGTAAATCATCAGTCTAGATTGTATACAATTTCTGAATTTATTGAACTAGATTTTGCTTTATTGCTTACTCATGCTGATGAAAGTAGTAGGATATGGCATGAAAGGTTTGGACATTTGAATTTCAGATACATGCAAAAAATTAGCAAGCAAAGATTGGTTGATGGTCTATCAAACATTCATTTCTCCAAGGGAGTATGTGAGGGATGTGTTCTTGGAAAACACCCTCAAGAGAAATTCGACAAAGGGAAGTCTTAGAGAGCTTCCACACCTTTAGATATGATCCATAGTGACCTTATGGGTCCTTTTCCGCATCCATATATCAGTGAAGTGAGATTTTTTCTCATTTTTGTGGATTATTTCTCATGTTTTACATGGATTTACTTTCTTAGTAAAAAATCCGAGGTCTTTCAACACCTCAAAGATTTCAAAGCCCTGGTTGATACACAGTTCATAAATAAAATCAAATTCCTCCGAAATGATAATGTGGGAGAGTATGTCAATCATGAGATCCATAATATTTTCCATGAGGCATGGATTTAGTTGCATCACACAGTTCCCTATACTCCGCAACAAAATGGAGTTGCTGAGCAAAAAAAGAGATCTCTAAAGGAGATGGCATCTTACATGCTGCATGCAAAGTCACTACAACAGAGACTATGGGATGACGCACTTAATTGTGCAACATATATCCAAAAAAAATCTCCCCATAGATCTGTCAAGGATAAGACCCCCTAAGAGGCTTGGGGCGGCCTCAAACTAGAAGTGACCCACTTTCATATTTTTGATTCATGTGCATGGGCCTAGATTCCCTCTAAAAAGAGGAAGGCACTTGATTCATAGAGCACTGAGTGTATTTTTTTCAGATCTGCCGACAGTGTGAAGGGATATAGGCTTATTGATATTTCCTCGAACTGACTCATGATTGAGTGTAGTGTCCAATTCGAGGAAAGTGTCTTGCATGTACCTTAGCAACCACATGCATACACCTTCATTCTTCCATCTGTCCAAGATGATGAGCATGCACATGCAAACTCTTCTTCAAATGAGAGTTCTGAATCAGAGGACTCAGATGATTCAGATACAAAGTTAGTACATCCAGATGCAGAGTTAGAGCATCTAGATGCAGTTGCATAGCCATAGTAGAGGCCCAAGTGGGCACATACTACCCTTCAGGATGTAGGGGATTTGGTTGGTGATCCAACCGATACTAGGAGGGCTCGATCTGATTTCGAGGAGCCTCCCATTGCACTCACTACAACTGAACCATTTCCCTCCCAGAATATTTTCTTGGTTCAGTCTTTAGATCCACAGTCTTATGGCGAGGCAGCTGGAAATCCATTTTGGGAATCTGCCATGCAGGAGGAGTACAACTCCCTCCTCTGGTTCCCCTTCCTTATGGGAGGAAAATTTTCAGATGCAGATGGGTCTGCAAGAACAAGAGCGCAAAAGATGGATAGATTAGCAGATACAAAGCCAATCTTGTTTCCAAAGGATTTTAGCAGGTGCATGCAATTGACTATGATGAGACCTTCGCTCCAGTAGCAAATATGGATTCCATACTATTGACACTTGTTATTGTGGTAGACAATGGATGGGAAGTCCATCATATGGATGCAAAGAATACATTTCTTCACGATGATCTTTATGAGGAGATATATATGGAGCAGCCCCAGGGATTTATGGATGAATTATCTTTCATCTGTCGACTGAAGAAGTCTCTTTATGTCCTCAATCATGTTCCAAGGGCATGGTATGCCAAGATGGAATCCTACCTGTTGTCACAAAACTTTGTACATTGTAAATCAGACCCAGATGTCTACATGCTCAGGATGATTGATGCACTTCTACTCTTAGTTCTGGATGTTGATGATTTGCTGATCATCGGTTTCTCAACTTCAATGATTGTTGCAGTCAATAGGGTTCTACATGACATGTTTTTGATGATGGAAATTGGTCTGATACACTTCTTCCTTGGACTCGAGATGAGTCAGGATGCATCAAGCATCAAACTGTCTTAGGCCAAGTATGCATGAGATCTCCTTGAGAGATTTCACATGACAGACTGCAAGTCTACTCTGACTCCTTTCCTATCAGGATTGAAACTTGAGGATGGTGGGGAAACTCCATTGGTTGAAATCACACTATACATACAACTAGTGGGGAGATTATTGTATCTCACACACTCCATACCTCTCCTATGCAGTTGGTGCAGTTTCCAGGTTCATGTAGGAGCCACATGAGATACACTAGTGTTGATTATTACAACTCCACGAGACATCCTCCTGGACACAGACCTAAGAGAAATCCCATGATTTGGGTGTGTGGTTCCTATCTGAGATAGAACTAGAATGTCATGATGGTCTCCTCTATGCAGAAAGTTGAGATGACACTCTAGGTGATTCTCCCGTGTAACGTTGTTAGAAAGAAGATCTGCGGAGTTGGAAGTGCCTGAGGCTAAGCACAAGTGAATGTGTGGAAAATCCCATGAGTTGGGTGCATCGTTATGAGACATAGATGAAATGATGTATTAGCCTCCTCTAAGAAGAGAGTTGAGATGATGTGATAATCCATATGATTCTCCTGTGTAACATAGTGAGAAAGAATATCTACTGAGTTGGACGTGCCTGTGGTTGAGTACAGGTGAACGTGATCCTAGTGGCTGAGCACTAGTGAGTGTGGTTCTCCTGTGAGATGCAATGAGATAGAGATGTGCACATCCCTATGGCTAAGAATAGATGGATGTGCCCCTAGTGGCTAAGCACTAGTGGGTGTATGAGATCCCTTGCTATATTTTTCAAGATTCAGACTTACCTGTAACCGTATTTGTGATGTAAAGGGTACAGGTCGGTCCCACCATAAAGTGAAAGATAATTAATGTAAAAGATAATTAATATGATAATTATTAATTATATTATAAGTTATTGAGGTCGGCCCTGTTGTGCCAATATACACTACTGTTGACAGGATCGGTCTAATATAAATAAAGGTAAAATTCCCCATTGATGAATCATATCACAAGAGTGAGTTTGGAAATTTCAGCAAACACTTGTTCTTGGGAAAAGTGCACACCTCTCTTGGGCGCTAGTATTCTAGGGTTTGTGAAGCACCCTTTTGTGTGATAGTTGTTTATGGTGGTGGATGTCTTTCTCTTGAAGAATATAACTAAGGATTGGCTGGTTTTTCTTCCCTTGTTGAAAATATTTTCCCAAGATACTTCTTGTGTACTTGTGCATGGTGTTTCTTCTTGTGATCTTGGTTGCTGCAATAAATTGTCCATGGTTTAAGTAAAATGATAAAGATGGAATAAACATCATTATTAAGCCTATATTATTGAAAAATAAACATGGTATCAAAGAATAGGTCTTGAAGAACCCATTGCACAAACTACAAGCTTCTACCAGTCATCCATCCTCTTTTGCAGAACCGTACGACCCTCCTAGGTTTTCCAGAAAATCCGTACGACCCTCTTCTTCTGGGTGTTTCAGACCCTAAAACTTGGACGTTGAGGAAAATATTGGCATAGGAGAGTATGACCTTCTCCAGCACACCTCTAGAGACTCTCAGAGTGAAATTATGAGCATTTTGAAAATTTGGCCCTAGGGTTTCTAGGGTTTCACAATTTTCTGCAGAATTTTGGCTTTAGGGTTTATGCAACTCATTGAAGGAGCCTTTTTAGCTCATCAGTACTCATGTGACTTTATTAAGGATTATTTTTTGTATTCATAAGCCCAAAAAAAACTAAAAGTGATAGCCTAACCTAGCCATTAGGTTTTGTAAGTCCAGTTGGCAAGATTTTGTGAAGAAATATGAAAATATGAAGAAGACAACCTTAGTTGAAGATAGGCTTGATGGATCAAGAAACTTGAGCTCTTGGAAGTCAAGGATTTAGGTCACCCTTGAAGAATATGACCTTTTGAGTGTGACACAAAATACTTTACCAGAAATAACTATCGATGAAGAGAAGGAAATAAGAAGGGAAGAATATGTCAAGGCAAGGAAAATACTCATCTACTTAGTAAGAGATCATCTCTTACCTCGTATTTCCAACCTGAAGACAAATTATGAAATGTATGAAGCACTGAAAGATATGTTTGAAAGTGACAACACCCTCAGAGCCCTTATCTTAAAGGGCTAAATTCAAAGTACCAAAATGACAAAAGGTGATAGAGTTGCTACCTTCTTTATGAAGATATCAGAGATCAAAGATCATCTAGGTGCCATTGGAGAAATCATGTCTGACAAAGAACCTGTCTTATCTACTCTAAACGATCTTCCAAAACAACGTGAACCTTTTCTTCAAAGCATCAATGGAAGAGAAAAATTACCAACTTTTGATCATTTGTGGACAGACTATACTCAAGAAGAGCTTAGACTTAGAAATAGAGGAGTAGAAGAATCCCCTGATGAAAACCATTCTGTTGCACTTCATACAAAGAAAGGAGGAAGATTCAAAAGAAAATTCAAACAAACATTAAGACATGAGAAGACTCCATCAACTTCAGGTCATAATTAGAGAAGAGATGTTTTAGAGATTCAATGCTTCAGATGTGACAAATATGGACACTATGCAAGAAATTGTCCAACCAGGAAGAAAAGAAGACAATATGATTCCACCGCTGACATTGATCCAGACCCATATCAAAAGGACAAAGACAAGAGATATGAGAAGTACTTCTTGTAAAACCAAATACAAAACTGAGCATGACTACAGACCCAGGTAAATTGTTTGATCATTAAATTTATAGTTGATTGCATTCTTAATAAGTGAAGGGTATTATCTCTAGTGTGGGAGCCCTCATGACTTGGACCATTATCCATGGTATGGGAGTCCACATGTTATTGATTGATTATAATGCTAGTCAGGTAGATCACCTGAAGACATAAAAGATCTAGCAAGCAAGTAAAAGAAGACATCCATCCTTCAGACTTTTGAGAGAGTTATTTTACTCAGAGGGAGTCAAACAAAATGAGAATAAGGAAGAGACAATACCTTCTCCCCCTTCAATAGTTGAAAAGGAGACATACATTATTCCAGCGGATTCAGTTGCTTCAGTTGATATTCCTAGAGATATTGCAGTAAGGCATAAAAGGCCTGACAAACTCTGCAGGAGGTAGAGGAACATACAAGCCCCTCAAGGCACATACCGAGAAAGCAAAAGATATTTTAAAACTACCCTTCAACCATGAGCCACTTCATTGATTCCGAGCCTCCTTGTCATGGAGAAGTGACAAGGAATCATATCACAAGTTTGAGTTTGGAAATTTCAGCAAACACTTTTTCTTGGGAAAAGTGCACACCTCTCTTGGGAGCTGGTCTTCTAGGGTTTGTGAAGCACCCTTTTGTGTGCTAGTTGTTTATGGTGGTGGAGGTCTTTCTCTTGAAGAAAATAACAAAGGATTGGTTGGGTTTTCTTCCCTTGTTGAGAAGGGTTTCCCTATATACTTCTTGTGTACTTGTGCATGGTGTTTCTTCTTGTGATATTGGTTGTTGCAACAAATTGTCTATGGTTTAAGTAAAATGCTAAAGATGGAATGAACTTCATACTTAAGCCTAGATTATTGAAAAATCAACAATTGGAAGGCTGCAAAGCGTATCCTTCGATATGTACAAGGAACCATCACCTTTTGGATTCATTATGCAACAAACTCTACATTAGATCTCATTGGTTTTACTGATTCTGACTGGGCTGGTGATAACACTGATTGCAAGTCCACATCTGGTTACTCACTCAGTATTGGTTACATGCCTATTTGTTGGTCGAGAAAGAATCAAGCTGCCATTGCTCTATATTCAGTCGAGGTAGAGTACAAAGGGGTAGTTAACATAACCATTCAGGCTATGTGGCTACAACATTTTCTCACTGAGTTGAGAATTCAATTTCATCGGCCGATTGTCATCTGGTGTGAAAACCACAACACTCTGAAGTTTTGCTGAGATCCATTTCAGAGGCAACGAATGAAGCACATCGAGATCCACATGAATAAATATGGGACTTAGTACATGAGGGGATCATTGAACTACAGTTCTATCCTTCAACATAACAAATGACAAATATCTTCACTAAGAACTTCACTGAGCAGAAGTTCCATTCTCTGTGAAGTCGTCTTGGAGTGAAGGAAACAATTTCCTAGCAACTGTAGTTCTTATTTTTACATACATTGTACCTTGAGGGGGGTTTTTCCCCATGAGGTTTTCCCTCTTTCCTCACTTTATTTCAGTGTATATTTTGTATTTGGGTACCTAACAAGGG
>ML806015.1:346795-359195 GCA_009831015.1 Picea engelmannii | reverse complement strand
TGTTTTTAAGGAAGCTACTTGGAGAGTATAAATAAGAGGCAAGGCTCTCTCATTTTAATCACACTTGAGAATATTGAATATCTATAGGTGTCTGAGGTAACCAAGGATATCTAAGCCAAAATTATGAGGGAAGGTGAAGAAAAGAAGGTCGAAATGCAAGGAAGGATAAATTCTTTTGATGGTGCTTTCTAAGGTATGTTATTTACAAGTCATCTCACCATTTTCGATATAACTTTTTTTCTATAATGATTCAGATCATGAAATTTCTATACCATTGAGAAAACATATCCAAGTATCTGTGGTAAAAAATTCATCTTGTGGGTCATATTATTTTTAGAGTTACACTCCGTGGAAAATAGGGTTTGTGGCTAGTCCTGAAACTAGTCAAAAACAAGTGTTTCGGGTAAAAACATCACAACTTCTTCATAACAGATTCAAATTCAGTGAAAAAAACTGTTTTGGTTAGGGTACAATATGTATTATTTTATGTAATAGTTTTAAATCAATTAAACAAATATTCCATTCGGAGCACTCTCTACAAGGTCGCTCTCTAGAATAAGCAAGAATTCAACAAGGTATGCCATTTTTACTATAACTCATTTTCTGAGAGGTTCCAAGTAGTGTAACTTGGAGGAATTGCATAAAACACACTGAATAGCATTTTGTATCAGTTTCAGATCTTTATACATTATAGGTACAAAGTTATGATTACTTCAAGTTAGGGTTGTTGACTAATCCAAAACTAGGCATGCGAGACTAAAGAAAAGTTTGATGAAAATGCTAGTCTCTTGTTGTTGAAGTTAATGAAGGTTTGCAAGAATGTGATCATATACACCAGGTCTATTACAGAGCTACAAATCAGATTTGGATGATGAAATTGATGAGGGCTTTTGGTTGAGGTACATGTTGAGTACATGGTTGAGACAAGTAGTTGATGAGTTGGCACATACATGAGTGGTACATGGTTGGATGCACTTGTTTATGGTACAGGTTGATGCATGGTTCATATTTATTGGTACAGGTTTACAACGATATATCTCACAGTGACAGGTTGAAAGTGGTTCCAACATTCTACTTCTACTTCAGGGTGGCAGGACGGGGCAAGGACAGGTGGTTGTAGCCACCTTCCGGTTGTAGTCGAAGAACATAGGGGGTTGTAGCCTCCTTATGGTTGTAGCTAGAGAATTGGGGAGTTGGAGCTTCCCTCAGGTTGTAGCCTGAGAAACTAGGGGGTTGGAGACTCCTTCCAGTTGCAGCTAGAAAACAAAGGAAGTTGGTGCTTCCAATGAATGTAATTCTTCAATACATATAAGAAAAATCATTCCATGGTTTTCTCCCTATTTGGGTTTCCACGTAAAACACCGGTGTACTGTGTATGTGTATGTTTGTTCATTTGTTCATTGCTTATTTACTCTGCAATTATTGGATGATAATGCTTCATTGATATAACATTTGGATTATATGGTTAAAAATGATTAAATTGCTCTATTACTGATTCACTCCCCCTCTCAGTAATCCAACACATAACATCATACTTTGTGAAAATATCTCAGTTAAGAGATCAACTACAAGATATTGAAGAAATCATTTCAGAGAAGGAACTAGTAAATATAGTACTCAATGCTCTTCCCAAAACATGGGATGAATTTTCCACAAGCATGAACACAAGGAAGGAGTATCCCACATTTTGAATAACTTTGGACTTGATGCGCACAAGAAGAATCAAGGATTAATGCAAAAGAGAAATTCCAAAGGAAAGATGATGATCAAGCCTACACAACAATGTTCAAGAAATTTAGGAATAAGAAGAAGTTTGAATCAAGGAAGAAACCAAATCAAGAGAAAGATATGTCAAAAATTCAATGCTTCAATTGTCGAAAATATGGTCACTACAAGAATCATTGTCCCAATTTAAAGAAAAGGAAGGAAACACATGAAGCATGAACTACCGAAGAAAGGGATCCCTCGAAGAAGGCCAAGCAAGATAATACAAACTTCTTCTTCTAAAATAAGGTAACAATATTATTCATAGTTCTTGTACATACCATGTTTACATAGTTTCTGTACATATCTTGCATATCTATTTATCATAAGATAAGATGTTCAAGTGAAACAATACCTATGGAAGAATAACAAGATAATGATTGCTATCACGATGACTACAAGTCAAGCAATACACATGAAAATATGAAGTACATTGACAATCCTTGGTAACAATTCCTATGAAAGCTATTACATAAGTAACTACTACAGGATAATCTGAAATCAGAATCAAACTTGAAGAAAACCCAGAAGAAGTCAAAACAGAAAGAAGTCAGCAACCAAGAATAAATTAGAAAAATACTTGTGACATCTTGCAGAAGGAAATAAGAATGCAGATGGAAACGTGGAATATCTCAGATGGAGGGAGATGATTACATAATTACAAAAGAAGAGCATGCATCCATGCATGATGCAAGGATTAGGAGGGAGATAATCCTAAATAATATGATCCATTGAGGATTATGAAGTATCTATCCATGTTCCAATTGAAAGTAACAACCATGAAAAGCAACACGTGTTCGGTTTGAATTTAGAAGAAGTCTTCTTCAAAAAGAAGCCTTAAAGTATCCTTGGTTGTCCATCTACATCCATGGTCCTATGATGAAAGGAAGAAGTTGGAATATTCAGGGCATGGAATCTATAGAAAAATCCATGGATCCAAGAGCTAAAGAGAAACATGAGGAAGAACATGAAGATTCCAAGAGAGAAAGAAAAGGTAGAACAACCAGTTATTATACCGAGAATCACAAGACTACCAAGTTGGTTTGAACCCACTAGAAGCAATCGAGCATAAGAAATGGAAGTTATGATGAAGAAAAAGATATGTAAGAAGTTGTGAAAAAGGGTTATGAATGAAATCATTGTGAGATTTAGAACTAGAGGTTCTTCCAGAAGGAGGAGAAGACTATGATAACAACTTGTTCCTGTAAACCAGATACATGTGTATCTGAGCTATTATATCTCTTTCAGTATCCATGGATTGAAGTTTACATCAGTTGGTTGTAAAAGACTGTTCTCCCATTAGAGCATTTGAGGAAGAATCTTATGTAAAGCAATTTCAAGGTTTTGAGGTATACCAGAAAGAGACCCATGTATGCAGATATAAGAAGACCTTGTATGGATTCAAACAAATTGATGTAGAGTATATCATATACAAAAAAAGCATGTTGAAAACTTTCTATGACAGAGATAGTGTATCAAAATAGTTACTCAGAAGTCTGGGATGATGGATTGCTAATCCATGGAAACCTCTCATGATGAAAAAATAAGTGATACTTGGATATGTTTTAGTTTGAGCCTTGCCACGATGTCATGAGCTAGCAGGAAACAAAAGTGCTGGATTCGACCATGATGTATATTGTAATGATCAGAGCTACATGAAGCCTTCAGAGAAAAAAAACCCAGTGTTCCATAACAGACCAAAGTACTTTGAGATCAAGCATTAAATTCTCTGTGATGAAGTCCAAAAAAGAGAAGTGGTTCTCCAATATATCTCCACAGATGAGCAGATAACATATATTTTGGTAAAGCCTCTGTCTGTTAGGGACCTAACCCCTCACGTAGGTAGAATAATATATTTACATGTAATAAAGGTCAACATTAATAAGGCCTAACAATAAGGAAGAATAAGTCCAATGTAAGAAGACCTAATAGAAGCTTCCTCTTTTAGAATGATCTTTCTCTAGATGGTTCTTTTGATAGACATATTTAGTATAAATAGTAGTCGAGGGCATGGGAACTTTTGTCTTGGATATTATTGTAATAGAGCTCTGCTCTGCTGGAGGTTGCCCCCTTGAAGAGGCAAGTGAACATTGCTCTCAGTAATCAAAGTGCTCTTTCTGGTGTTATTCTGGTATCATTTTGGTATTATTGTGGTGTTGTTTTGGTTATATTGTTGTTTATCTACAATTTCTAGCTATTTATTTATGTTCTGCATACTTTTTTATATCTGGAATATTACAAGTGGTATCAAAGCACCTTCCTCGGCAGAAAATTGTGGGTTAATTTTTTTTCATGGTAGAGATGTTTTCCAGCGTCTTTAAGCTACAAAGATCTATCGTTACACACATAAACCCGCGGTCGGGAATTCATACATGCAGTAAATACAAGAGGTACTTAAGCGCACATCTGTTGGCCACCCTTGTAACCCCTGTTGGTACCCCTTTGAGTGGTAGCGCATCAAACATTATCTATATACGGATCGACCTAGATCTCCTGAAGCCCTCCATATATAAACCGATTGTCCACCCGACTGCTATAGTGCCACCGAGAACATCACTCGGGAAGATACTCTCTAGTACCAGGGTAATCAGGTAGTATGACTAAGGGCACAGTCTAGCCTCCTTAGTTGGTGCCCTAAGATATTTGGTCGAGTACTATTGTTGGACCCCACACGTATATCAAAGAGATATAGCATAGGGAAAACCCTTGAATACCTAAACCTTGGGAAGGAAACAAAAACAAAACAAACAAGATTTATTATCGCACAACTGTGTCTCCCACATTCAAGTTGTGAAATTACTACACATTTCTTCCTGTTAAACATTTTGACATTTCATCACTGCAGTATTCTTCAAAACAGAGTATAACTCTGCAGGAGTCTAGATCCTGTTGGCACCATTATTTGATACCTATTCCATTGGATTTCTCTCTTTTCCTTTATTGTAGTCATACCTATCATTTTTCAACAATTTTTTTTTATGGACCCAACCCCCTTCCAACACCCTTATTTGAGATTTACCCCATTGGCTTCAACTCGTCACCATGATAGTTGTGATACACTTCAACCATAACCCATTTTCTGTGTGGTCCCACCCGCCCCTTTTCGTGTTCTCTCGTCATCATGGCCCATACCCGTAGCCAAGACTTGGAAGCTCGCTTCAATACCTTGCACTCTAATTTCACAGAAACCCAACAAGAAGTGCGACAGATCAGTGCCAATATTGTCTTCATAAATCAAAAAATACATTCCTCCATATCTGCCTCAATCACAGAACTCAAACATGACCTCAAACAAGACATGAATACCCATGTTGAATCGGTCACTACGATGATCTCTGCCAAGCTGCATATCCCTACAAATCTTCCCTTATCTGACCCACCTTTGCATACTGAAGGTGAAACTTCCTCTCATTCCCAGAATTTTCAGCCCCATCATTTTCAGCGTAACCTATGCCTTCCACATGTGGATGTGACCAAATTTGATGGCTCGGATCCCACTGGATGGGTAACTCAAATGGAACATTATTTCTCTTTGTATGGCATTACAGATGAGTTGGGAAAACTCCGGTATGGTGTTCTACATCTAGATCAAGAATGTTGGCAATGGTGGCAATGGAGAAAAAATGCACGCCAAGGGTATGTGGCTTGGACACACTTTATGAAAGAGATTTATGAACACTTTGACACTGACACCAACAATTTAGGCTGTTTGATGAAGTTGAAACAATCTGGCACAGTGAAAGACTTTATAACTGCTTTTGAGCGACTGGATTTTCGTACAGAGGGCATTTCTGATGCTTTTTTTCTGAGAATGTTTTATCAATGGCCTCAAGGATGAGATTCGTGCCCATGTCCTCATGGCTCAACCTCAGATTTGAGTGGATGCTACTAAAAGAGATAAGGAAGCACAACATGTTTTCTCTTCTCAAAACCGAAAACCCTCGTTTATTCCTTGCACTAAACCAGTAACTCCCTCTCCTCCTTCTACTCCACTAAAGATCCATAAATTGAGCAGAGCCAAAATGACTAAATGCCAACTCAAAGGCCTTTGTTAGAATTCTGATGACACATATTTTCCGGGCCAGAAGTGTAAGGAACAAAATATGTTTATGGCCATCTTAGAGGATGTTTTAGAAGAGGATGTTGAGGCTCCCCTTGTGTCCGTGTCACCTGAACCCACTGACATAACCCCTCCCTCAGAACCTCTCGAAGTAGAATCGGTCATTTCCCTAAATGCTCTCACTAGCTTCTCTGCTCCCCAAACTCTCAAGCTAATTGGTTACATCAAGCATAGGAAGGTCATCATTCTTGTTGATAGTGGAAGCACCCATAATTTTATTCATCACCGCATTTCCCAAGAAACTAATTGCTATATCCGTGAAGTCAATAAGTTCCAAATCATGATTGCCAATGGTGGGTCCATGAAATGTGGAGAGCGTTGTGAAAATGTGCATCTCCAAATTAGTGACTACCACCTGAAATCTCATATGTTTGCTATCGACATGGGCGGTTGTGAGATTGTGTTGGGTGCAGAATGGATAAGGAATTTGGGTCCCATTCTCATGGATTTTAAGGAATTAACCATGCAATTCGACCAAGAGGGCCAACCATATAAGTTCCAAGGCATCACTGCCAGTTCCCCGTAGATCATTAGTTCCCATCGCATGGAAAAGCTGCTAAAAAAAGGTCATTCTGGCATTATTTCCCAACTCCATGACATACAAGCAACTGAGACACCCTCTATGCCGTAGGACATTCAGTCCATCCTCTCTAAACATCAAGTGGTTTTTTCCACTCCCTAGGGACTCCCTCCTTCCCGTGGTGTTCATGATCACTCCATTCCCCTTGTCCCGAGCAACCTTCCTCCCAATATCTGTCCCTATTGTCACCCCTTTTCCCAAAAAAATGAAATTGAGAAAATTGTTCAAGAATTTCTCAACGCAGGTGTTATCTGCCCTAGTACGAGCCCCCACTCTTCTCCTGTGGTCATGGTCCTTAAGAAAGAAGGTTCTTGGAGCATGTGTCCTGACTTCTGCGCCCTCAAAGAATTCACCATTAAAGACAAATTTTCCATCCCTATCATTGATGATCTCTTGGATGAATTGAGTGGTGCCCAGTTCTTTACTAAACTTGATCTTCGTTCTGGCTACCACCAAATCCATATGAAAGAGGTAGACATTCCTAAGACTACATTTATAACTCATGAGGGCCACTATGAGTTTTTGGTCATGCCCTTTGTCTTGTGTAATGCTCCCTCCACTTTCCAAAGCCTCATGAATCATGTCTTTCGTCCTTTTCTCCATCCTTTTGTCTTAGTTTTCTTTGATGATATCCTCATCTATAGTAAAACCTGGACAACCCATCTTACTCATGTGGATCGAGTTCTCCATATCCTCTCTTAGCACCAAATTTTCCTCAAACAATCTAAATGTGCTTTTGGTGCACCAGAAGTCGAGTACTTGGGTCATCTTGTTGGCAAGGCTGATGTCAGAGTGGATCCGAAAAAGATTGAAGCTATGCAATATTGGCCTCACCCAAAGACTCTCAAAATCTTGTGTGGATTTCTGGGTTTAACATGTTATTATCGCAAGTTTGTTAAGAATTATGAAAAGATTGTGGCGCTTCTCACTGCACTCCTTAAAAATAATTCTTTCACTTGGACTCTAGCAGCTGCTCAAGCTTTTCAAACCTTGAAGATGACCATGTGTACCACTCGAGTCCTGGCCCTTCTTGATTTCACAAAGACCTTTGTCCTCGAATTTGATGCTTCTAGGAAAGGAATTGGTGATGTCCTTATGCAAGAGGGCCATCCTTTGACCTTTACAAGCAAACAACTGTCCGAGCGGAATTTGTGAAAATCAATCTATGAAAATGAAATGTTGGCTATTTTGTATGTCGTGGATCTTTGGCGCCCTTATCTATTGGGGCAACGCTTCCAAATTAAGATAAATCATCAAAGCCTCAAGTATTTTATGAAACAATGCCTTATTGATGTTTGGACAACATCGGGAAGCCATTCTCTAAAGATAATAATTAATAATAAAAAATATGATTGATTATTATATATATTATATAATAAGTATATGATAATAACAAATAGTTATTGCTTATTCAAGAGACACATCTTTTCATGGATGGTCACCTTATATTCCCTATATATGGAACATTCATTATTGTAATAATATATTGAATATAGATCACATCTTATATGAACAAAAAAAACATGGTATTAGAGCCTAACTGGACTTGACTCCCTTAAGCGAGGGCCCAGGCTTTACCCTATGGCTACCAAGGTGGTTGTTAAGGAGCCCTAGACCTGTAAGGCCAGGAAAAACTGTGGGTTTTGATGTGATGAAGATAAGCCAGCGAGGAGCTACAACTGAAATCTTGAAACTGGGAATGAGCCAACAATAAAATCGGTCGGCCTCCAAATAATGTAAATATGTGACTGGTCGACTAGTTGTGAAAACTGGTTTTAATCTTAGAAAACGCGGCAATAATCGATTCTGGTTTGAGTTTCTAAAATGTTTGGATCCATCCGACGCGTTTTCTGCAAATATTTCTACAAGTCTTTACACATGTTCGTGAATGTCTCTTTCCCCAACGCTAAGCTGCATTTCCAGACTACTCTTGAGGCACTCCCCACCAACCTTCACGCTCGTCCACTTATCGCTGATATCAGATCCGCTAATATAACGGAAAAAAAAAAAGTGAAGCCCTGGACTCATGCTTACGTAAATGTTGGAGTGAGAGTGCAAGGAGTGGCCAATCCCAGCACGAGTAGTTCTAGTAGTACAAGCCGTCTTCACCATTCCATTGCTTGTCTGACTAATCTTCTGGACTGCGCTACTCGTCTACAGTAGGCGCCAATGGCGATGGCGCCGCAGGGAGAAAATGTGGTATCTCACATCAATACATGTGAAAGCTAGGATCAGGTGCACCTAAGAATAGTAAGTAATCTACCTCTTGCAACCAGTGATTGTCGTTTCTATTCTTCCTCGGGGCTGTCAAACAGACAAGTATCTCATCCTCCTGGCGTGAAAAACAATGGGTCATGTTTATTGGATTTGAATCTCCTTCCTCTTGAAGAATAAGATGGTGAAGATAAACCTTCTTGTCAGATACTTTGCCTCTATGTTTTGTGATCTTAGTCTACAAAATATGGAAACAATGGGCATGCTGAAACCCAGCGGTATCAGAGGGACATTCGGAAAAATATGAGCATTATGAATGATTCAGACCAGTTTTTTATAATTTCTCCGAGTAGTATCGGAGATTTTCCTTTCAGAGCACTTTCTTTCATTGCCTCCTATGAGTTTCAAAGCACTTGCCTTTAACTTTTATGATGTGAAACAATGAATTTTGAAGCACTTCCTCTTAACTATACCGATGTGAATCGATGAACTTCATGTTATCTCTGTCGGTGGTTTCGGTGTTTTAAAAAAAAGAAGAAAAAGTTCAGTCCCCTTGATCTTCTCTCTTTCTGGTATAGTCCTCAAAATGGGGACTTGGTTAGTGGACAATGAGATCACATGGAAAGTAGCATGATCTATTTTTGAAGTCAAGACTCAAGGGGACTCATCTAGGTCATGCAAAGAATCATACATGGAGGGAAAGACCTTCCAAACATGATGTCATGGAGGGACATCACCATAAATGATGCTCAAAGACATGTAGTCTCTAGGAGAAATATACGTCCCAGGACAGGACCATGCCAAATAATAGAGACATTTCCAGTAACCATGAATGCAATCTATGGTGATGGACCCTATGATGGAGGAAGATATAGTATGAGACTAAGAGAGAGAATTTATAACAATATTGGTACATGAATCGATCCATGAGATGTTGAGGGAGTAAGCATGGCATCAGTTCCAGTGTATGTAGAGGCACTCCCAGAGAGGGAAGTGGTACTACATCCAGAAGGAGCAGAGATTGAGTTACCTCCAGAGGAGGAAGAGCTACCTTCAGTGTTAAGAGGAAGTAGAGACAAAGGAGGAGTCACCTCCAGTTCCAGAGGGAGCATTTATTGAGACACTCTCAGTTCTAGATAGAGGAGTGGAGGAGCCAGTTCCACATAGATCATCCCTAGAGGAGGGCAGTTGCTGACAAAGTAGAGAAGTTATTCTCAGCCTCAATGTTTAACAGTTACAAAGTCCCTAAAGGAGCAGTTGATGTTCCCAGAGATATTGCAGTAGGTCAGAAGAGATCGTCAGACTTTGCAGGACGAAGAAGGACATGCAACTGCTTGTGGTACCTTTTGAGAGAGCAAGAGACCTCAGAGATATCTATGCTATGCCGCAACTATGAGCCAGATCATTTATTTTGAGCCTTCATGTTATGAGGAGTCATTTAGTATGGAGAGATGTCATGATCGAGGAGTATCAGTCCATCATGAAGAATGATGTGTGGTATATCGTTCCGAGACCTGAAAGGAAGTTTGTAGTGACTTCCAAATGGATCTATAAGATCAAACATACAACTGACGAAAGCATCGAGAAGCACAAATCAAGTTTTGTTGCTAGAGGATTCTCTCAGGTGGAGGGAATAGATTATGAGGAGACATTTGCTCCTGTTGCTCGATACACTTCTATTTGAATGATTATTTCCCTCGCAACATCCATGGGTTGGAAACTACATTAGATGGATGTGAAGACAACCTTTCTCAATGGATAGATTGGGGAAGAAATATACATTGAGAAGTTAGATGGTTTTTCCATACATGAGAAGGAGTTTCATGTGTGTAGGTTGAAGAAGTCCCTATATGGACTCAAGCAAGCACCTCAAGCTTGGTATGCGAGGATTGATGGACACCTGATGAGTTTGGGCTTCAACAAAAGTGTTGTTGATCCCAACCTGTACTACAAAACTGTTAATGGTGAGGCCCTGATTTTGGTCATCTACGTTGATGATTTATTCCTCACAGGTACATAGAGCTTTATTATTGAATGCAAGTATGTGTTGGCCTCTGAGTTCGAGATGAAGGACCTTGGTATGATTCACTACTTCTTGGGACTAGCAGTGTGGCAGATAACTGATGATATCTTCCTGAGTCAGGGGAAGTACATAGTTGAGAAATTGAAGAAGTTTGAGTTATCAAACTTGAAACGCATGACTACAAATATGGTGACGAATATGAAGAAACTATGTGTGTCTTCTTCCGATTCTGATGAGATTGATCCGACCCCGTACAGACAACTGATTGGATCATTGATGTATCTGGTTAACACTAGACCAGATATTTGCTATGCAGTGAGTGCACTTAGCCAATTTATGAGCCAACTGATATAGACACACTAGATTGTTGTGAAGCATGTGTTGATATACTTACGAGGCACAGTTCGACATGGTCTGAGATATACTTCCAGTATTGATATAATATGGCAGGAATATATTGACTCTGATTGGGTAGGGAGCGCAGTGGACAGAAAGAGCACCTTCAAGTGTTTCTTCACTTTGGGATCTTTCATGGTTCCCTAGTGTAGCAGAAAATGAACTTCTGTGGCGTTGAGCACAACAGAAGCATAATAGATTGCATTAAGTATGACGGTCTGTGAAGCAGTGTGGCTTCACAAGCTTCTTACAGATCTATCTAGACATGTGCTAGATTCCACCATTATTCATTATGGTAACCAAATTTGTGTGAATATCTCTGATAATCCGGTGTTTCATGACAAATCGAACCACATTGAGGTCAAGTACCATTTCATCCGAGACATGGTGCAGAGGAAGGAAGTATTGGTGCAGTGCCTTCCTACATATGAGCAGGTTGTTGATGTTCTTACCAAACCAAGATGAGGTTTAAGTACTTATGTGACAGACTTGGTGTGGAAGAGAATGTCTCCCTCGCTGAGAGGGAGTGTTGATGTTTGCAGCTTCCTGAGACATTCTCCAGATCGTACTCCTATGTGACTGAGTTGATTTGATCGGTGATGACACTTATCCGAGAAGGGATAAGTGGGGAACCTATCTGAGAAGGGATAAGTGCGGTTGGGCTTATAACCCAACGTCCCATGTGGAGAGCACATGAGGACATGTCAAGGGAGTTGACCCTTGACGTCATACACTATGGGAGTTGACCCTAGTGTTTCTAGAGGGTGTAGCCTCTAGAATTCCACATGGAGTGCCATGTGTGACAAACTTTCTCCAGATTGTACTCCTCTATGAATTGAGTTGAGTTGATTTGTGAGGAAACTTATCCAAGAAGGGATAAGTGGAACACTTATTCAAGAAGGAATAAGTGCATTTGGGCTTATAGCCCATTGTCCCAGTTCAGAGAACATGAGGACATGTCAAGGGAGTTGACCCTTGATGTCTCACATAATGGGGAGTTGACCCTAAGTGTTCCTAGAGGGAGTAGCCTCTAGAAGTCCACATGGGAATGCCATGTGTGACAAATATTTTACTACCATGGTGGTTTTGTACCACTGGTGGAGACTGCGTGTCTCTGGACAGTAGTTGTGTACTACTATGGAAAGATACCTCCCTAGCTAAGTGATCCGGGGCAGGATCTTTTATGATTATGGTTGAGTTTTAAACTTGCATGAATATTTTAACCATTTGAGAATTTAACGAAAGAATGAGGAAAGAAGAGGATTATATCAGTCAAATACACATATGCAGATCTGAAAATAAT
>ML806015.1:300764-324450 GCA_009831015.1 Picea engelmannii | reverse complement strand
CACTTCCGGTTCCTTCTCGTCCTTGGGAAAGCATTTCCATGGACTTTGTAGGAGGTTTACCTATGTCTAGACAAAATCATGATTATCTTTATGTTGTGGTTGATCGATTTAGCAAAATGTGTATTTTGATGCCTTGTACAAAGTAGGTTACAGATGAACAAATGACACAAATATTCTTTCAAAATGTTTGGGTGCATTTTGGATTGCCTAAATCCATTATTTCTGATCGGGATTCTCGATTTGTTGGAAGTTTTTGGTCGAGTTTATGGGCACTCTTGGACACCAAACTTAAAAAGAGCACATCTTTTCATCTACAAATAGATGATCAGACAGAAGTGGTAAATCGAATAGTGGTGCATCTTCTTCGTGCTTATTGCAGTAAGCATCCTAAACTTTGGGATGAGCATTTACACTACATTCAACATGCTTACAATAGAGCTAAGCACTCTTCAACTCAAACGTTGCCATTTGAAGCATGTTTTGGCTATTTGCCCAAATCTCCTTTAGATTTTATCTTTGGGAAGGATATTGCTATCGATGGTCAATATGACATCGATAGGGTAGAAAATTTCATTGAACAAATTCAGTCGATACATCAAATGGTGCAAGAGAAGTTGGAAAAGAGTCAAGCCAAGTACAAGACAAGACATGACAAGCATCGTGTTGATCACAGTTTCTAAGTTGGAGATGAAGTTTGGATTTACATCAGTAAGGAGAGGCTTAAAGGAGAAGGTAAAAAATTGAAACCAATTCGATATGGTCCTTTCAAGATTATCGACAAGATTGGTAACAATGCCTTTCGTTTAGATTTGCCTCCTTATATGCAAATGTATGCAGTTGTTAATGTTGAGAATTTGAAATTGTATGAGTCTCCGTTGATTGACGATCAAGGAGATCATATTCAGATTCCTTCTATAGATGATTTTTCCCCAGAATATCTTACATAACTGCATGAAGACACCATCCTTGACAGGAGAATGCGAACTTCAAAACAAGGAAATGTGGAGTATCTTTGAGTTGGTCTTAAAGGTAAAAATCCAAGCAAAGCCAAGTGGATTGAGGTTGAAAGAGTGAGGGAACTATACCCTCATCTTCAAATAGACTGAAAATAATCTTTTGGAGGTCCAAAAGCTTTCCAATGGGGAGGTGTGATTAGGGGATCAAATTTTGCTCAAAAATTCAAAGTGCTTGGAATCACTTCAAATCAAACGAGAGTGTAGGCCTCGTCGTTGCGAACCCAATGCAACTCGTTTGGGATCAAATGGACGTCGGGAGCAAGAGATATCGCATTCTGTTCAAAATGGCAAACTGGCAAAAAAGGGATGCTGACTGTACAGTCAGTACAGTCCGTACGGACAATGACGTGGCAGGCCGTACAGACACGTGGCAGGAAATTATTGGAAAGTTGGCATGTGACATGGTTTGTTGGAAATGAATGGGATGGCGACATGTGGCCCAATCAATGGTCGCCACGTGTCACCTGTTTGTTGGTTAAAATATTTGCACTTGGCAGGAGTCGACCCCGTGACCTCCGGGGTAGGGTAAAGCTTTGGGAAAGGCCGCCCAACCAGTGTGCCCGCACATGTCACTTGATATATATATGCGTTGCAATGTATTTAACATCGTATAAATGTGTGTTGGGGCGTGAATCGGGCCGGGGCTAATCCCCGACCCGTGGTTATATGTTATATTGTATGCGACCGGTGCTACGACGGTTAGACCCACCATAACATATGTTATAACCGTTTGAATGTGTGCGGTTTGGTATGACATGTGACCAACGTATATGCATGCAGGTAAGCCTTATGGTTATATCAACGATTTTAAAACTTAATCCCTATTGTGTTATAGCGCGCGGTCATGTGATGACCATGTGCCCACGGGCCTTGGTAGTTAAGGCCGACACGTAACCATTCGACAGTTTGGACCAGTTGTGAAGTTGCGCCCGGTGCCAAGTTTTTATGCTTTAAATTGCATGTGGGCTAGGTTGAGCGAAGTGAGGTGTGATTTGTAGATGCAGAGACATCAAGCTTGAAGGGGGGACTTCTAGGAAACCTATCTACTTCAATTTTTGGCCAAACGAGGTGCCAAAAAAGCCCAGCTAGGGGTTTTTGGACGTTCTGAAGCCATTGGAGTAGTCTATTTGGCATTTTGAGCATTGTAAAGCACATTTTTGAGCTCTTTGATCAAATAATACAAATGATCCATTGGAAGCTGGACCAGGAGATGTAGCCCAAGAGAGGGGTGAACTCCTTTATCATTTGTTGTGTTATGTGTTTTCTGTTCATTGATTATGCTGCTTTTTATATGCATCTTAAATGAGTAAATCCTATTAAAGTTGTGTTGCAAAGTTGATCCATTTGCATTTTAACACATAAATTGTACTTGCAAATATTTTCAAGAATACAAGTCTTCTTCATCTTTTAGATCAATAAGTGTGCTTCAAATATTTTTAGATTTGGTTAGATTCATTTTTCTATGTATGATTAATTTTTAACAAAGCCACAAAATATTTTTCAAAAAACAAAATATGCTTCAAAGATTTCATGTAGATTTCTTCTTCCAGGTCCCCATGTAGGAAATCTATCTTCACATCCATTTTCTCTATTTCAAGGTAAAATGTTGTAGTCAGAGACATTAGTACTCTAATGGAATTTAATTTTGCAACATGGGAAAAAATATCACCAAAGTCAACTCCGTCGACTTGGGAATAACCTTTTGCTACTAGTCAAGCTTTGAATTTCTCGACTTGACCTATCGTGTTCATAATTTTCTTGAATACCCACTTGCTATTGATGAGTTTTCTTCCATTAGGTAATTTGACTAAATCCCATGTCTCATTCTTATGCAAGGATTCCATTTCTTTGACCATGACATCTTTCCAGAGTCTACCCTCTGTTGAGTCGACTTCCTCCCTAACCAACTCTGGCTCCTCATCAATGGCAGTTAACACAAATGCAGAATGGAAGTTAGGTGAAATATACCTTTTGAATGGTTTTCTTACTCATTCATACCATCTTATGACTAGGGTCGGTTTTTCCACCTCTTCATATAATTCAATCGACTCATCTAAATCATCTCCTTCTTCGTTCCTCAGTTCAAACATCACCTTCTCTAGATTATTCTCTATTTGAACCACTTTATACTCAAAATTCCTTCCAAATTCTCTGAAGAACACATATTGATTGTACATTGTTTTCCTTTATGCAGGATCCCCAAGCTTATATCCTTTCATTCCTTCATTTTATCCAATGAAAATAAACTTGACTTCTTTCTTGTCTAGCTTGCTACTTTTTTCCTTGGGAACATGCACAAATGCATCACAACCAAATACATTAAGATGTGAAAGCAAATGATTCTTCCCAAATCATACCTCATGTGGAGTCGAGTTGACTAGCACTGACAAAGGAGACATATTCACCAATTTTTTTTCCAGTGTCGATTGTCTCTATCTAGAATTCTTATGCGAGCCCATCGCCACTGAGCATGCTCCTTTCCTTGTCCATCAATGTTTTGTTCATTATTTCGACAAATCCATTTTGTTGTGGGGTATATGGTGTGGTTTTTGGCATGCTATTCCACACTAGCATAAATTCTCAAAATCCTTTCCACAAAATTAACCACCATTGTCAGTTATCAACACCTTAATCTTCTTATCTATCTAGTTTTCTACAAGACATTTAAACTCTTTAAATTTCTCGAAAACCTATGATTTCTTCCTCATGAAATATATCCATGTCTTTCTGGAAAAATAATTTGTGAAGGAGACATAATACAAGGATCCACCAAGTGAAGGCACTGGAACAAGGCCAAAAACATCACTATGAGCCAATTATAGAATCCCCTTTTCCCTTGTCACTCCAAATGGGAACCTCACTCGACTTTATTTTCCATATATTCAATGTTAAAAAAATTCAAATTCTATATTACATTCAGGAAAAATCTTCGATCATACCTTTGTTATGCATAGCTTGAAGTCATTTTTCTTCAATTTGTCCCATCCTCTCATGCCATAGCATGGTTGGTTCGACTTGACGAAGACTTGTCGAGTCGATTTGAATCGACTCAGCCTAAGTTGAGTCAAGTCGAGTTGACTTCATAAACAATAATATTGTTGCATCCAGTCGAGTCGACATTCCCTAATAAATTGTAAAGGGTTCCAATTCAAAATCCTTTCATTAATACCATCACACCTCTGACAATTTTGCGCGTATCCTTCTGAAATAGAGTGTGCACTCCTATATCACTCATATTTCTGATAGATAACATGTTTCTTTCCAAACCTAGGATATGTAGCACACCTGGAAGGGTTATACTCCTCCCATATTGCAGTATCAGTCAGACTCTTCACCTTCCAACAATTTTGGTTGTCGATTTGTCTCCTAAGAACACATCTCCTTCTTCATATCATTCATATTTTCAGAACCATTATCTATGTGGTTTCATATGAGAGGATTCTCCCGAGTCTATCAACCAAGCATCTTGATCCAACTATGTAGTGATTGACACCATTTATTAATCACCTCCTTTTTCTGTAGTAGTCTTTCTCTCAGTCGACTTATTCTCATTGGATCATGTACTAACTTCCATTTACTTTGACTTGTAATCCCTTTTCTAATGCCCAATTTTACTGCATTTCCAACACCTTCTTGTTGACTGAACAAGGGATTTAGATATATCCTTTGACTTAGACTTTCTACTGGATAATTTACCTTTATCTTTGTCGATCGGTCATCCTATCACTATTAAATCATCTTTGGTCGATCCTTCCATGTTCTTCCTTCCCATTTCTTCTAATAGTAGAGATGTAACCACGTATTCTATCACTAATGTTGTTGAATTAATTTCTATAGCCATGAATAAGCTATTCTAGGAGTATGAAAAACAACATAATAGGCTAATACATTTCTCTTTCTCTGTGATTTTAATATCCACATAAGATAACTAACTTATTATGGTATTAAACACATTTAAATGCGTAGTTACCTAAATACCCTCACTCATCCTCAAAATATATAATTTATTTCTAAGGAACAAATTATTTACCAGGGATTTCGACTGACACAAGCGTCCCAAATTGTCCCACAATTTCTTGGCCAAGTCTTCACCTGAGAGATTAAGCAACATCGAATTTGCAAGAGAGAGTCAAATTTTACTCCTTTTATTTCTTTTGAGTTTCTCTTATTCTTCCTTCAACAAACCTGTTAGAATGGTACCTAGACAAACTACTACCCATTGTTCTTGAACTATAAGGAGATATTCAATTTTAAACTTCCAAAGCTCAAAATTCTAGCCATTGAATTTTTCAATATCTATTCTTGAGATACTTGCCATTATTTAAGCACAACTTTAAAGATATCTGACTTACGAATCTTACTGGACCTAGGGTTTATCTTAGATCCAAGGTTGTTAAACCAAGATCTGATACCACATGTTAGGAAATTATACTTCCACACTAAACATAACAGAAGAGAGGAAGACAAATTTAAGCTAGGAAACAAATGACAAAGCAAACACACAGTAAACAAAGATTTTTCCCTGGAAACCCAAAATTCCTTGAGCGTCTTGCTCTCTTGTTATCTTATTCATTCAGAATAAATTTTACATGCCTAACAATGGTCTACACCTAATACAAAATAGACATCATACCTTCTTACTTCACACAAGTAAAACCTCGAGCCAATTCGACTTACATCTACATGACTAGTGACCTACTTCCTTTCAATAGTAGGAACATCCAATATTGATCATTGCAATATCTTAAAAGGATTATATACAATATTATAACCCAATTTATTTATAGGATTCACAGTAGGAAAAACCTTAAATAAAGGCACCCAAAAATGGTTACAAATCCACACATATCATTGGATAAAATCCTGTGAATCTCAGGATTTTTTTACAGTCAACTTCTAGTCAGATTACTAGTGGACCTTCATTTGGTCTTCAGTCGATTTCCACATGACCACCTGTCAACCTCTTATCGATTGACATCTTCAACTTGCTGTTGATTACTTCAACTTCAAATTTTCCTGATTGATCCACCTCAACCTTTGACTTTCACTCCCAGTCGATCCATCTCGACTCGACTTTCATTGCAAATAATATAACAACCCAACTATCCATTTTTATTCAAGCTCACATAGACTCTGTGGATCTCAAACCATTGAAGTCGGAAGAGTGGGAACCTTGCTTTTCAAAGGATTGAGATTTTTTATACGACTTTAGACTCCTAGTATCTTTCCTACTTTGATACCATATTAAAAAATGAGTTAGATTACAAAATGAGGAAATCCTAAATAGGTTTGAGTCACATAACTAAACTCAAAGGAGGATATTCACAATAATACAATTCAATATTATCTATGAATAACTAGTGCATATTTTACAATGAAGTTGACCTCTTTATATATGATTGTTCATTGAGAAAGTCATTTCCATTTATAAATATGGTATAGACCACTTTAACAAAAAGTGAACAAAAGTATAAACTATAATCTAAAGACATAAAGTAACTTTATTAAAAAAATGATCTTTATATCCTAATAAATGTAAAGAAGAAAAGAGAAAGATTATTTGATGAGATTCGTGAATTATTTCAAATGACAGACTTGAGAGTAGGGTGTAAAGAAATATTGGAGTACCTATGACGATTAATTCATCCAAGTCCGAGTCCAAAAGAGGTAAACAAAAAGAGAGATAGGAGGGCGTAAATAAATATTGGCGTAGTTATGATGGTTCATTCATCCAAGTCTGAGGCCAAAAGAGTAAACTGAAAAAGAGATTATTTGATGATATTCATGAATTTATGACACTTCAAATGTTGAATTATTTCAATGAAATACTTGAGAGGATGTTAAGTAGAAATAATGGATTGGTTATGGTCACTAAATCAATGACCATAACTAGAAATTGTTATGGTGGTTGAATTAGTGACCATAACTAGGAGATCGTTTTCACTAGATAATACCAAGCTTGAATTTGTTCAAGGCCCAAATGAGGTAAACAAGAGAAGGGATTAGAAATTGTTATGGTGATTGAATTAGTGACCATAACTAGAAATGTTTTTTAACTATATGATACCAAGCTTGAATTTTGTCCAATCCCAAATGAGGTAAGTAAGAAGAGGGATTATTTGATGATATTCATGAACTTATGACACTCCAAAAGGTGAATTAATTCAATGAAAGGATTGAGAGGAAAACATAAGTAGAAATATTGGAATAATTTGGTTGATTAATCAATGACAACCACATAACCATTGAAAACATTTATTTTCATGCTTTGTCAAGGTTTGCTCCAATTGTTCTAAAGGAATTATGCTTTTCAGAGAATATAATTTATTTTTTGGTAGTGTAGTCTATTATATGAATGCCAAAGAAAAAAAAGGTCGATTTTGATTCTTTGAACAATGCCACAAATGTGCATTTCTCAGGCAGCCTAAAGGTCATACAACTTAGTGAGTTTGTAGAGAAACTATCAACTATATCCATACCTTAACCAAAAGATACCGTGTTTGAGTTTAATACAAGTATGCAGTTACAAATAACTTAACCAAAAGATATCATGTTTGAGTTTAATAAAATTATGCAATTACAAATAATATATGTCATGGTTGATATTTTTGGATTTTCTATTGTAAAAAATGTTAATGATTCTTGATTTAGTAGTATGTGATGGTCACTGTTACCCCCCAGTGGCCTAGGGGTAACTAGAGAAGTTCATGTCTCATGGCTCGCAATGAATACAATGGTATCATTGATAGTGATGATCAACATGTCCACTATAGCATCCCATCAACCCCCCTCATATTTCCTATTCTACTTTGGATCATTCAAGCTCATCACATCTAGTCAACACAAGTGTATGGGAGATGGTAATCTAATGCCACCATGAGGTATGTTAGTCCTTCTTTCATATGCAATGTTATTCTTAATTTACTATGCATGTGAATGAGGATCATTGGTTGAAGATAGGTAATGGATTATAAGCTCAAGAAGTTATATTTGTTTCCTTGTTTCACCTTGGTGTCCAACATATGTTCCCTAGTCCCGTGTTGTCACACCCAAGGAAAAGGGCTACTACTGGGGGGTCCTCACAAGGGTAGCATTATGTTTCCCTGCCATACTTAACACTTACCATCATGGATCCCGTCACAATGTACTAACCTTTAGTAATGGGTCATGGTTCATTCTCTCATGAGAAGAGGGGATGAAGGCCCATAGGTTGATTGTAGCTACTAGCAAAAGATGAATAAAGAAAGAATAAATATAAAGAAAGAAATAAATAATAGCAAAGGACTTTCAAAATCTATTCCATACTTGAGCTCTACCCTTTCTATGTTTTCCCCAGTCCCAAAGCAGTGATTCCATAGCTTGAAACCTTATAAAGGGGACTTGCAAATATGATAAAAGGACAATAAAAAGGCAGATTAAGGGGTTTGGAAAAATGTAGCACTTAGAAAGTGGTAACTTAAGAAAAAGTGCACCCTCCATAAAGGTTCTCATAGAAATAGATTCAATGACACCATAAGACATGAAGTAAACCCAACATGTACCACTATCAAACTTACTCTTGAAGGGTTCTTTTATTTCACTAATTTGGTTGGCACACCTAATAGTGTTTGATGAAGGTCCTCCCATATTCAAATTTTCTAACTTACATAAAGTATTGAGCAAAGGTGAAATTTGAGCGAGATACTTGATGTGAACTATTTATGCAGCTTATATCTTAAGTAACAACTTTCTTTGTATGATCTAAAGACTGGTATATATTATGAATACTTTGTTTTGATTTGGATGTCTTTGAAATGGTATTTTGAAGGATGCCCCGAGATTTCACTCAGGATGTGGTGCCTTTATTGCAGGGTATCACACATGTGATGTGGAGGGTTGAGTCACCTAGTGGCTTGACATACTTAGATATTGGATGTCACATATTTTGGAACTTGGATGATAGACATATGGGTTTGTTTATGCTAGATATGGTCATGGTGGCACATATATGGGTAGAAAGTCCACACCATGGGCTCTACACCCTAGAGACTATCATGCATTGGATGGAGGATGTTGCAGAAGGAGGTGATTGGAGAAAACATATAGATGGATTTGGATGCCATCCATTACACCTTGGACATTGGGAATTTGGATGCCGATGTCATGCTAGGGTTATATGGAGATGATGGGGTTTTCTTCCACTTGGATACCACATGATGACTTGAGATGTGGCATGGTGTTGGCACACAATTGTAATTACCTAGGTTAAAGTTATCCAACCAAAAACTCCCTTTAGATACCAACCCTTTTGGCATCACTTGCATGCAAGTGAAGTCTCATCCGAGGTATCTACTGGGACTACAGGAACCAAATTTCCAATCCTTGGGCTATGTTCACAATGGTTGGCTACTATATTATTTTTCATGCAATCATCCTAGGCTTTCACATTTCACTTACAATAGATATATCATGGTATAGTTCTCCATCTTGTCTAGCCGCTGTACAATGCAAGCCTCTCTTTGCAAAATCTCCCTCAAACTATCAACAATTTAATCTCTTAGCTATAGAATATATCTCTCAGCAATATAATCTCTCACTCTCAACAACCTATAATCATCTTACTCTAAGCGACCCTTTTACATATTTTTACATCAGAATAGGGCTAAAAACACTATGACAACTGTTGACAACTCATGGTTCATGCATGATTTTCCTTCTTTTGCGCTTGCATGCCGCTTTTCCTTCTTTTACATATGCATGCTTATTTTCCTTCTTTTATCTCTTTATTTATTTACTTTTTTTATTTCCTACTTTACCTTCTTGTTTTATCCCCTTATGCACTACCAAATGCGCCTTTACTTATCACTTCAATCCTAAATTCACCTTTACTGTGCACTCCAATCCTTCCTTCTCTTCTTTCCTCTACTACTGTGCATCTCTTCAACAATTAGAATATTTCTCAAAGTTGCATCCAAAATGCATGTCCAATAGGCCCCCAACACTCACATGTGGCTCGTCCTGAGCCACTTAGGCCTGTTGCATCACTCCCTTCCATGACTCCATAAATTTTTGCTATGTCTCTCTGGTTGTAGCGACTTCTTTCTTTGCCTCAACCTCCTTCTCTAAAATATTTTCTACTATCTTCGGAGTCAAGGCTATGAGATTCTACTCACTGTCATGTGTTGCTCTCTTCACTATGCCATGCGCAACTACCAATGCACCTATAACCTTGAGTGCTTCATCCTGCAGGGGTACCAGTTTATGTTTGAAAGTCTTCTTCTCTTCCTTTATCTCATCTATCTCACTGTATGACTGTCTGTTCACCAGGATGGACGTTATGCACTCAGTTGGTGGCAACGTACTTATATCTTCCAAGGCCTTCTATTCCTTCTCCTGTGCATCCTTTAACCTTGCTTCAACGACCTTCATCTATGGATCCTCCATCATCTTTGTCCAAATCTGCATGCTTTATTCACATAGCGTCACACACTCCTCATATAGACTCTTAATGATTTCTATTGAGGTTATAGTTGTTATTTATCTTTCTTCCTTCTCCTCTGGTGGTGTACCTAGTGTGGTTCACACTTCCAACTCCCCTATTCTAGTGAGAAATCCTTTAATGAATTCACTGATTTTTTATATATGTTCCTTTATTGTGACTTCTATCACCACTGATATCTCAGGAATCTCCCTATATATCTTTTGGATGACTTGTTGTACCCTCTCAACCTTTTTTTTTTACCTCATCCTTCTCTCGAAATACCTTAGTGTGAACCTTCTATAGGTCTTCCTTATCTTCCACTACCTTGGTTAACTCCTTTGTCATTGATTTTGTGCAGAAATGTATTTCATATGTAACCCATTCTTGCAAGCCTTGTAAGGTTTCCATGGGTATTTGTGAAAAGAATAAGTCTAGGTGACTTAGTAATTGTGCCTGCTCCTTCATTGCCAACGTAGGGAATTCAATTACTTTGGGTGAGATATTCAAAATTCCGTGCCCTGCTATGATCTCTGGGAGGTGCGAAGTGGTTTCCCTTACTCCTCCAACTACGCTCGTTGGTTGGACTTCAAAAAATCTTCTCTTTGGAACTATGCTCATTACTTCCAACCGTTGCTACAATGTCGTCAAATTCTCTTGCACCTTCTTGTTCACCTATTCCTGTAGCTGTGACACCTACTAAACTACCTCCTCTACTATGTTCCTTACTTGGTAGTTGATCATGTTGATATCATCATCTGACAATGTGTAGATAGTTGTTTCTTTGTGGACTTTCATATTCTTGCACGTAGATGTTGTTGTCCCCTTACCCTTGTCTTTCCTCTTGTCCCCTGATTTTGGTACTGTCTCCTTCTCGTCACCTACACCATTTCTTTGTTCACTACCTTGTCCCTCATCTAGTTCTTCATCGTCATTGTCGCGTTCCTCTTCCTCATCATGGTGCTTTGTTTTTCAACTAGAACTTTCCATTCTGCATCCCAATCATTGGAAATAAGGCATACATCCTCCTCTGTCAACTTGCATCTTGTTGGCAGCCATTGGCATGTCAGGTCTCTTTTAGCTTAGATATACATGTGGTGCATCCTTGCTTTGAAGCGCACAATCTTGATAGTTCTCCATATTCTTAGTGGTGATGCGCAGTGCATGCCCTATGATTTTCCTGATCGCATCAAAGTAGAAATATAAGGTTACATTGTTGTCTTGTTGTCTTCCCTTATGCGCAATATGCCATAAGTTAACATATCTCACCACTGCATGATCTCTTTGTGATGTTTTAAAAAACTGGTAGTTGTCAGGATCCCTCCAAGCGACCAATGCTATCAATATGATAAGCCATGAATAGTGAAATTTCATGTCTATATCTCGGGCTTTAGTGCAATCTATCATAAACCAATTGACTAAAAAAATGGCTCAATTTATCTGGACCCCCTCTGTGCACATGTTTGCAGCTACTATGACTGCAACCGACACCTCATCCTTCCAACATTTCCTTAGTAATTTGTAGGCCAATACACATGTCACAAATCTAACTACATCATCACTTATGATGGTGACATACAAACCTCACTTTCCTTTAAAGGTATTGAAATTATATTTCATACTTTCAAATAATGATTTCTCTCGAGACTTATTTATGAATATTGTTTCTGGATCCTCCCTTGTTGTCGGAAAGCCCGTTATCCAGACAATCAATTGTGTATGAATGGATACTGGTGGGTCTAGCCATAAAGTCCCTCCATGGACATAACTCCATAATAGCTTAACGTAGGCGTTTATTTCTTGGCTTCTACCAAAGTGTGGGATTTATAACAAGTTTAATATTCTTGATTTTTCTATCCTCGCTACCCAACTCTGTGGCTCGACCAATATTACACTTGTCCTTGGTACACTTTTAGTGTGCAAATACTTGTCCCATGCTAACTTAGAAAAATTCTGTGCATCTTTTATGTTAGGGTCCTAACCCGCACATAGGTAGAACAATATATTCGAATGTAATAAAGGTCAATATTAATAAGGCCTTTCAATAAAATAGAATAAGTCGAATGTAAGAAGACCTAATAGAAGCTTCCTCTTCTAGAAGGATCTTCCTCTAGATGATTCTTTTGATAGACATATTTAGTATAAATAGGAGTCGAGGGTATGAGAACCCTAGATTGGATATTATTGTAATAGAGCTCTTCTCGACTGGAGGTTTCCCCCTCGAAGAGGCCCGTGAACATTGCTCTCAGAATCAAAGTGCTATTCCTATTGTTATTCATATATCATTTCAGTGTTATTGTGGTGATTGTTCTGGTTATATTGTAGTTATTCTTCCATTTCTAGCATTTTATTTTTGTTCTGCATACTTTTTATACCTGGTATATTACAAGTGGTATCAGAGCACTTTCCTTGGTAGAAATTGTGGGTTAATTTTTTTTTCAGGGTAAAGACATATTCTGGCGTCTTTAAGCCACAAATATCTATCATTACGTGCATAAACCCGTAGTTGAGGGATTCATACACGCAGGAAACACAAGTGGTACTTAAGCGCACATATGTTGGCCACCCTTGTAACTCCTGTTGGTACCCCTTCAAGTGGTAGCGCATCAGACAACACCTGTGTATGGATCGGCCTAGATTACTTGAAGCCCTCTTTAGATAAATCGATTAGCCACCTGACTGCTATAGTGCCACCGAGAACAACACTCGGGAAGATACTCTCTAGTACCTAGGTAGTCGGGTAGTACGACTAAGGGTACGGTCTAGCCTCCTTAGTTAGTGCCCTGAGATATTGGGCCGAGTACTACTGTTGGACCCCACATGTATATCAGAGAGCTATAGCACAGGGAAAACCCTTGTCTGTAGAACCCTTGAATACCTAACCCTTAGGGACAGAAACATAAACAAATTAAAAGAGACAAGATCTATTGTCGTGTAACTATGTTTGGGTTTCCAATTCACAACAAATTTCTTCTCGGTTAAGCATTTGGGAATTTCATCACTATAGTATTCTTCAGACCAGAGTATAACTCCACAAGTGTAAAAAACAAAAGAAAAATCTTGAAATTTTTGCACCATTATTTGAGACCTATTCCATTGGATTCATCTCTTCAGCCTTATCACATTCATACATATTACTTTTCAGAAAAAATTTTGACCCCACCCGCCCCATTTCAGTTCCCTCATCATCATGGCCCATACCCGTAGCCAAGACCTAGAAGCTCGCTTCAATACCTTGCAATCTAATTTCATTGAGACCCAACAAGAAGTGAAATAACTCAGTGCCAATGTTGTTTCCATCAATACAACCATGCAGTCCTCAATGGAGGAAATCAAACAAGACTTGAATAACCATCTTTAATATGTCGTTTCGATGCTCTGCACCAAGATGCATATCCCTACAGATAACCCTTTATCTAACCCACCTTCAGATACTAAACCTTAACATTCCTCTAATTTTCAGCACCATCACTTTCAACGTGACCTACGCCTTCCATGGGTGGATGTGACCAAATTTGATGGCTCAGATCCCACTGGTTGGGTAACCCAAATGGAACATTATTTCTCTTTATACGACATTACATATGACTTGGCCAAACTCCGGTATGGTCTCCATCTAGATCAAGAACGTTGGCAATGGTGGCAATGGAGAAAAACTTCCCATCAAGGGTATATTGCTTGGACACAATTTGTGGCAGAGCTTTATGAATGCTTTGAAATTGACACCAACCATTTGGGTCATTTGACAAAGTTGAAATAATTAGGAACAATGGAAGAATTTATAGCTGCTTTTGAGCGCCTGGCTTTTCGGACAGAGGGCATATCTGATGCCTTTTTCCGAGAGTGTTTTATCAGTGGCCTCAAGGATGAGATTCGGGCCCATGTCCTCATGGCTCATCCTCAAAGTTGGGTGGAGGCTAATAAAAGAACTAAAGAAGCACAACAAGTTGTATCTTCTCAAAACCAGAAACCCTCCTTTATCCCTTGCACTAAACCCGTAAATCCCACTACTCCCTCCGCTCCACTAAAATTACAAAAAATGACCAGGGCTGAAATGGCTGAACACCAACTCAAAGGCCTTTGTTATAATTGTGATGAAAAATACTTCCTGGGCCACAAGTGTAAGGAATAAAATATTTTTAATGCCATCTCGGAGGATATTTCAAAAGAGGATGTTGAAACTCCCCTTGTGTCTGAGTCTCCTGAAACCACTGACATAACCCCTCCATCAAGCCCTCCCGAACTTGTAGAACCAGTCATTTCCGTCAATGCTCTCACTGGCTTCTCTGCTCCCCAAACCCTCAACCTAATCGGTTACATCAAGCATAGGAAGGTCATTATTCAGGTTGATAGTGGAAGCACCCATAATTTTATTCATTGCCGCATTGCCTAAGAAACTCATTGCTATATCCATGCCGTAATTTCCAAACCACGATTGCCAATGGTGGCTCCATGAAATGTGGAAGGCATTGTGAAAATGTGCGTCTCCAAATTGGTGACTACCACCTAAAATCCCATATGTTTTCTATCGACATGGGCGGTTGTGACATTGTGTTGGTTGCAGACTAGCTAAGGAATTTAGGTCCCATTCTCATGGATTTTAAGGAATTAACCATGCAATTCGATCAGGAGGGCCAACAATATAAGTTCCAAGGCATCATTGCCGGTTCACCTGAGATCATTAGTTCCCATTGCATGGAAAATATTCTAAAAAAAGGTCATTCTGGTGTTATTTCCCAACTCCATGCCATACAAGCAATAGAGACACCCTCAGTGCCGCAAGACCTCCAATCCATCCCTTATAAACATAAAGTGGTATTTTCCACCCTCGAGAGACTCCCTCCTTCCCGTGGTGTTCATGATCATTCCATTCCCCTTGTACTAGGAAGCCTTCCTCCCAATATTCGTTTGTATCATCACCCCTTTTCCCAAAAAAATGAAATTGAGAAAATGGTCTAGGAACTCCTTAACGCATGCGTTATCCACCCTAGTACAAGCCCCTATTCTTCTCCTGTGGTCATGGTCCTGAAGAAAGAAGTTTCTTGGTGAATGTGTCCTGAATTTCGTGCCCTCAACAAACTTACCATTAAAGACAAATTTCCCATTCCTGTCATTGATGACCTCTTGGATGAATTGAGTGGTGCCCAATTCTTTACTAAACTTGAGCTTCATTCTAGATACCACCAGATACGTATGAAAGAGGCAGACATTACCAAGACTGCCTTTAGAACTCATGAGGGCCACTATGAGTTTTTGGTCATGCCCTTTGGCTTGTGTAATGCCCCCTCCACCTTCCAAAGCCTCATGAATCATGTCTTGCATCCTTTTATTTGTCATTTTGTCTTAGTTTTATTTGATTATATCCTCATCTATAGAAAAACCTGGACATACCATCTTGCCCATGTGGATCGAGTTCTCCATCTACTCTCTCAGCACCAACTTTTTCTGAAACAGTCTAAATGTTCTTTTGGCACCTCAGAAGTTGAGTACTTGGGTCATATGGTTGGCAAGGATGGTGTCAGGGTGGATCCTAAAAAGATTGAAGCTATGCAAGATTGGCCTCACCCAAAGACTCTCAAAATCTTGTGTGGATTTCTGGGCTTAACAGGTTATTATCACAAGTTTGTTAAGAATTATGGAAAGATTGCAACACCTCTCACTGCACTCCTCAAAAATAACTCTTTCACTTAGACTCCAACAATTGATCAAGCTTTTCAAACCTTGAATATGGCCATGTGTACCACTCCAGTCCTGGCCCTTCCTGATTTCACAAAGACCTTTGTCTTGGAATGTGATGCTTCAGGGAAAGGAATTGGTGTTTTCCTTATGCAAGAGGGTTGGCCTTTGGCCTTTACCAACAAGCAACTGTCTGAAAGAAATATGGTCAAATCAATATATGAAAAGGAAATGTTGGCTATTTTGCATGTCATTGATCTGTGGCACCCTTATCTATTGGGGCAATGCTTCCAAATTAAGACAGACCATCAAAGCCTCAAGTATTTTTTGGAACAACACATTTCCTCCCCGGAGCAAAAAAAGTGGGCGACCAAGCTCTTTGGATATGATTATGAGATAATTTACAAGAAAGGAAAATACAATGTGGTTGTGGATGCACTTTCCCAAAAATATGAAGATGAAGGATCCCTTTTTTCTCTTTCCTTTATTGTACCATATTGGCTCCAAGCTATTCACCAAGAATGGCTACAAGATCCCAAAAGTTCACAGCTGATCCAACAATTGTAGTCCAATGATCTAGCTTCCCTAGGGTACTCTTGGCTCCATGATGAGATTCGATACAAAGGTCATTTGTATTTAAGTAAACAATCAAAACTTAAATCCACAATACTTTCTGAGCTTCATGCTACACCCACAGCTGGGCACTCCGAGTTTACCAAAACCTATGACATGGTCAAACACTCTTTTTTCTGGGATGGAATGAAACAAGACATTTGTAATTTTGTCGTTGAATGTGATGTGTGTCAACGCAACAAGGGTGAAATAGTCAAATATCCGGGCACACTACAACCGCTTCCGATTCCACCTGCTATTTGGAGAGATATCTCTATGGATTTTATTACAGGCTTACCCAAATCGAGAAATAAATCAGTCATAATGGTGGGTGTTGATCACCTTTCCAAGTATGCTCATTTCTGTTCTCTTCAACACCCATTTATAGCATCCACAGTGGCTCAACTTTTCATGGATCAGGTCTTCAATCTTCATGGCATGCCGCGTTCTATTGTTTCTGATCGCAACCCAACTTTCACCATCAATTTTTGGCAAGAACTATTCAATATACAAGGCACCCAATTGCATCTCAGCACAACTTATCATCCCCATACTGATGGTCAAACGAAAGTTGTCAACAAGTGTTTGGAAACATATTTGAGGTGTTTTGCCTCGTAAAAGAAAAATCAGTGGGCTCCATGGTTACCCCTAGCTGAATGGTGGTACAACACTTCATACCATACAACTACACACATGACTCCTTTTGAAGTGGTATATGGACAAAATCCACCTTTAGTTCTCTCATACTTACCTGGTGTCTCGAAGGTCCAGGTGGTTGACCAAACGCTTACAGTTCAAGAGGCTATTCTTTGTATCCTCAAAGAGAATTTTGTCATGGCATAGAATTGCATGAAGCAAAAAGCAGATCAAGGTCACTCGGAACATCAATTTGTAGAAGGGGATCAAGTGTTTCTTCGACTACAACCTTACAAGCAAAATTCCCTCAAGGCCGAGCATTTTCAGAAGCTTGCACCCAAATTTTATGGTCCTTATACCATTCTCAAGAATGTGGGACAGGTGTCCTATCAATTATCTTTGCCCAATCATTCTAAGCTACATCCTGTTTTTCATGTTTCATGCTTAAATAAGGTGATTGGAACTAAGTGCCAAATTCAAACCAACCTTCTCGAGTTAGCCGAAGAAGGATCCATTTGGCTACATCCACAAGCAGTTTTGGACTAGCGTGAGTGTCGTCTATGTCAGAGAACCATCAAGGAAGTGTTGATCCAGTGGAAAGATACAAATCTAGCAGATGCCACTTGGGAACCAGCTACCATTCTGCAGCAATTTCCACATCTCAAGCCTTGAGGACAAGGTTGTTTTTAAGGGGGCAGACATGTTATTTCTATCATTTTATTTCTTTTCTGCATACTTTTTATACCTGGTATATTACATGTTATGTCATGGTCTGAAAAATTCAAAGCATCGACCTTTCCCATCAAGTCCCCTTCAATAATGACACAAGGTGGAATTTTTTTCATGACCAACGGGTACTTTGCATCCTTGGACGGTCTAACTTGTGGTTTGGTGTCTTTTCACGACGGTATGTAATCCTTGGGAAATGTCGAATGCGAAGCCGAAGGTCTGGGCGTTTCCACAAACTCTAATGTGATCGATGGTCGTATTCAATATGGATTTTGTGATGGGATAGCTGGTGCCCCAAATTATGGTGGTTCCATTGCTCTCTGTGATCAATGCTTTCCTTTTTCAAGTCTAAAACTACTATGTGTCGACTCTGGTTTTCCTGTGGTCTGCTCTATATTCTCACAGTTCTTACGAATGAAAATAAACTTTCCCTGTCATCCCCTTGTGTGATTTTATAATATTTTGACATCATTGTAATCGCCTTCGCACTCAAAATAAGTGTCTAATCAAGTCAGACTCAACAATCAATACTTGCCTTATCATGGCATTAATGCCAAATTTTCTCCTCGATCTGCTAGTCTGTCACGATCTTCACTGGTTCCTTCCATTTATGACTTTGCATCTCCATGATGTTTTGTCATTACTATTTTTTGACTGTCATTTCCGTGCTTTGATGATTTTAGCTATCTTTATTTCTGTGGCTTACACGTGCATGCACAACACTATTTTCTACGTGTACTTCATTAAATTGGATGATCTCTTATCTGTATAGAACCTACTTCTTCTACGCTCTTACATACGCCTGTGTCAATCTTGCGAGGAACCAATTGGGCTTCTTGGTCCTCAGATTAACACTTTAGACTTCCTAGTTCTTGCATTTTTTTTCTTTTTCTTTTTCCACTTTTATTTCTTTTTTTGTCTTTTTCCTACTATAATACACTACTATGGTATATTATTTCTTGTGAAATTAAGTCTAGTGTGTGGGAGGTCGGTCATCCCTATAAGGTTTCAGCTGAATTCCATTCACCATTCCTCCCATGACTTCACCATTCAACGCTTCAAACTGCATAGGACCTGTCTCTATCACATACTTAATCACATATGGTCCTAATCAATGCATTCAAAAATTTCTTGGGTGGTACATGAACTTGTTGTCTTATAACAATACTAAGTCTCCCACTTAAAATCTTTTTCTGCTTGATATGTCTATCATGCCATGATTTTTCTTGTGCCTTCTGAACTTGTTGATGGAATATTGTGACAAATCAGTCTTCTTCTAGGTGTAACAATTATGACAATATCTCCTCTACTACGCTCGAGTCTGAAATGTCAGTAATTGCTGCAACGTGTAGGCTAGGCATAATTATAAAATCCAACGTCATTATTGCTTCTTTCCCATAGACCAACCTAAAAGGTGTTTATCATGTTGACAATTTTTTTCTTGTAGTCCTATATGTTCATAATACTGCACGAGTCCTTAAGTCCTAATCATCCCTTCCTACGTTGCATATCTTTTTCAAGTCATTTTCTAAAATTTTGTTGAAGGATTCTACTGTCCCATTTTCCTAAGGATGATTTGGCGTGCTCCTCTGATGGTGGATTTCAAACTCCTCAGTCACTGTTGTAATCATATTATTCAAGAAGTGTGTCCCTTGATCACTAGGTAAAATGCACAGGCATCCAAACCTTGTAACTACATTCTCAAACAAAAGTCGTGCGATAGTCTCCTCACTGCAATCTGCGATTGGTGCTGCTTCTACCCATATGGTCAAATACTTTGTCGTAGTGACTATGTACCTAGCCCCCAATCTCCTTGTTGGTGGATTGATTGGTCCAACGAAGTCTATTTCTCATTTATCAAAAGCCTGCAATGTAACCCGTGGATGCAGGGGAATCTTATCCCTTTGGGATGGATTTCCAATCATTTGACAAACATCACATGCCTTGCAATATTCTTTAGCATCCTTGTGAAGTGTGGGCCACCAGAGTCTTGTGAAAAAAATATTTTGTGCATTTTCTTTACCTGTGTAGTGTCCTCTTGCAACACCTTCATGCATTTTTGATAATATCATTGGCCTTTCATGTTGTAACACACATCGTTTTAATATCCCATCTGCACCTAACTTGTATAAGTTTATTGCAATTAACTGATAGTCTGCTGCTTTAATCACTAACTATTTCTTGTGTGCCATTGTCATGTCATATGGAGCCACTCTTGTACTTAAAACACAGAAGATACACAATACAATGGAGACATAGATATACGTGGTTCACCTAGTGTGGGCTACATCCATCAAAGAAATTTCTAGGTCCTTCCTTTATTATATCCAACAAATGAAGGGATGCAACCTTCAACACACCCACTGTAACTTCCTCTTCTTTCTGTCACAATATACTCTCTCAGAATACAATATTCTCAATGATACCTAGCCGCAATACATTTCCTTCAGAAAAGAGGGTTGCTTCTAGGGAAAAAAACCCTAGCATAACTTCTACTATCGGATCTATGACCTTATAATGAACGGTCCATATTTACTATGAAATTACAGTATACATTTCACCCCTTCACTCCCCCTACACTCCCCTGTGTGGAGGGGTGTACAATCTTCCAGGGTGTAAAGTCTTCATTGGGTATAAAAATGAATGAAAACAGAGACCTCTGAATCAGGAAGATAATTAGGCTCCAAAACCAATAATCTCCCACTTGGATACTAATCTCAACAACTCCATTGTTGTTGTATCTGCTGGAGTATGATCCTTCTTGGACCTGGAAAATTTCTCATCTTCACCTTCATGCTTGAAGACCAATTGTAACTAAGCAAGAACTCAATTTCTTCCTGATTACTCCCTTTCTTAACATGTCTGCAAGATTCCGGCTAGTGTGTATCTTTTCCAACTTCAAATGTCCATCTTCCAAGACAGATCGTATGAAATGGTACCTGATCTATACATGCTTAGTCTTCGAATGGAAGGCTGAGTTCTTTGTAAGATGAATGACACTCTCATAGTCACAGTACAACCTGCTATTCTCCTGCTTCTTTCCGAATTCCTCCATAAACCTCTGTAACCAAATCATTTCATTACTAGCCTAAGAGTAACAACATACTCCGCTTTTGTTGTTGAAAGTGCAACAACCTTTTGCAGTTTCAAAATCTAACTTATTTTTGTTCCACCTATAGTAAAAACATACCTTGTGGTGCTCCTCCTGCTATCTTTATCACCTTCCATATTTGAATCAACATATCCCTGTAGAACATTGTATGAGCCTCCAAAACATAATGTATGAGTAGCAGTACCTCTCAAATACCTGAGAATCCATTTTACTGCCTCCCAATGTTCTTTAACTGGATTGTTCATATACCTACTCACAACTACCACTGCATGTGCAATATCTGGTCTTGTGCAAACCATCACATACATCAAGGTTTCAACTGCTCATGAATAAAGAACCCTGGACATGTATTCTATTTCCTCCAGTTTCTTGGGACACACTTCCTTAGTTAATTTTAAATGGCTGGCCAAAGGTGGAATATCTGGTTTTTCATTCTTTATTCTAAACCTCTCCAACACCTTCTCTATATACTCACCCTGAGACAATGTCAATTTGCAAATTTTCCTGTCTCTTGTTATTCTCATACCAAGGATTTTCTTTGCAGCTAAAAAATCCTTCATCACAAATGAATTAGCTAATTTATTTTGAGCACATTTATATCCTACATATTAGACCATGCAACAAGCATGTCATCTACATACAATAGCAAGATAATATAGCTTCCATTTTCTAGTTTTTTTAAATAAACACAATGATCAAAATGCCATTTACTATAACCTTGTTCTGTCATAAACCTATCAAACTTCAAATACCACTTCCTCAGAGCTTTCTTTAGGCAATAAAAGATCTTCTTCAACCCGCATACCAAATTATCCTTCCCTTTGACCTCATACCCTTGTGGCTACTGCATATAAATCTCTTCCTCCAAATCCCCATGGAGAAAATTTGGTTTTACATCTAACTGTTCAAGGTGCAAATATTTTACTGCCACAAGACTTAAAATAGTCCCAATTGAATTAATTTTAACAACAGGAGAAAATATTTCATCAAAATATATACCTTTCTTTTGTGCAAACCCATTTACAACAAGTTTAGCCTTGTACCACTTTTTTCCTCCATCTTCTTCCTTTAACTTGTAAACCCATTTATTCTGCAATGCTCTTTTTCCTGTAGGAAACTGAACCAAATCCCAAGTCTGGTTATTTACCAGGGAATCCATTTCCTCTTTCATGTCTTTCTCCCACTTCTTTTTGGTGTCTACTTGCATTTCCTCTTCATAACATTCAGGTTCACCAGAATCAATCAACGATAAATAATACAACCAAAAGTCTTCAAAAAAGAATAGTTTACCTTTTTACCTATCCATGCCTCCTCTAGAATTCCACCATCCAAATATCTTGAAGGTCCTCTGTTTATTAAGTAAACAACAATATCTACAACATCTACCTAGAAATTTAAGGGAAAACCAACATGCAGTCTCATACTCCTTGCATGCTCCATGATTGTTATGTTCATCATTTCCGACACACCATTTTCTTGTGGTGTTACTGAAAATGTCTTCTTTCTACGAATCTGTTAGCGATATTTCTTGCTAGGGGGTTAGAATGCAATCGGAGGGGTTAAAAACCCACTTGTCCTAAGTTTTGGGTGATTATGCGCCCATGGTAAGTAGCGAGCAGGATCGAACGACAGTGGTTCGTGCGCTTGGATCAATGGCACAAATGGAATTCCGGACCCCCCTGCCTTTCTACCTTTAAGCGGAGGGGGGGGGTCCGGAATCGCGGGCGCACCTCTCCAACGGTCTAGATCAGCGCGCCCGGATCAACGGTGATAAAGGCAATTCCGGACCCCCCCTGCCTTTCTACCTTTAAGCGGAGGGGGGGGGGTCCGGAATCAGGGACGCAGCTTCCGACGGCTAAGATCTTAGCGCCCGGATCAACGACGCTCATGCGATCCCATCATTCGCAGCCACCCTGTGTTTAGCCAGTGTGGGCCTCTATCCCATCGTGTCCACTTCCAGTATCTCCTCTCTCCTGCTACCGTGTGTCATCCATCCGCCTCCCATCTCTTGGTTCACATGGCCTCTTTTCCAACTCACCCTCCATCCACCGCCTGCCATGTGTCCCACCTCTTTCCACGTCAGCCTCCCACCAAAGAGAAAGTCCCTTACTTCTCTTGTCCTACGCTCTCTCTGTAGCCTATTTTCCACCTCGCCTCATAGCGGGGCCCTTCCTCATTTCATCACCTCTCATCTCACCCTCACGGTCTTAGAGCCTCCCCTCTCCCTCCGTCGGTTGTCTTCCTCCATATGTCTTCCTCTGTCACCCCTCTCACGCCTCATCACTTCTTATCTCACCCTGTCGAACCTGGCACCACCATCCCGTTACGTACCCCATCCTTCGCGCTGGCCTCCACACAGACGCATCAGGTCGTTCGAGCTCATCCAGGTGGCAGCGCAAGAAGCCTCCCACATCCCAAGAGTGCCAAGCTGGCCGGGCCATCCTCAAT
>ML806015.1:268718-296282 GCA_009831015.1 Picea engelmannii | reverse complement strand
GTCTGTTACCTGAGGATTCACAGTAGTGCAGCTGGTTGCAACAAAGGATTTGTTGTGGCATTGTCGTGCCCTCTGGTTTTTATGTGTTCGGATGTAAAAGGATTTTGCGTTTGAGCTCATTTCTTCTTTAATCTGTTGCATACTGGATGTCTGTAATAGATCATTGCGTTCTTCTTGTGTAAATCTTCCACCTACTCGCCTTTACTATAACTCACTGCTTGGAGTTTATTAAGACCTCACTCTGTCATGTGTGCCTGATCTGGTTTTGAAGTTGGATTTATGCTATTCGGAGTCTTTCTCCATTCGATCACCCTCCAAAATAAACTGTGACATTAATTCTGATGGGCTTCGGGCTCTGCTCCTGCTAGCAATCCAGGAGTGACTTCCAAACGCCAACAGAATCCCATGGTATGAACAATAATCATCAAAATCATAGCTGCAATATTCACCTCCATTGTCTTATCTGAAACACTTCAACCTTTTTCCTGTCTCATTCTCAACCAATGCTTTCCATTTCTTAAAAGTATCAAAAACATCATAATTTTGTCGAATGTGATAAACCTAAGTTTTTCTATTTTCATGATCAATAAAAGTAACATAATAACGAGAGCCACCAAAAGATGATACTTGAGATGGTCCCCATACATCTGTATGCATAAACTCTAACCTTTCACTCTTCTTTTCTTTTCTGACTTTCTTATGTTTTCCATAAGCACAATGCTCACAGAAAACCAAATCAATTTGTTTAAGATCTAGCAACAAATTTCATTTGTGAAGTATCTGCATCCCCTTCTCACTCATGTGTCCAAGCCTATGATGCCACAATGTTGTATCCAGTTCTGTAGAAGTTAAGAGATAGAAGAGTTAGAATTACTAGTACATAAATACATTGTACCTACCTTCTCTCCTTTTTCTATCACCAATAATCCTTTGGTGACCTTCCACACCTTATCATATCGTTCCAAGTGCCTTTCTATCAAGAACCTCCCATTCTTCGTCCTTCATGGCCGTCAGATTATTTTCTGTTCCACCCAATGGTAGGAATAGATCCTTCTAATATAAATAAACTTCCATCTACATCTTCCATAACTGGTAGTTTTGGCCATTAAATTTCTCGACCCTAAACCTTCCATCTTCCGCCATTGATCCCACTCGAACCAGGAACCCTCTTTTCCTGTGAGTTACTTTTTGCTCTGATACCATTTGTTAGAAAAACAAGATCCTGGAGCAATAAAATAAAAACAAATGTGGAAATAAAACACAGAAGATACATAATACAATAGAGACATAGATATACGTGGTTCACCCAGAGCGAGCTACATCCAACAGAGAAATTTCCAGGTCCTTCCTTTATTATTATCTATCAAATGAAGGGATACAAACTACAACACACCCGATGTAACTTCCTCTTATTTATCTCACAATATCCTCTCTCAGAATACAATATTCACAATGATACCTAGCCACAATACATTTCCCTCATAAAACAGGGTTTCCTTCTAGGGAAAAAAACCCTAACACAATTTATACCGTCAGATATGTGACCTTATAATGAACGGTCCAGATTTACTATGAAATTACAATATACATTTACAAGGAAATATTTTCTTTAGGGGCTTCTCCCCCGAACCCCCACCGGGAATATTGTCCCCTAAAACCTTGTCGGGAGCACGCTTTCCCCCAGACCCCCCAGCCGAGGGGATATCCCCCTAGGACCCTGCAGGGGGGCAAGCACCCCTACACTCTCCCACGTGGAGGGATGTACATTCTTCCAGGGTGTAAATTATTCATGGGGTATAAACACGACTGAAAACAAATACCTCTGAATCAGAAAGATAAGTAGGCTCTACAACCAATATTAACTAAAAATAAATGTGCATCTGGTAAGATGTTATATAATTTCCCTACATCCCCTCCTGATAAAATGCGCAATAAGTGATCTAGTCCTGCATTCAACTTCCCTAGTTTCAAAACAACCTCAAAATCATATTCATGAAACAACAACAACCATCTGCATACCCCCCCCAACAACAATGGCATGTTCACTAAGTATCTTAGTGGAGAATGGTCTATATACATATTGAAATGAGAACCCAACAAATAATGTCTAAACTTATGCAACACATATAACATTTCCAATGCTTCTCGTTATGTCATAGTGTAGTTATTTTATGCTGTTGAAAGTTTCCTACTTGAAATGCAATTGGATCGTCTATTTCTCCTTCTCATGACTGAGATAATACTGCTTCTAAAGCCATGGATGATGCATACACATGAACATGGAATTCCTTCTTCCAATATGGAAATATAAAAATTGGTTCAGTGACTAACTTCTTATTCAATGTATCCAAATCTTTTTGACAATCCTCGTTCCACTAGAACTTAGCTTCTTTCTTCAACAACTTCTCCATGGGTGTTGTAATCTGCACATATCCCTTAATGAACTTCCTGTAATATATTGTATGGCCCAAGGTTACTCTCAATTTTTTTACTGATGTAGGTGGTTGTAAGTCCAAAATCACTACAATCTTGGCAGGATCCACTAGTAATCCCTGCTTACATACCACATGATGCAACAAAATTCCAAAAGGTGCATCGAAAACACATTTATTCAAATTCAATGAAATATGACATTTTCTACACCTATCCAACATTAATCGGCCTAGTACTTCTATGTGATCCTTCAAAAGACTAAACAAAGTTCTATCATATAAAGACACTTCAAGGAACTTATGAATAATTTCCTTAAAAGTTGTGACCACTACTCTTGAGAAAATTGCAGGTGCATTCTGTTAGAATAAAAGAGATGTGCTCATTTTTCCATAGAAAATATATCAATGTTGTCACCCAACCATAGGCATGCAACCACCCTTGAGAACCATAACCTTGAAAGATAGAATAATTCCGAAAGAAATACCAGACCCAACAAATAACCAAGAGATATCACATTTCTCTTTCTCCAAGAATAGCGCACCAAACAAAAAGTCCATAAACTAGAAACCAAGACCAAAATCCCAGTTGTAGTAGTTGCAACTGCACTCCTTCTCCAAAATTGCGCACCACTTGTCTTGTGAGCTGTGAGAGTGTGAATGATCAAATGAGCTCAAGCACCCTCTATTTATAGTGCTATGTTTCTCATATCCAGGATGACTTCTTCTTTTAGAGGCCAATACTTAAATATTAATTCTTTTAATGAGATGACATGTCTTCTAGGGATTCTATACATCTATTTAGGGTTTCTCTAGCTTCCAGAACATTTTAATCAGGTCAGAGGTTACACATGGAGGTTAATAAATCCAAAAAATACCATAATATCAACACTCCCTCCTAGCTAGGGAGGTATTAAAGATAATGGTCTTGAGCACAAACAGACCATTCAACCGGTAGCATCATCATAACCACCCAAGCTATCTCATGATCACGTAGATCAACTCACGAGCAACATCACCACTATCGGTATCATCTGATAGCATCAAATGCATCATCTCTCAAATCCATACTCCATCTGAGTAATCAAGCATGATGTTGAATAAGTCATTTACTCAAGATAGTGATACAGGGACCATTCTTCTATTCCAGACACACGTCTTAGAAGAAAAATTGTCCCAACAGATGATGAAAGCCCCACGATGTCCTACAAGGATAATTATTCTAATCCAAACATACATCCTATAAGAATGACTGTCCATGACCATTTTCCCTCCGGCCACAACTATGAACTTGGGGAAAATTTCTATCCTGTACCAATCTCTCCACTCTAGTCACTACTGTGAACTCAGGCAAACAAACTATTCTTCTAATTTGGAGATACATCATATAAGAATAGTTGTCCATGGTACATCAACAATCTATCAACCTGGACCATTCTCCATAGGGATAATGTTTGTCCACCAACAATATTTCCCGCCTATACCATTCTCCGCTTGGAAAATGTCTACTCATCAACACACTGACTATCCATATAGTTGTCGATCATCTCCAACACTAGTGGTAGTCTCTATGGCAATCAGAATAATGCCATTCAATAGAAAACAACTGTGTCTATACATAATAGTATACAACTACTATCCAGTGGTACACAACCACTCCTAGTAGCACACTGTTACCAACCAATGAATCACAATCACTACCAGTGGATCACATCCAACACAGTAGCATACAACTACTTTGCAAAGACATACAGTCTCCACAACAATCATATCATATGATATCAACCTGCATAACAACATCATGATACAAACTGAGTCATTTGGGCCATTCTTCCACTCACTTCTATGAGATCTAGAAGAGTATCTTCCCTCGAGAAGTTAAAAATCAGCCATGGGATATTTGGACTATTCTTCTCAATCATATAAGAATAATTGTCCCCGATTTTTGAACCTGGACCATTCACCTAACTAGTCCATTCTTCCGACACTAATCAAAGTGCAGCCTGGAGAGAATGAGTCTTCCATAGGGAATGACTATCTCTAATTACTGAACTTGGACCATTCTTATGACACTAATCACAGTGCAACCTGGAGAGAATGAGTTTTCCCTAGGGAATGACTATTAAAACCATTTTCTATGGAAGTGATTGTCCTGCGCCAACCTTCTATAATGGACCATTCTTTGAAACTGTTCACAACTATGAAATTCAAAAGAAAGACTTCCTGGATAGGTGGACCATTCTTCTTGACCACTACTCAGAGTGACTTCCAAGAAGAATGAATGTCCTATACCATTCCCCCACACTAGCCACAAGGGGAATCATTGTCTATGGTACAAAAACAATCTATCAAACCACTTTCATTATGAAAATGAATGTCCGATCTGGACCATTTTTTGAACTGGAAAATGACTGTCCATCAGAAATATTGGGCCACTTTCCGAACTGAAAATTGACTGCCCATCCTGGACCATTTTCCATGCTGGAAAATGAATTTCCATGCTGGAAAATGAATTTCCATCAAGAATATTGGACCACTTTCTGAATTGGAAAGTGACTGCCCAACCTGGACCATTTTCCAAACTGGAAAATGGTTGTCCATATATCAATAACATATCAGTGCTCCCTCCCATCCTGGGGTTAATCACTTACCTTTCCAATAAGGAAGTCATCTCCACAAGTCCATATTGTCCCTTAAGTACGCAAATTTTCATCTTGGACAGAGGCGTTACCAAAATATATGAGATATGCTCATTAGTGGAGATATACTAGAGAACCACTTCTCTCCTCTAGAATTTATCACATAGAAAATAGTACTTGATCTCAATGTGCTTCGACCTATCATGGAACACCAGTTTCTTTGATAACTTCACATAACTCTGTTTATAACAATATATCACGGTCAAATCTAGCACCTGATCAAGCAATCCAGAAACCATCTTATGGGGCCACACTGATTTAGTACAAGCATCAAGATGACTTCTTCTAGAGTCAATATGAACACATGTTTCTTATCATGGCTGCTACTTCCAATGAAGAACATGGACATATACTTCATAGTATTCATAGATTCTTCAATGGATCATATTATTAGGGATTAACTCCCTCCTAATCCCAACTTCATGCCTAAATGAGCAATATGCATGCTCTTCTTTTGGAATTATGTAATCATTTCCCTCCATTTGAGAGATTCCATGCTTTCATCTTCATCCTTCTTGCTTTTTGCAAAGTGTCACAATTTTACTTTAGTTTCCTCTTTATTATTGACTTCTTTCTGAGTCCGACTCCCTCTAAGTCTCTTCAAGTTTGTTTCTATTTGTTCTGATTGATGCCCATCTGGTAGTTGTTGCAAGCATTGTTTCATCCTTATAAAATTATTCTATGACATCTTCCGCAAAGACTGTTCATCAAACATATTTCACAAGGATACCTACCCGGAACAAGAACAACAAGAGAAATCACAAAATATATCTCTAGAGGAAATGTTAGTTCATCTTTCAAACACATACAATAAGATTTAGTCAAGTATTCATTGCACCTAGCAATAATATAACCTTTCAAAGACTGTTTTTGTAATGTAATAACTATCACCCTTAATATATACAAATTTGAAGCTTAACAATTTAATCAAACCTGGAACCTGAAGCCTCACTTGCTATGGAGAGTGTGCTTGTTCTTTTGAATGCACTGAATCCAATATCAAAGCTTGGACAACGTCTATAGTCCTTTTCTTGCAAACACACTCATGTTTTGCTAGATGGTATAACTTGGATAGCATATACAAGTGCATACCTTTGAAGTGTTGTAGCATTGTCCAACTTGTCTTCCAATTTGAAACTTGATACCATCTTGACAAGAAGAGATTAGAAACTGAATCAAAAGATTCAATGATTAGAACAAGATAGAAACTATAGGATTTCAACTTTGACCATAATTCAACCTTTGACTTTTACTTTGACCAGTCAAACTTTGACTTTTACTTTGACCAAAAATTCAAACTTGACGTTTTTTCTACCTTAGGGAACCAAGAAGTGTGCTAGGCTAGGGCACACTTGGATGTTAAAAAATTAGGTCAAATACTTCACTAGAAGTGCTTGAACACAAGGGTTAGGGTTTGTTGTAGCTGCATAGTCCGAAAACCTAGCTGCAACTGTAACTGGTGCCACAACGAGATTTAACAAATAACTTCCCAATCTATCTTCCAGTGGTTAGACTATCTGAAGATAGTGTAGGTCCATAAACTATTAGAATAAAAGAGATGTGCTTGTTTTTCCATAGACAATATCTCAATGTTGTCACCCAACCATAGGGCTCACGCAACCACCCCCGAGCACCATAAAATTGATAGATAGATTAATTTCAGAAGTAGTACCAGACCCAATAGATAACCAAGAGATATCATATTTCTCTTTCTCCAAGAATAATGCACCAAACAAAAAGTCCATAAACTAGAAACCAAGACCAAAATCCCAGTTGTAGTAGCTGCAACTATACTCCTTCTCCAAACTTGTGCTGTCTTGTGTGAGCTATGAGAGTGTGAATGATCAAATGAGCTCAAGAACCCTATATTTATAGTGATGTTTGTCTCTTGTCCAAGCCGACTTCTTCTTGTAGAGGAAAATACTTAAATATTAATTCTTTTAATGAGCCGACATGTCTTCTAGGGTTTCTATACATGTGTTTAGGGTTTCTCTAGCTTCGAGAACATTCTAATCATGTCATGGGTTATATATGGAGGTTAATACCTCCCACGGTTACCATAATATCAACACATTCTTCAGTCCAAAATGCATCACTGTATATTGGTAGCTACCCCATTCTATCACAAAGGTAGCCTTATGTATGTCTTCCTACACAATATTTATTTGGTGATATCTTGAGAAACCATCTGTAAAAGAGTAGGCCTCCTCCCCCCCTACATTTTATAGCACTTCATCTATAAATGATGTCACAAATAGATCATGCATACATGCATCGTTGAGATTCCTTAGGTCTACAAAAATCCTGATTCCCCCTGTTTTCTTGTCTTGCACTACCATTGGACTTATCTATTATGATTCCACCACTGATTCAATGATTCATGCTTCTAACATTCTGTCTATATCTACCTTCACCTTCTCTTTATACTTTAGATTTAGTCGGTAAGGTCTCTATATTAATCGCTTAACACCTGGTTTATGTAAATGTGTTGAACCCGCACAAAATAGATCTAGCTAGAAAATACCACACACATTTGCAAAGAGAAATTGAGAAAGAAGAAGAAATAGAGAAAGAATGTAAGAATTCTCATTAACCGTATTCCACACTCAAAGAGTGAATAATTTACAATAGATGTAGGCTACATGAGTAACTAATGCTCCATAGTAGTGATCTAGAGAGATCTAGACACTCACTGACAAACACTGGAGTGAACTTACACCTAGTCCTAGTTAACTGATCCATGCAATCATCAATTGACTTAGACACATGTGTGGAAGTGAGAGGGACACATGCAAATCCTATTGATAAAACCTAGGTTGCCATGCATGAGTGACTTCCACTATTCTAACTAAGTGTAATTGAATCTGAACTGAAGAGGAACGTCCTATTTTGTAGGGAAATATTCTCTAGAGAGAATACTCTCATCTAAGGAATCATTCTCAACATTGGACTGTAAAACTTAGAAAAATAATTATAGGTGAGTGTGTAATATCTCCAACACCCCCCCTGAACACTACTAGGGTGACATGATGAATGGGTCCCGACAACAAAGGCCATGTTAGGTACCCATTGTACAATGAATATAAGAATGGAACATTGAAAAAATGAGGAAAGAGGGAAAACCTCATGGGAAGCCCCCCCCCCTCAAATTACAATGCATAAAAAAAATTATGAGAAGGAACAAAAGGTAGTTGCTAAGCAATCCCGTCCTTCACTCCAAGAAGACCTCACAATTGTGCAAGTTTGTGCTCGTTGAAGATTTTGTTGAAGATGTAGATGTCTACACAGATTTGATGAAGTAGATGCACCATTGATATGTCCACACATATCAACTTTCTCTTCTTGTAATGAAAAATATCCAAATAAAGTTTGGATGAAACTTTGAAAACTGTGCGACTGTTTCTGGAAAAACGCTGAAATTTTGTTGATTTTAAAATGATCATAACTTCACTTCCCGAACTCCGTTTTGGACAATTTGTTTTTTGAAATTGGATATTTTTCCGAGAGGAATTCAAATATCCAATTTGTTTGTGCAATTTTTTCTCAAAAAATATCATAATTGAGTCTAATGTGCGTGGATCCCTTTTTGTCTCCTGAGATGCATGCATTGTGCATGGAAAAGTGTCTACATATGACCCCTGAGATGCATGCCATATATATTCCACATGAAATTCAGAAAAATAAATAAATAAATGGAGTAGACATCATCTTCAATTAATGGAATACAAATTTGTGCAAATACTTTTGTAGAAGACTCTTCATAATAAGAGGCTTGATCTTCTGATGGCTTCTCTTTTGGCTCTATCTGTTTAACCTCTTGCATGAAATATTCACAATCTTCTTTATTCTCGAATAGAACCTCTAATCTGGTCCATAATTCATTTGGAGTTTATTCTTGTTAGTCATCATATACTTGATGGAGAATTTAAAGAGACATAAACCAGAGGATACATCCTATGTCCATATCTTGTCTATTGAGAAAATCATTTTTCTCATCGGTGGAATCAAGCTCTACTTCCATTGCCATAGTTATTTGGTACAAGGATCTGCATCTGAGAAGAAGAAGATTTTTTGGCTTCCATTCCAAATAATTATGAGGCATGAAAAGTATTTCCAGTGAATAATCCATATTTACAATAGATATATGCTACATGAGTAACTAATGCACCATAGTAGTGATCTAGAGAGATCTAGATACTCACTGATAGACACTGGAGTGAACTGCCACCTACTCCTAGTTAACTGATCCATGCAATCATCAATTGACTAAGACACATGTGTTGAAGTGAGAGAGACACATGGAACTCCTGGTGATAAAACCAAGGTTTCCATGCATGAGTGACTTCCACTAGTACAACTGAGTTTAATTGACTCTGAACTGAAGATGAACGTCCTATTTTGTAGGGAAATATTCTCTAGAGAGAATATTCTTATCTAAGGAATTGTTCTCAACACTGAACTGTATAACTTAGGAAAATAATTATAGGTGAGTGTGATATCTCCAACTTCTGCATTTCTCCTAACTCACCAACTATCCCTTTCATTTTTGAAAACGTGGTTGGGAATAAGTTCTGATACTCACGCAGTAAATCTGCAATATTCTCCACAATTTCGTCACTCTAGTAATCTCCCATCTCCACGAACTTTGGATTCTCTTTCATCCCAATATTCACCTTTCATGTCCTTAGTGGTTGTGCATATGCAACATATTCAAGCTCCAAACCTTCTATTACGCTTTCCCCTTAGTTTTAGGTACTTTTATATTCCTCATATCTTCCTCCTTTTGATATTCTTGAGTAACATTATAACATTTCGGTAATTAATGAATTGTCATAGAAGCTCTATGCACATTACACAAAGATACTACTTCCATTGGCCCTTCTTTCGAAAAAACATTGGTTCTAATGGCCTAGGATGTTGCATCTACCAATGGGGATTCATGTTCAAAAGTAAATGTTACCTTAAACCTTTTATTTTGCTCATCCTAGTTCATTGTTTCTCTGCGCATTTCTAGTTCCAAGTACTAGTTCTTAGGGATCGTATCCAATGTATGTATAAATATATGTGTCCATTCTTTATTAGGTATTGAACTCCATGTATTTTGACACTGCACAATATGATCCATTTGGTCACTTACTCCTGTATATTTTTGTGCGTTATATTCATCCTCGATACCAAATCTAACTTGCATGAATCTTTTACACTACTGCCAGTATTCTATTTCTTCTTTATGTGAAGCCCACCATTTGGCTGGAGTAGCTCTCAAGAAAACATCTAGCACAAAAAAATATTTTATGTTCGGATATATGTAACTCAACCACCTATACAAAAGAGTTTATATCAATCACACCATCTTACTTGGGTGGGTCACATAGCTCTGTTCCAATCCATCTCAATGATCGAGTGATGCAAACACATTGTCTAGTTGACACTTCATGCATCCTTTGTTTCCAATATTCCAGACCTTCCTCTGAATATAACGCACATGAAATAATGCTCCTCAACTTAGTGCACTATATGTAGTTGGATTAACATAGTCATCCATTCGCATAGTCATGTTATACAAGTTGTTAATTTCAATCCCTTTTGTTGGTTCTATGTACCTCTTTCCTTTTGTCAGATTCAATGGTGTTGTAACCTTCAAGTCCCCTACTTCAAAGATCATTTCCCTCTTCTTCAGATTAATAATTGCATGATTGTCAAAGGCCCATTCAAGCCCCATTAGAACTTGATATGGCTGGCTATTATCCACGATCTCAATTAATTTGAAATATGTTATGTTGTGTACCCCATCTATGTACAAAAGTACCCCTAACAATCGACCAATTGGTACTATCTTGTGCTGGTTTGCCAATATCAACTGGACATGAGACCAAATTAGCTTAGGATTCCCCATCATTTCCCATGTTTTCTTTGGTAAGAAATTTACATAAGAACCCAGGTCTAAAATGACATTGTCCACATCATACTCCCCAATCTGCGCACTTAGTATAAACTCTCAACTTGTCCTCTTTTTGCACAGTACCTGATTCACTACCCTTTTCATAGTAGGAAATTCATTTTCTTGTGTGCAATGATTAATCATTCCCCATAATGCATTTAGGGAAGTTTCATCTTTCATCAATGATAAAAAACTTTTCAATAATTCTTTCAAGGGACTCACCTTCTCAAATGACCTTTCTATAATAGTACGATCATAGATTGGAGGCATGTCAACCATAGGAGGCATAGAATATGTCAATGCTATCCAATCTAGTCCTAGTATCTCCTTCCTTGTCTATTGATATGTCTCTTATTATTGTTGTGGATCAAACGTCAGCACAAGCCATTTTGATTTCTTCACCCATTGCTCAATATGCCTTCCTCCATTCATCGCGTCAACACCTGTTCTAGCTCCTCCTTGGGTGAAAAATTTGATCCTTGGCCCTTCATCTTGTGTCTCTGTTGATATATTTTGTATATTCTGATTCAGGTTTTGATTCTGATTCCCTCTTGCATGCCACTTCGTAAGTAATTGAGGACAGTCTTCTATCGCATGATCTAATTCTCTACAGTATGTGCAAGTTGTGCAAGGATTCAGGAAATCATGAGCTACATGTCTTAGTTGATTACAATTGTAGCATATTACTAGGCCTCTACTTCCTCTGCCAAAACCCCCTCTTCCTTGACCTCGACCAAATCATCCTCGAACTCCTGAGTTAAAGCTATCTGATTATACTGTGAACCACCTCCTTCTGTCGCAACATTTTCATCCTGAATTCTATACATATCTGAAGTTCTCTCTCTCTTCAGATCGAATGCACAACAATCCTTTTCTTCATGCCCTACTGAATTGCAAAAGTTATAAAAAAATTCCTTGGCATGCTCTAGTATTTTTGTAGTAATGGAAAATTCGTGGATGGTGTCCCCATGTATTACATATTTCATAGTACCCTCCCCATGGTAATGGGTTCTTCCATATCCATATATTGTGCAAAGGCTAGGCATTCATCCTTATGGTGGACCTCCATCCTACACTTAGTACACTAGACTTATTCTCACTTCTCTTTTCCTTTCTTTAGATCTGCTAATTGAATTTTCAAGGAAACTAATTGTGTCTGGAATTGAGCCACCCCCCCACCATCTCCCACTGAAGATACTTCCAGCTTCATCACAATGTCCAAAGTTTTGGGATGTGATTCAACCCTTTGTTGTATCAATGGGCTGTGAATGTGTGGCAATAGTCCTGTAATAAACCATTACCTGTGCTATTGATAAAGAATTTGGAATGTCAACTTGCCCATCACATCATGGATGATTTTAGGGGCTAAATTTCGCTCATGGGCTAATTTTCCATGATTTTTCCAAAAACAAGATTCGTTATTTTAAAAAACATTCGCCTAAATTCTATAGGATAAAATTATTTTACCTTAAAAATCGCCAAATTTTTATAAAAACTATATAAAATTCTTATAAATTTGAATATTTTTACAAAAGTATAGCCAAAAATTTATAGTTGGAATATGAAAGATTAGTAAGATTCGCCAAGGTTTCTACATTTTAAAACAAATTTCCATCCTTAAAATCATCCCTGCATCACATCCTAAAATATTTGATCAAAGTCCCAAACTGACTCAGTCTACACCTATTTAATTTCCTTCAATTCCGTAATGTACTACAACTTAGACTTCGACTTCTTGAACTCTTTCAATAATTCTTGTCAAATTTATGCCGCCATGCTTGCTTGTCCTGCTGGTGTTGTACTTTGCAGTTTCATGTACCAGACTAATGCACAACCCCTAAACATTGTTGCAAAATGTGTAATGTTTGTAGCCTCATCTTGGAAATTATTCGCAACCCAAATTGTCTCACATACAAATAAATGTTGTTTTGGGTCCTCCGACCCAACCCCCTGGAACACAAGAATTGTCAAGGTATTATCTAACTCTGCCATGTTATTATGTAGCACCCCCCCTGGTGATGTTGGTTGAATCTGATTTGACAAACTACTTCCACTTCTTTGGCTATTATTATTCTAACTTCCTCTGCTAATTATAAGTGCTTTTGAAAAATCTTCAACCGTTACCTCAAATCTAGGTGACACACATGGGGTTGTGGATTTGACACAGGATCCGGCCTGAGTAGGACTTACTGGTTCTTCTATTATAGTAATGCACTGATAATCCTCTTCTTCTCCTTCTGTATGTGGTATCTCCATGATTTGGATTAGTGCACATGGTTCTCTCTTCTCATACTCACTGTGCTTCTCTCCTTTCCCGGCCCCAATATTCAATATTTTGTGTCTTCTCCCACCGCACAATACCCCAAACTTGTCTTCTTCTTATTATATACCTTCTTCATTTCTATTCATCCTCGGTCCCTCCCTTTCTTGTTCATCTTTTTCTTCAATCCTTCCTACCTTTAGACTATTCGCTAGTCATCCCCAGTTCCACTATGTGCACGAAGCCCCTTAGTAATCAGATTCCATTGTCATCAGACATTTTTCTCACATCAACATGTTTATCTAGGTACCCAACGATTTCATAAACCTTCCGCGTGGACCCTTAAAGAAATCCCTTTATGTGACACTATACGACTAGGTACAGTATATTAAAAATTCCATAATATAACCCACCAATATGCTATTTAACCTGAAATCAACTACACGAGAAGTCTTATTGCTTACATAATTCAATTGTATTACCAACTCAGGAGTCTGGTTCCTTGGAGTTGCAGTTCAGTATCTTCCGGTATTATCCACTAACCTTTCTAACCATTCAACTAAAATAATAAGAAATTCTCTAAAGAATATATCATGCATATCTGTGTACACATACCTTTGCATCCATTGTTCATTCCTCATCCAAGGCTTTCTATTCTCTTTCCGGGAAAATTCTTGTTCCTTACTTTCCAACCATTCAACGATCTCTTTCTTAGTCAACTTCCAAAACATTCCCTCAATCACAAATTCTAGGTCTCGACAACAAAACCATTTGTTGGCACTCAGTTGTAATACCCTAGGTTTAAGTTATCCAACCAAAAAAACCCTTCAAATGCTGACCCTTTCAGCATCACCTGCATTCAAGTGAATTCTCACCCAAGGTATCTATTGGGATTGCAAGAACCAAGTTTCCAATCCTTGGGCTATGTCCACAACATTTGGATTCTATATTATTTTTCATGCAATCATCCTAGGCTTGTGCACTACACTTACAATAGATACATCATGGTATAGTTCTCCATCTTTCCTAACCACTCTGTAGTGAAATCCTCTCTCTACAAAATCTCCCTCGAACTCTCAATAATCCAATCTCTTAGCCATAGACTATATCTCTAAGTAATATGACATTTCACTCTCAACAACCTATCATCATCTTACTCTACCCGACCCTTTTACGTATTTATACATCAAAATAGGGATAAAAACCCTATGAAAACTCATGAAAACTCATGGTTCATGCATTCTTTTCCTACCTTTGCGCATGCATGTTGCTTTTCCTTCTTCTACTCTTGCAACTGCTTTTCCTTATTTTATCTCTTGCTTTATTTCCTACTTTATCTTCTTGTTTTATCCCCTTATGTGTCACCAAATGTGCCTTTACTATGCGCTTCAATCCTGAATGCAACTTTACTATGAACTCCAATCCTTCCTTCTATTCTTTTCTCTGATATTGTGCATCTCTTCAACACTTAGGATATTTCTCATAGTTGCATCCAAAATTATTGTCCAACACATGGCATTATCCCATCTTTATTGTACCTTAGAATATGACACATGGCCTTGGAGATGCCCTCCTATCCCATTGGAGGCATGATGTCACCACACTTGTGACCATTTTTGTATCATTTTCATGATTTATGATGCAAGAACATCACTCCACCTCAGCACGTGCCAACTATTCAGCACATTGGTGCACATTTGAGGAGGGGAGATGCACCAACCCTCTCGTTTTTCCCTTGAATTTTAAAATGTAATCAAAGGAATTAAATGTTGTCGGGCTGGAAGAGCCAATTCATTCCTTTGCACAGGCTATAGATATGGTCACCTTAAGTGGATAACGGTGGGAGGGATCTAGATCTGATTTAGACTAGATTTCCACTCATTGTAATTTGCCTCAGTAGGTAGGCATTTTGATGGTGATTAGACACCACTAGTGTATTTTGGAGGGAAAGATCATTGATCCCCTCTTGTATAAATATTTGTATCATATTCCCAATAGAGGTTGCTGAAGATCGATTGAAAAAAAATAATGTAAGACAAAGAGAGGATAGTTGAGAGCCGAGACTCAGTTGCAGTACGAGCTCCTACATTGTAATTGACATTCTTATATCAATAGAAAAGAACAAATTACACTATTTACAAATTCCTGTGTGATGGATGTTTGTTTATGAATGTCATTTGTGCTTGTATGAATATATGTTGTAGATGTGTATGTTAGATTTCATCTGTAGGGTAAGGATAGAATTCACTATTCGTTTGAGAGTTATTGAGTTGTTCTGGGTTCTTTATGTTGTGCAAGGATTGCACAACAAAGTATTGGAACCTTTGTATCCAACACAAGGAGTGTGTATCTGAACTCTTTCAAGTCAGAGAAGAACATGCTAGGAGGGCACACCAGAGAAATTAAAAATCAAGGTTGTTGAATACCTTGGAGGAAGGACCGCATAAGAGTATGCGTATCACAAATTTGTTGAACACTTTGTAAAACTCTTCCAGGAGGGAATTGAGAAGGTGCAAGGAGTGCACAAAACCAAAATGTTCTGAGGTGTTGGATAATTTGAGGGAAACCCAAAGTTACTGAACACTTGAAGGGAAAGAATCTCTGCAAGTGTGCATTTAGCAGATGCATGAGTTGCTTCGCTAAACCCAAAGGATTTCAGGAAGCGGGAGGAAGACCTGTGCAAAGAGTGCACCAGGAAAACACTTAGACAAAGTGTTGAAATACAACCATTTGAAGGCTCAGTCAAGCGCAAGGAGTGCGCCCAAGGTGAAATTATTTCACCTCACAAGCTCGGGAGGAAAAGCATCAAGTTGTCAGGAGGGCACCAGAAAACCTTGTAAAGGAAGTAGAGAACCAAAGAAACTTAGAAGACTGAGCAGGTTCAAAGCTCATAAGGGTTAATGTAAGGTGTGTGTCGGAGACAGACTCATTCCGAGCCCCAATGCTCAGGAATATTAGCATCCCCATGCACAGAGTCTCTGCAAAGAGTGCAGAAGGCTGAGAACAGTCCAAGTCTCGGACTATGGGAGAAGTTATAAGTGTGCACATGAGTAAGGACTCTCCGAAGTCCTGAAGCCAAGTGGGGTTGTCCATCATCCGGAGAGCCAGGTGGCAAGATATTTGGAAGTCCAAAGAAATCATTCTACAAGAGTTTTCATTTGAGCAGGGTGCAAGACTGTCGAAGCTCCAAATCCGGAGTAGATCCTGAATGTTGACCGTCAGACGAGACATGGCAGCAGATCAAAGAGTTCATGAGAAATAACTTCAAAAGAAGTTGCGTGGAGCAAAGGGAAATCTTCTTGAAGTCACGAAGTGAATCTGGACCGCTGGATCCAGAAGGACATGTAGAGGAGGTTCACGTAATTCAGAGGGAAGGTACTATGAAAGAAAGAGGAGAGAAAGTTGTTCACAAAAGATTCAAAGTATGGAGTTGTGGAGAGGATTGGCCCAGGGTCATAGCTCGAGGTCATACGAAGGAAGGGGAATAGCATAGAAAACTAGCACCTGTTTTTCAATTTCTTTAAAGGGGATAAGAAAATAGCCTACAGGTTTGGTAGAACCTGTACTTTGGAGAAAGGGGGACTTGAGAAAATTGATTTGGGTTCCAGCAGGGATCCGAAGAGCCAATTCGACTCAATTGATTGAACGATCCTAGACCGGGAGGTCGTGCAGCCTTGAGGAGAGAAGAAGGGGGGGTTTGCATCAATTTAGCATTTGTAGAGGCTAATTTGAGGGCTCTACCCCACTTGTAAGATGAATTTATGACATTTTTGGATAATTGAGCACCAAGGCTACCTTCCCTCATTAGCTTCCCAATATTAAATTTTTTAGTGAAACAATTAGAGTGAATCACCACACTACGACGTAGTTGATCCAACTGCAACCATAATGGAGGAGGAAGTGTTGAAGGTAAATTTACCTATGGATGAGAAAATACTCTTCTTGGATGGGTGTGATCCAGTGATAGATATAGAGGATATATAACATATTTTTTTCTCCTAAGACTAATCATGCAATTTCCTAAGTAAATGAGAGAGGGAAGGAAATAAATACTTGAATCTTGATGGTTGTCCAACATAACCAATGATTCTCTCTAGATCTAGCTCCATTGATGATACTTCACTAAATTACCTGCTTAATCATCAAACAAGAAAAACCTTCCTCATTTTTTCATAAAACTATAAATGAAATATTGATTGAATAACTCCCTAATATAGTAACTCAATCTTACTTAGATCAACACAATTCCATTAAATATACAAGAAATATCCATAAACAAAGAGATTTTTTTTTTTTTTATGAGGGGGGATGCAGATCTATATCTATTAATTGAGAATTACAAATATGATGACTACCTTTAGATATAGTAATGTACTCCTAACTCCAAGACCCAAAGCCCTTCTCCTCAGCTACTATTACACATCAAAATTACTCACTTCAATAGTGTCACAAGTGTTGTAAGTGTCGCATCTTGTCCACAAGTGTCGCATCTTGTCCGCAAGTGTCGCATCTGGACCACAAGTGTTGCAAACATAATACTGCCATCTTGACTATGTCGTGCCTCTAACGAAATCGAAAGACACTTAAGACACCTCAAAGACTAGTCTTGAAGAAGAGAAATAAATTGACAAGGAGTACAAGCCTTTTTCCACTGAAAAAACTACTTAAAAATGATTTTTGGAAGGCAGTTCTCCCCTACCCACTGTCAGGGAGCGTCGGTGCTCCCTATCCTTTTTTGGGGGAGCGTTGAAATTCTTTGTGCATCCTTTTGGGGGAGTGCTACCCTTCCTGAGTGAAAATTGGTTTGTTGAGACAATTGAGGGAAGAATCCCTTCAATCTTTGAAGTTGGTTGAATTCAAATATGAGTTCAAGGCATGATCTTAGGGGATATTCACAACTGAAGGAGAGGAATCCTCAACTTATCCCAAATATCTCTCAAGTAGTTGGGTCTCTCAAAGCCTATATAAGGAGGCCTTCTCATGGTGAAAGGTACTTGAAAATATTGGAGGTGTGAAACCTATGATCTCATAGGAAACATACAGTACAGATATATGGAGATTGATAATTACACCTAACTTATGATCCCATAAGTGATATGTTATCAAAGCATAATCAGTGTAGATTACTTGAGCAAAGGGGTTGGACAAGGAGAGCTGGAAGAGGTTATTGCACCTCCATAAAAGGATTGTAATCACCTTTTACTTGTTCTCATCAATAATCAATGCTTGGCCTGTTTATTTCAAATTTATGTTTGTTCCACATGAATTTGTCTTCAGTAGATAGATCTATGTTTGAGTCAATCTCAATAGAATAGGAAGTTCTTTGTACCTTTGTTTGTTTTACAGGACCTATCGAGGAGCTCAGGATTGGAGCTCATCTTGGACTTTGCAAGGACAAACGTTGTTGACAAGGTACATATCCCTCTTCTTCCTTTTCACATATTATCTTAATTATATCTAAAAAGGATGCCAATGTCCATGTTAAGCACTTTTTTGTCTTGGCCTTAGGAGTCTAGAGACCAAGAGGGAATCTTCTTGTCCACAAGAGGATTCACTTGTAACAGAAATTGGTGACTCCATTGGGGAAGGGATCCTATTTTATTTCCATGGTTTTTCCCTACCATTTTACCACCTTTTAGATAACTTTTTCTGTGTGTTGATGATCCATTATCCTTCTCCTACCTTCACTAGCATTTTCACCATTTTTTATGCATTTTGGGTGAATTTTTTGCAATTTGTTTGCTCTTTTTTTGAGCTTCTAGGAGGACCAACGCCCCCCTGTAGGCCATATCGAAGCACTGGTCTATCATCAGTTCTCCCCTATAGTGCTTTACGGAGTGTTGCAACGCTCTATACCCTTGAGACAAGCAACGCTAGTCTTTGTTTTGGAGGTTTTTTGCCCTTTTCTGCTCAGATTTTTTTGGCATGTTTTGTGGAAGTCTTTACCCAGTCTTTGTGGATGGTTTGTGAAGTTATTTGATGGTTTTTTTTATGATTTTCACTCTATTTTGTCTTGATTAGAGCTTGAATACTCTTTTAGAAACGTAAAATTGCCTTTTCTAGCTGCGTTTTTGTCGAGACACTTTTGAGTGTTTTCTCTTTCTCCCTATTGTTTATGAGATTCTTCTCTACATTTAATTGTACTCCTTGGATTCTTGTTGGTTTTAGGATCCTTGAATAAGTTCTTGTTAGAAAAAACTTCTACTTGTTTTCTTTCAGTTCTCATTGTTTTGAATGCATTCTTGCTTTTGGGTTGTGAAACTAGCTTGCATTTGAAATAGCAAAATTACATGTTTTTTGACATTTTGGGACATTGTGCATCTAGAATGAGGAATATTTTCTCCTTCTCATAGCATATATTTCATCGAAATGAAAAGTTTTCATCTTCATCTCTTTGCATAACTTTCAATTCGGTCAAAACACCATATTTTCCATGCCACTTTCCTTTTGAGTAACAACAACCTTAAAAATCAAGCGCTAAACTAAAATTGATTAGACATTTTTACATTGTCTGGTAGCAAACCTACATTAGATTAGTTGTAGGGATTTGGAATAGGTGTGAAAGATAACTTTCCAAAGATGCAAACAAACATAGGATCTTGTGTTAGGGAGCGGTGAAATCCAATTGCTACATTTTGTCCTGGGAAGTCCTTCTCACATAAGGGTCAATCATAAGGTCACATTAAGACTGGCAGAGTTACTCGCCTTGATTTTTTGTTCTTGGTGTAGATATTGCGTGTATTATGGGGGTCTCTTGAAGGTATACCCACAATGATGAGTGGAAGCCTTTCAAATTGATTTTGGGCTAGATACCCTCCCCTTGCCTGTGGATCAGATTGTCGACTGTTTCCCCATGCATCACTGTTGTAGTTGGTAACCTTAGTGGCCTATCTCTTTAGGGTCTTTACACAAGGTGATTGTGGAGGGGCTAGTCTTCACGGTAATTGGAATCGACGTTGGCTAGACTCACTTGGGCTCCTTAGAGGGTATACCCATGATTATGTGTGGGAGCTTGAACCAAGGTGTAAGTCCATTAAGCAAGTCATCAACATAACTTTTCCACCTTCTCTATCTCAGCCCCTTCTTACTTTGTTCCCATGACGTTGGATTTCATCACCAACTAGTGTGCTCATTGTGAGAAGGTTTTGTTTGCTTGCTTGCTTACTAGATTTTTAGCATGTGCCGTTTTTTCTCCCTAGCATAATCTAGGTTGGATTTTTATTTTTATGGCGTCAGTTCCCGGAATGACCAATGAAGGAACCCCTTTGCTAGGGGAACCCTTTGTTTTTCCTTCTTACGGAAATGTTGGTTCTCCTTACATTGCTACTTTGAGCCTTCCAGGTCTCACAATTGGGTTACCAATATGGTTGTTTTCCACTCTGGTGATCTCAAATGCAGGTTCTTCAGATGTAAGCACACCACCCACACATCAACCTCATGTTGACCTTTATCCCTCTTCACCCGTCAGGTCTCCTTCCATTTCTCCTTCTTCGCCTAGAGAAATCTCTCAAGTGAGTAGCCAGATTGATAAGAAGAAGAAGAAACAGAAAGAGAAGAAGAAAAACCAGAAAGGGACCAAGCCTCCAACTACATCAGATGTTGGATCCAAGCAACCAACTACTATTAATAGTATTGGGAGTGTTGATAAGGTAGATAAGGTTAAAATGAAGAATCTGAAACCCAAATTCCCTTGCAGTCTTTGTAAGGGTGACCATTTTCTAAGGGATTTCCCTGGTATTCCCAAGGTCTTAGAAATGTGGTCTTCCATGTCATCGGCCCCTGCTGGTCATGTCAGTGATACTTCATCAACTAGTGATGTTAAGGTTGGTAAGAAGAAGACAACTATCAAATTCCCTTGTATGTTATGTGAAGGTGATCATTATTCTCACCTTTGTCCTCGTATGGATGAGGCTTATTCTCTTTTGAAAAAACTTCAACTTCCAAAAGGTTATCATAATATTTCTCCCAACCCATCGTCAGTTGGTGGACTGGTCAATCTGGTTCCATCCCCAGTCAATTCGGTTGATCCGGTGGTCAATCTAGTTTCATCCTCGATTGAACCACTAACCAAATTAGTTGATCCAGTTCCATCATCGGCCAACCCCACTCTTCATCTACAGAGTGACTCCAAAGTGACTGATCCAGTTCCTTCCTTGGTTAGTCCCACCCTTCATCCAAAGAGTGCCAAAGTGGTCAATCCAATTCTACCATCGATCGATCCCACTCCTCCTCTGACGAGTGCCAAAGTGGTTTCTCCGGTGACATCATCGGTCAATCCCACTCCTCCTTTGATGAGTGCCAAAGTGGTTGCTCTGGTTACATCATCATTCAATCCCACTCTTCCTTTGAAGAGTGCCAAGGTGGTCGATTCGATCCCATCATCGATCGATCCTACTCTTCCGCTAGAGAGTAAAACCGATTTTGCCCACGTTTTTCTCGTTGAAACAGGATCTACCGTGCCGAGGGACATTCCTCCTTCTTCTGCGAAAATCCTTCCAAGTAATGAGGCCATCCTTTTTGATTGAGGTGGGATAACTAAACCTCATCTCCCCTCTCACATTCTTTTCAAGATTCTGGTAAAAGTTTGTGGTTGGGACATTCCTCATATGTTGATAGATGAAGGTTCATCCATTAGCATTTTGTCCTCTATTGCTTGGCAAGATTTGGGTTATCCTAAGCTTGTGTCAGTTAGCCAGACTCTGTTCGCTTTCAAAAGAGGAACCAGTCACCCTTTAGGGATCCTTCCTCAGTTTTCGGTAACTTTGGGAGGGAAAACAGTCTTTATTGATGTTATGGTAGTCCAGGACCCCTTGGATTTCGATTTACTCCTTGGGCGGGATTATGTCTATGCCATGAAAGCTATTGTGTCCACTCTCTTTTGTGTAATATCTTTCCCTCACAATGGGAGAATTTTTCCTATTGATCAAATTTCAAGCGTTAGTCCTGAATTGAGTACCAACCCAATGACCTCCCTAAATGAGTCTTATATGCAGTCAGTATCACCTCTGCCACATGTCAATTATGTGGCGTTGTCTCCCATGACTTCAACTTTCGATGACTTAGATCTGGTAATTGACATGGTGAACTCTCTGGTAGGCCTAATGGAGCTAGATCTCCTTACCCTTGATGAGACCCTCGACATGTGTTCCTTCCAAAGCATTCTTCTTCCATCCAGTGAAGATCTCTTGGAAGCCATGGCCTATGTTTGTCCCTTGACATGTTTTCCTTCCAGAGAATTATCCTCTTGGAAGCCATGATCAAGAAGAGGTTACGTGCATAGTTTATCCTCTTTGTGGCAAGCTCATTAAAAAATGAAACAGAGGCCACGAGCATACTTTCGCTTCTCTGTAGAAAGCTCGTTAAAAAATGAAACAAAGGCCATTAGCATAGTTTCGCTTCTATGTGGCAAGCTCGTTAAAAAATGAAACAAAGGTCTTGAGCATAGTTTCTTCCCTCTGTAGCAAGCTCGTTAAAAATTGAAACAAAAATCTGGGGATTGAACCTGGAGACTTGAGCATAGTTCTTTTTCTGTGTCACGTTTGTTAAAAAATGAAACAATCACCTCTCCTGTCAGGTCGAGTCTTTCACCAGATCTCATAGATGTCGAGTCGAGTCTTTCGTTAGTTCTCATATTTGAACCTTCTTTTCATCCACTTGTATCCTTTTTCTCCATCTAGTATAGAAATTGGTGACAACCTCAAAGTTAGTGAATGAATTGAAGCTTGGGGGGGCATGTCTCCAGCCTTTGATGATCATTCTGGAGCTAAGCCACTAGCTTTCAAGATGGGGGTAGAGTACTGAGATTAGTCTTTGTTCTTTCTCGTGCTCGAAAAAACATGAGAATGTAATAGGGTAAACTTTTATCTCTTTTTCAGACCCACATGGATAAACGAAAAATGAACCCCCTGGAGTCTTCTTTAAACTCTTTTAAAACTCTCTAAAAATGAAAATATTGTCGAGTGATCTTTCTTCCTTTCCCACTCGTTAAAAGGTTTGAAAGGGCATCTTTCGAGTGATAATTTATCTCTTTTTCGGCCTTGCAAGACTAACATTACGAAAAAGGACAACATTGGAGTCGTCTTTAAGTTGTTTTCAGACTCTCTAAATATGAAAAACCATCAATTTTACCTTCTCTGGACTCGTTAAACAATCATACATTGAAGGGCCCATACGGGACATAACCCTTTCTTCTTCCAGTTCGCTAAACAAAGGAAGAGGGACTTACCGAAGGTGAGTCATATCGATCATGTCTTACCCTCCTCGAGCTCGTTAAGTTAAAAAGAGGTACTCATCTATCTGGATGGGGGAAAAATTAAAAGAAGCAAGCCAAGCAGTTTTTGAGAACATTACCAGTAACCCTTATAGTCACCCTTGAACACAACATTTTATCTTTGCACGAATTTCAATCTACTGAACCTCTGCACTGAACTAATCCTTTGAGTTTCCTCACTCCTTTGGGTCACCCGACGTAAAGTCACAACATCCATTGCATTATCAAGTTTCGGTCCATGTTAAGTTTTTGTTGTTATGCCTCAATGTTCAAGGGAAGTACCTTCTTTAAGAGTCATCCATCACAAATATCTTGTTTCAATACCTGTTTCAGTTCATGTTCAATTGATCTACCAATTACATCTCTGTGTTTGTTTTGTGTAGTTGATGGGGGATAAATCAAGGCCCTCCTTCAACGAGTCTATTCCTGTCGACTCCAGCACAGTATCTAGGAGATAGACTTAGAAACCAGTTATTACTTTGGGACCTGCATGCCTCAATGGCAGGCCTCCTCACATCTGAAAGTGGGTTTACATCATTGACCTCTGATCGGATGATTCCACGGATGTTCGACTTCATCTCATCCATTCACATTCGTTGGAATGTACTAGAGTACCTTGGGAATCATTGACATCAATGGTGATTTCCCTCATGCTTGTTAACAATTTACATCATTGACCGATAATCAAGTCATTTCTACCATGTTCGACATCAAGACATCTATTCACATGGTTAGAATCGTATTGCATCGGGATCGGTAAGAAGACCCTGGGTTGAGTGATCACTATGATATATACTCTACCCAGGTTGCGACAGATTTTCTTTTGAATATTGACACATATACTATTACATAGATCCACTTTGTATTGTTCCATGGCTATGTCTTGTCGTCTTGTAGATACACATTGTATTTTTCGTGGCTACGATCAGTTCATGTCATGAAAGTATAGATCCATGTTGTATGTTTAGTGGCTATACCTTTTTGTCAATATAATTATGGATCTATAGTGTATTATATGGTGGCCATACCTGAAAAAGTCTTTATCACTCAAGCATAGGTATGCCTGTTGTTGACCCAAAAATATGCTTTGGGCTCAACATGGTGTTTTACATAGTTACTTCTCCATAAACGTCCCTTGGTGCTATGGTTCCTGTCAAAGACATTGGCGGGGGTCATAGTTACTATGGCCTCTACCCTTGAAAGAGTATCATTTGGTTACCTTCAGGGAATTGTGGTCCTTCCCATGACATATTTTCCTCATGTCAAGTCTATTTGATTCAGGTTTCATGAGCTAAACACACACTTTACAAGAATTTCAACGTTGGTCCCCTTTTCCTATCACTAGGCGGGTTCCTTGGGGATGGGGTCCTTATGCAAATAATAAGATGAAATATGGTCATAATTCAAGAATTAAAATAATTCCATGTGGTATGCATCAGGATAATCTTTCCAATGGGCTGTCATGAGCCCGATTCTAAGTCCGTATGACCCCATATGAGGGACGCAAAGTCAACGTCACCCGAATCGCCAAAACCAATAGATGTGACTTCTTGGTCTGATTTTGTTCATATTATGGTCTCAAAAGGAAAATCAAACCTAGACATGGTTTAGGGAAGTTTGATACCTATCCAACGGTATATCCCGTGCTTGGTTTTGACCCCCGGTTGGTAAGAATGAGCATTCACAAGTTCATGACCACTTTCAAACACCAAATTGGTTGTAGTGATTCAAAGTTTAAAATTGGTGGGTAAAGAGTTATAAATCAGAGATTCATAGATTCCACACTATAATAGACTCAGTTACCATTCTAACAGCTTCTCATTTGCCTCATTCTGAACTCAGATGGCCCGGTTAGAGCTGTCACAAGTTGATCAATTATTTCGGGAAAATGAGGCCCACTAGCTTGCATGGAAGGGTTTCATAATAGCTAATACAATCATCAATGACCCTAGAAAAAACATCTATTATCACTTTTCCGAAGTACTCATCGATACCTTTCTGATGGTATCTCATTTTCCTCGATTGGATATCGTATGGCAATTTGGCACCTTTCGCAAGATTGGGTGTCATGTGGGCCCACTAGCAAGTCGGGGGTTTTAAGTGACCACTGTTCCAGGCCGAATTTGAGGGTTGAGGTGGAATTACCTCAATTGGGTGATGACATATTCCCGATGGGTTCGTTGAGACCTTTCCAATGATGTGCCTTGCGTCCGATTCCGACTCTGTCTCACCGGGCAACATTTTTGGGCTAAGTCAGCAGCAACAAGGTCAAAGTCAAAGTCAAAGTCAAACTTTGACTTGCACATTTTTCCAAGAAATATTAAAAAATTAATTGGAAAATTTTATTAAATTTTTTTCAAAAAATTGGAAAATATGGGAGAAGGCACGTAGCCTCATGCAAATTTTGGGGAAAAATGATTTTTTTTTTGTTTGAAAAAACTGAAAAATTCAAACCCCCCCCTCTCCCCTCTCTCAAGCCATTTTGTCAATTTGGCTAAGGGGGGAGAGCTCTGCAACAGGGATTTATGGCAGCAGAGGGAGGTTTTTATGGAAGCATTTGCAACTCTGCAGTGGGCAGCCAACTTCTATGTAGTAGTTTTCAAACAGTTGACCAGGTAAACCCATCAATCCTAATTCTAAAAACCAAGGAAAATTTTGCTTGTTGTGTTGAGATCCTGCATGAAGAAATTGTATTTTTTCCTTCAAATTGGTGTTTATTTTCCTGGTTCAAGTGTGGTATTGGGTGCTGGTTCAGTGTTATTTTCAAGTTGCTAAGTTCAGGAAGTTATGTGTGTGCCAAAAGATGCAAAGGAGAGGGGATTCGAACCCCTCTTGGGCACCAGGCCCAAGCCTCCATGGCTCCTTTTAAAATTTAAAATTCTTAGTTCTTTGTTGAAGATTGCAGGCCTGGGCATGTCACTAGGAAGCCCTGGGCTTTGAACCCCAGTCCTCCCCCTTCTCCTTTGCCCAAAAAAATCCCAGAGTTGCCCAGAAATTCAAATGGAGGACAGGGGGTTTGAACCCAGAACCTCCCGTCCATTTATTGCCAAAAAACCCACTTCCTCAAAGTTTTGAATTTTAATTTTTTTTAATGGTGGTTGGCCACCCATCCACCACCCGGGCACCACCACAATATCTGCAACTCTGGATTTTCCCCTAAATTCCTGAGCTCACCCACCTCTACATTCTCCTCGCCCTCCTCTCGGCCTCCTGCACGCACCCCAAACCCCCTACCTCCACCTCTTCCCATGTGCACAGCCTTCTCTCGGCCTTCCTCCATCTCCCTCGGCCCCCTCCTCCACTATTCCTCTCCACTCACCCTCCTCCCATTCCCCAAACCCTTCACACAACCTGCTCTTCCCTCCCTCTCGCGCGCAGACTTCCCTCCATTTCCCATCTCCCCACCTGCGCGCTCCTTCTCCCACACCCCAACGCACCAGCTCCTCCTCTCCCATGCTCATGTGCGTGCGCCCTCACCTCCATTCCCCCTTATCCCTCTTCCTCGACCCCTCCTCCATGCGGCCACACCTTCGCCCAACATCACCACCTCTACACTCTCCTCTGCCACCTCCTCGCCTCCCCTACCCCATAGGCTCGAGATGAGTTTTTTTTTGCTTTTGTTTTGTTAAGTCTTGATTTAATTTAAAAAAAAAAATAAAATTAAAAAATAAAATTAAACTTTATTATATGGCTATAATACGTATTTTATTTATGTTTCAATTTTTTTGTTTTATTAATTTTTTAAATTTGTTTTATTTTTTTTATATATATATATATATATATTAAAAAATAGAATAGTATTTAAATTTCTAATAAAATTTTAAATTTTATTATATAAATTTTAATATGTCTCTACGGTTTTGAAATTAATATTTCTCTGCGGTTTGGAACGGGCATACTAGATCTCTGTGGTTTTGAAATTGCGGTTTTGAACTGGAATAATACTTCTCTTTTTTTTTTTTTTT
>ML806015.1:249047-265418 GCA_009831015.1 Picea engelmannii | reverse complement strand
CCATGATCTTGAAAACCAACTAAGAATCCTCAAGGATTTTTTCTCCAATATGGGTATGACTATTAATACTGATAAGACTAAGGTCATGATTATTAAATCCAATAAGATCCCTTATGATACCTTGGTATATGACAACAACAACTCAGAGGAAGTGAATTCATACAAATATCTTGGAATTGATACTCACCACAAGCTTAATGGGAATTATAGCATTGAGAAAAGGATTATTGGGGGATGGAAAACTTATTATGGGCTTGAAAACAATTGTAAATCAATTGAACTTTGGAGTTGGGATAAGAAGAAACTCCTCTTTGAGACTCTTGTTACACCTATTATTCTTTATGGATGTGAAGTATGGGTTTGTAGTATCTCTTGTGAATCCTAGAGAAAGATAGAGCAAATACAAAAGAATTTTATAACCTATAATCTCAAAATTAAAGGAAATACGCCCTATCCCATCCTCCTCATAGAAACAAGCCTCTCCCCCATTGAGAGCATGACTATGAATAGATATCTAATGTATAAGAACAAGTTAAACAACATGGAAGACAAGAGGCTACCTAAAATTGCTTCCAAATCAAGTCATAACCACCATCGACTCAAGCGAGGATGGCATAAAGACTCCCAGTCTTGGCTAAACTATTGGGGAATCATGGAAGAAACCATTTTGCAGAATAAAGATACTATTAAAAAAAAACGTCAAATCAAAATTTAAGGAAAAAATGTGGTGTGATAAAGGTATTATAAAAATGTAATCAAACCTAATCTAGAAGATCAAAATTATCTATCTGTTTTTCCAAGTGTAAAGAAAAAAATAAGCATTGCTAAGATAAGAACAAATTCTCACGAGCTCCATAGTGAAACTGGGTGTTGGTCAATTCCTAAAATGCCATGGGATGAAAGAGTGTGTCACCTTTGTGACACTAAGAAGGTTGAATATGAAAAATACTTTCTCTTAGATTGTCCAGCCTATACCCATATTAGATCTCATTTTCAAAATATTGATCACACTACCAACCTTCCTAACATCTTAACTCAACAAAAGTATGGTGATCTTGGAAAGATTCTCTTAATGCTTTTCGAGCATAGAAACAAAATTCTAAAGAATCACAAGTAATCACTTACCCTCTTAAGGTCCAATAGACCAATTAGGTCTTAGTGGATGTTAATCATCATCATCATCATCATCATATTAAAATTTAATCCCCCCCCCCTCCTAAGGGTCATTGGACTTTTTAATTCTATAACTTCGCCATACGGAGTCGGATTTTCGCTCGTGAATAGTCAAAATGACTGGGGCGAAGTCTAGAATGCATCCATGACATTTGCCTCAAAAAATTCAGCCCATATTATTAGTGAAATTTCTCAGAGCGGCAGGAACTCATTCCTGGCCCAACAAGCATGCGCCGGAAAGAGGCCTAATTGGGGGCCTCAAAGGCCAAATTGGGTCAGGTGAGGAAAACCCATTTCAGCCACAGGTATGTAGGAATGTAGCAGCCTGTCAATTCTAGTGTCCAACCTAGAATTTTTCCCCAACTTCAAAATCTTCCCTGATTAGTCTCTTGGTCAGCTCCTTCCATGTACATTCCCAGGGCCATATCTTACTCATCCGAAGTCGGATTTGCAACAAATGAAAGGAAGAGGAAAGGTAGTGAATAGAGCTACAACATGGGAATAGTAAAGAACATTTTTTTGACTATTTGGTATAGAGGAAGAGCCTCTCAAGGTTCAGGTCTAAGGGATCCTCTCACCAAAACAATCCCAAATCGAAGCCATACTTCAGCCAACTCATGGGGAAACTTTTAGGCAGTAAAGGGGGTGTATAATCAGGTCTGAAAAGTGCCTGAACAATAGGAATTTACTTACTTACAATGACCAAATCCCAAAGGCCCCTTGCCCTCCTAAGCAGCTCAGCGAATTCCCCACACCTTGGGGCTTCATCCTGATGAATCTGGCAACCATGGATGGTAGGGAATTGTCCTAAACCACCTCACCTACAACTGCAAAACATGGCAGCAGTCAAAGAGCCTTTGGGATGGCACAAATGCCAAGGTAAATGGTGATGCGGCATATCAAGCTTTCTCATTTTATGAAAAATGAATTTTTGTAATATGAACTCTCGCATTATTTACTTTTTGGCATGTATTACTCTCTAATTGAAGGGTCAAGCCAAATCTGATTTGATCCCCTTTTAGGATAAGAGTATTTTTGGATAAGGTTACTTCTTGTAAAAAGACCAAAGTACTTCAGGGTTGGTCCACTTGTCACTTTTTAAAAAGTGACAAGTGTCTTGTGACCTAACCCTAAGCCTTCACCTCTCCTTTATAAATAAGAGGGTTGGAATTGTAAAAAAGAGAGGATAAATATAGTAACAAGGCTCTGCTGAAATTTCTAAGACTGTTTGTGTGTGTGATACTTGTTATATTTTAGTTGTTGGATGTGTCACTTGATGGTTAAGGGTTGAGGGGTAGGGTTAAATGCTTGTTATGTTAGCTATCTCCAGGAGGGATTTGTTAGCAAGGTGTTTGTTGTTTCTTCCTTGGGTTTAACTTGCTTACTTTCATCTTCTAACAACTTGGTTTAATTTGTTTAATGTGTTTTAGTGTATATTTTCTCAAGTATTCAATTGTTTTCAGCCTTAGCAAGTGGCTGGGAGTCCTAGGGCCCCTTAGGAGAACCCTTAAATAGACCTCTTAGCTGGTTGTCCATACTTGTTTGCTTTATCTTTTCATTCATGTATATTTCTGTTATGTTTTCTTGCCATTAACCTTGCTGTCCCAAATAGGAAAATTCTTCATTTTGGTCAATTTCCCCTCATGGGACAACCATCTTAGTTGACTGTTATATACTTATGTGTAAATTTATGTTATATTTATTTCAGTTTTTCCATGCATAAATACTAAAATTTCGTTGTTTGCCTGCAAGGATACAACCGATCACCCACTTTGCTTCTCTTAAGTAGTTGGGGACCACCTAGAGACCTGTTTGAGGCAAAGGGGCCAGCAGGGAAGCAAAGAAAAACACACATTTCGATCGGTAAATCTACCCAATCACTCTCATATTCACTTTACTTATCACTTGCACTCACTCCAAAATTTTTGATACACATACCAATGTTTATATGTTTGATTTGTGTAGATAGTTTGAATAGTTCACTTGTGAATTCGTGTTAAAAATATGATTCATACTTGCGTAGGTAATCATCACATTTTTTTATATTTCAAACACTAAATTTCCAATCCCCATACAAGGAGTTAGTTGGGGCTTTCATGCACATGGCGGCTTTGGCACTCGCAAAGAGCCTCAACCCATTCCTTTGGGTTGAATGGTGTAATTGTCATTTTGTAATTATCTAATCTTGCTATATTTTCATTGTATCACTTTTCGCTCACTAATCTACAGGTGGCTGCCCCTAAAGGGCCCATGCAAAATCAACAATCTAAATACAAGCGAAACGCCGCAAAAAAAGCTTGAAAACAATTCAGGGGTCTGCCCCATACACTGAAAACAAAAATTTATATTATTTAGATATTTACATATACATATTATTTAGCCGTGACATATATGTCACATATCTATTTACTTGTTTTATGTATATATTTTTAAATAGATTTCAAATTCAGTAACCAGGAGGCACGCTTTTGAAAGCAAGACATGACCTCGCCACGTGGATGGCCTGGTATTTCATTTTATGCAATTTCAATTTTGTAGGATATTAAGAGTCAAAGCCAGGGGGTCTTCATCAGGAGCCCCTCAGAAGTTGTCTAGTTAATACAAATCGAGTGGTCTTTCCTTAGTACCACACGGTCAAGGAGTTGATTAGCTTAGCTCGGTTGGAATACTACTCTGCTTGGGTAAGCTAAAAAAAAACCCTCTTTAGGGGGGTCCTGAGCCTCTTCCTTTTTGCAGGTATCCTTCTTCCATCCAAGCGGCTTTAAGAGCCCGAAAGCGCTAGTGAGGAGAAGTGGCTAAGCCCTACTTCTCTGAACTTCATGAGGCACTCTTCAACCTAACCACCTTGGTCTGCTAGGACTACTCTTCTTATACTAATTGGTACAGTTCTGGGATGTGTTTTCCTGATCGGGATAACCTTCAAAACATTGTGGTGGCCAAGGCATGTGATAAAAACTAAAAATTGACCAATAAAATACTTTTAAAGTCAAGCTTTCATTAGTCCACCTTTTCACTCATGAACCAAAATTGAATTTGTGAATATTTTCCCTTATATCATAGCTATAACAGTTTGTAACAAGGTTGTTCATCCACTTTTACAACCTACTTTTTATTTAACAATCTTCCAGGATCACTTCCCGAGTCACCCCAGGGGGTATCAAGCCATTTTGAGCTTTTTTCCCTGTCTTGAAATCTTCGAACAGCTTGTTGTTCACAATTTACATCCATTTAAAAGTACTTGGTTGTAGCTTTTAAGCTTCCTTTTCACTCTTGTTTCACACCCTTTTACTCAAGGCATCCATTGGTTAATTACCCAGGACACAGGTTTATCCCGGGGACCCATTCTGGGACAATTTTCAATGTTTTAAGGAAGTGAACAACTCATTGTTCTTTTTATTTAGTTCGTTGTCCTAAAAACCAGTGAGCTCATTTTTATCCCATTGTCCATAACTTTCATCCCCCAAGCCATTTTGTCCATCTAGGAAATTAAGGAAGGACAACACCTAGGGTGGGTGGTCCTGAGAAAGAATTCTTATAAGTCTTTCACCTTTCTTTTTCCCCTTCTTACCGTCTCAGGTGAAGGACCACCTGAGGTGCAGGTAGTCTCTGCTTTGTGCTGAACTATCAAAGAGGTTGTAATTGGTTTCACAGCCAGATAGGTCAGATCTGTCCCAACAGACAGTTTTTGCTTATAACACCCGCCTTTTTCTGGTGACTCCACTAGGGAGCTTTCAAACCTCTTTAGATTTGCTTGTATCCCAAGCTTGTATTGAGCATTGGACCCAAATTCTTTGTGGTCCTTTTCCTACCTGTTGAAAAACTTTTGGCAAGGTCTTTCAATGGCCCTTTAAAATTTTCTTTGGTACTTGTTATAGTTCAGTTTCCTTGCAATTTCCATTGCACCTGGGAGTCATAAATACCATCGACTTTTCCTTTCCTCTTGCCTTGTTAGTCTTCAATTTTACTTGTTTGGACTCACATGAGAAGTTATAAGTATTTCATACCTTACCTTCCACTTCAATAAGAACAAAAACAAAGATTTGTTTTTAGTTGGGTTAATCTACATCGTGTTAGAAAGAATAGGATTGTTGGTGATACACCCCTTGTAATCAAAGTACTTAGTTGGACCCTTGCAAGCTAGCAGGGTGTAAGTATCCCAAGACTAGGGAAATAGTGTCCCCTATGGTTACAAGAATTCAAATTTCATGAAAGAAAATAAGTAGTGAGACACATACACCTGGGAAACCATGGAAATTCGTTACCTTTGCAGTGCAAACTGAGTCACCCTCTTCCTCTTCTCCTATTCAAATCCCTTTACTAAAGAAAACTTTAGTTAATCCAACAACAATTAATAATCCTCTGGTTGTTTCTCCCATCGTTTCAACAACTGTTGTTGTTCCTCCCATAGTTGTCTCGATGGAAATGCCATGGAAAACTAGAACTCCTTTGAGGTTGGCCAGACCTCTTCATGACATACCTGCAGATGCCCCAAATAGGCTTCCTAAGTTCAATGAAACTGGTCCATTGAGTGTTGAAGAACATATACAAAAATTCTATGATGCATTATCTCTTATGGACATAACAATTCCCGATGTCATCATTAGACTTTTTGTAAGGAACTTTGAGGGTGAAGCAGCGAGATGGTATCACTTGCTTCCCAATTGTTGTGGGTGGGAAATCCCTCCTACGGACTAGCACTAAGGGTTTTATCATGCATGCAGAAATGACCTAAATATTCTTACTTTTTACCATCATCCCAAGCCTAAACCCCCATTACTCATATGTAAATACAAGGCTCAAGAGATTAAGTTGACGTACCTTATTTTTCGAGTTTGATGTTGATCCCTTTTCACGCTTGTGTTGGTTGTGGAGCCTGATTATCTTCCTGATTCAGAGGTCTTTTACTTTCAGCCATGTTTATACCCCATGAAGTATTTACACCCTAGAAGTATGTACACTCTTCCACGTGGGGGAGTGCAGAGGGGGGGTACCCCCTCTGCGGGGTTTGGGGGGGCTATTCCCCTGATTAGGGGGTCTAGGGGCAAGCGAGGGTTCGGGGGCGAAGCCCCTGAAGGAAAAATTTCCTTGTAAATGTATATTGTAATTTCATTATAAATATGGACCGGTCATTATAAGGTCCCAGATCTAACGATAGAGATTATGTTAGGGTTTTTTCCCTAGAAGGCAACCCTTATTTATGAGGGAAATGTATTGCAGCTATGGTTGATGGAAAATAGGAGACTGTGAGAGAAAGAAGAGGAAGTTACAACGGGTTTGTTGTAGGTTGTATCCCTTCATATGCTGGATAATAATAAAGGAAGGACTTGGAAATTTCTCTGGTGGGCATAGCCCACACTGGGTGAACCATGTAAATTTGTGTCTCTATTGTATTGTGTATCTTCTGTGTTTTGTTTCCACATTTGTTTTATTTTGTTTCTCCACGACCCTGTTTTTCTAACAACTTGGTCGTTCTTTGACTGCAACTCTCCTCCCAATGCTGACCTAGATTCACTAAAGACAAACAAAGAACTCCACATGCATTTGATCTATGAACTAATGGGTTAGATATTTAATCAATCATACAATCAATATTCCAATAATGAAAATATCATATGACGGGACGGGAAAATCAATTCTTTTATTAACTTCACAATGATACCTTACAATGATAAAGTCGGCTACTGCTCCTCAATCCTAGTCATGGGCTCTTCTTCCACTATATTCCAACTACTTTTCTCTATAATTCTCTTTGCACACGGATGGCTAAAGGTTGGGACAAAGGGAATTCTCAATCAGGTATAGTTTCTTTACTATGATTCTCCTCCTTTCAAATGGGACCCCTAACCCTTCTTTTATAGGCTAGAAGAAGCTAGGTATTTGGTCAAGTGACTGGCCATGCATGGCCGAAAGGTTTAGTTAACTTACCCAAAGTTACGTGTTTCGTCAGCAACTTTCCTTTTTCTGTGATTTTGTAGGTACACACGGGTTGTCTTGGGTTAGCTAGTGTGTACATGCATGCAGTAATGAAGCAGGGTGCGTGGGTCTTTATAAAAGGGGTTTTTAAGAAGAGTTGTTCAACAGTGTTTTGGAAAAGAAGGAATCTGAGATGGCTTGATGCCAGGTAAGCATGTCTGATGCAAATTAGGGTTATAACATATGCCCCCTAATGTGTGAGTTCATAAGAGCATATGATGGCCGAAATACATTAACAATATTCACCAACGTTCCAAACAAGTGAGCCCAAGGACCAGAAATCGGGAGGTGCCTTCTGCAAAATAATAATTGTCTCACCGAGGCGGGCATACCCATGCTCAGGATGAAATAAAATCATGGCTACCAATCAAGTACATTGTAGATCCATGTCATATAACTATATAAAGTGTAGCCACAAGCAATACACAATGGATCTACATCTCAAAATCAAAAGATATACATGTATAGTATCCATCTTCTAGAAGTTGATAAGGCCTGATGGCTGGAGATGAGGTCTTCAGAGCTCGAGCAACAAATTCAAAATCTTCAAAACTTGGGTAAGAGTGTAATATGAGTGTACAACTTCACTACCCAAAGGTCTTCGACGACTCTTCGGTTATGGACTAGAGAATCTTGATTATCAGACTGAAGGCTTCATTGATTTCGAACAAAGACTTGATTGGACTTTAGGGATGGTCGGGCATGAGGGCAAGAGACAAAATACAGAGGGGCTGACTTAGGCTTGGTAAAAAATTCCCTTGGACAATAGCACGACAAATGATGAGACTTAGGAAACATGGCATTAACATAAGTTTACGAGGCAGGAGGCGACACAAACTCTCCATATGTTTGGAAGAATAACCAAATGGAGGAGGACACAACTCAATGTAGTGGGAAAAACTTCCTAAGGTCATATTAAATCCTAGGATTTGATGAACAAACAAACAGATGTGCTTTATCCAAGGGAAACTCATTGTATTGCCAATAAAAAGAAAATACTTTTCCCTTGCTCTTTTTGGGGTATATTTGATTTTTTTTTGTCTTTTTCAATAATTTTGGAAAAAGAATAAAAGAATGTTACGTTACAAAGGAGGAATAAGTGTTGCAAACATACAAGTTCGAGGCGCAAGGACAAGACTTATGTTCAAAGAAAGGACACTTGGGAAAAATCTCTCCTGGAACCAAAGGTGTCAAGACGCAGAGGCAAAGTGCTACAAGGCTTGCATATAAGTCATGCTTCAGATGGTTCAGTTGAGAGCAACATGGAGCCAGCATTAAACTAAAGACGCAGGTATGCAAATGCAGTTAACCAAACACACAATGGTAACGTCCTTCGATGTAAGTTTAACGAGCCCAAAGAAGGTAAGCTTGGTGGTTTTTCATATTTAGAGAGTCTGAAAAACGTAAAAGGAGACTCCATTGGGGAACCTTTTCGAAGGTAGTCTAGTCGGTTCGAAAAATGAGTAAATTAGCACTGAAAAGACATCTATTCAAAACCATTTTAACGAGTGTGATAAAGACAATATCACTCGGCCATTTTTTAATTTTTAAGGAATATGAAAAAAGCTTATCTATGGACTCCGTCAGGAATGTTCTTCTGGACTATTTTAACGAGTGTGAAAGAATAAGGTCACTCGACGATCTTTTCAATTTTAGGGAGTCTAAAAAGAGCTTAACTATGGACTCCGTGGGGGTTCCTTTTTCGTACATTTAGTCCCTCAGGCCCGAAAAAGGGTTAAAATGATACCTGAGGGTACTCTTCTAGAGAACTGGAGTTCATTAGAGTATACCTTTGTTCGTACAGTTGACTGTCCGGACTGAAAAAGGGGTAAACTACCGACGGACAAATGTGACTTCAAATTTCAGTTTAACGAGCGTGAAAGGACACAAGATTGCTCGCCAATCTTTTCATGTTTAGAGGGTCTAAAAAGGGCTTAAAAGAAGATCCGTTATGTTTTTTGGGAGTCCCAAGGGTGAGTTCAAGAGTGAAAAGCAATCATGCAAGTGAGGCTCAAACTCGTAATCAGGGAAAAACTATGGAGGACTCCCGAGCCTATAGTCGTTACTGATAGCATGGACACCGTCATGCAACCAGGATCTACCTAAGGCATCCATGTTATGGTAGGCTCTACCACCAAATTACGACACTTCTAAAGCAATAATGAGGGTTCCGTGTCACAACTCAGTGGGATTAATCCTATGGCAAAGAGGAAAAGACAACGAGATGCAGAAAGTGGGGGTGGAATCCTGAATTAAATGCAACAAGCTGGGAAAAAATGACTTTTTACCAAAGGACCGTCCAAACGCCCAAATCTCAAAATTTTTCCAAATACCCAAAGGAATACCTTCCTTGATCATCCAAAGAAAACTTTCGAACCCTCTTAAATGAATTTCAGTTTAGAAAAAATGACAAAAGGGTACAAAAATTGACAAAAAGGGGCCAAATAACTCTATAAATAGAAGTTGGCAGCTCATTATTACCATTGTTAATTCAGAAATTGACTAAAAGCCAAAACTGCCCCTTTTTGAAAAGAATTGATTCTGGGAGCTTCGGTGGACGAAACAACCATCTGCTTGGACCAAGTAAGTATGAACTCTATCCTCTTGCAATTAAAAACTTTATTTATGCTTTTAGTTTCAATTTTTGGGGGGGCATCAACCCTCAAAAGGTCGGCCCTAGGTCCACGTGGGTTGTCTTATGACAGGCCGCGTGTACACTCGGGCAGAGAAAAAACTGCATGTGTGTACACGCGACTGTCATCATTACAACCCACGTGGACCCTTTATTTAATGGAAAAAAAAAATCTAAAAAAGCAAGGGTTAACTCTCCTGAACATGGTTTTTTGTAGGATGTATGTTCATTGGAGGGAAAGAGAGCACGAGGATATTAGTGAGTTGGTCGGGGAAGACCCCAATGTTGTTGCTGCCTTAATGCAATGTGGGCTGCTAAAATTCTTCCTATGTCCTTTTATGCGAAGACAACCTAGGATAATGAATGCCTTGGTTGATTATTGGCATCCCGACGCAGAGGCCTTTATGTTAGAGGGGTAGTCACTGGTGCCTACTACAGAGGACATATATTTTTTGACTGGCCTCTCTAGGAGAGGGGAACCAGTCAATTTTCAAACATTTCCTTTGGGGCCTCATAACATATCGAAATTGATAGGACTTTATTGTGAGGTTGGTACAGACCGATCGATCTCTCAGGTGCCAATAAGCAAGATCATCAATTTATCACTACAGGCAATTGTGTTGCTTATTGGGCATATGACTAGTTCTGTGGCTCTACATCAGGCGTCCCTTGTATTGATGAATTGTGCAGTCCAGTGCTTAAATGCACAGATATTTGACTGGAGCACTACACTGTTGGATTGTATGAAGAGGAAGATGACATATTGTCGGTTGCGGACGCAGAGGAACTTCAGGTTCGGGACGATTCTATGCTCTTTCTTCTTTGAAAGAGTTCCTAGTTTCAGTCCTCGAGTGGTGGTATAAGTACATCAAGCCTCTCTTCCTGTGGTTTGCAGATGGGCAGTGTTACTGCTATGATAGGGTGGTGGAAGGACCAATGAGTCCTTTGATGATGACTTCTTTGCTTGGTTGTCAAGACAGATCCCAGTCATAGAGGATTACCCTTATGTTGGGATTGATTTCTCAAGAGATCCTGAGATACCGGTACCTTCTGACAAGGAGTGAGGAGAGATGGGTAAGTTTGCATCGTTTTTTTTTGTTTGTTTTTTTTAGGTGAAACATATGTAATTTTTATGTTGTTTTTATATATATATCATTTTTTTTTATACCAGAGTATTTGACAGATATGTGTCTATTATGTGCAGATGTGGGACCAGTGTGACCTGCGAATTACGCGAGGAACAAGCGTCGTCCTCGGCCAGGGGACACACCTGCCACCACAGGGGGACCAACAGCAGCAGGAGAGCCTCCAGCCGGTGAGGCTGAGAGGGTTTTGAGACAATTCGAGTGAAACCTTACCTCTCTCACCCACACAGTCCCTATGGCAGAGATTGAGGATCTGCCACCATCTATACAACCTCATGTAGTGGGGGCACCACGGACGTGGGTCCAACTGTTTCGACATTTGGAAAACATTGTTGATCATTACAATAGGGCCCACAGGCTCTAACCTTAGTTAGTCTAGACTTTTCACATGCCGAGAGCACTACTTGTATATATTTTTTGAGGGCATAAGCCCCATGACTCGTTACTGGTCATATTTTTGAGGCGCTTGCGTCCACCTATGTACTATGATGATTATGATATTATATATGGATTTTTGTGTCTTATGGATCATATTTGCGTTTAAAAATGTATTTACATGTTTATGTGTATGTCTTTTTATATGTGTGCAAGATGCCAGTCTAAAATTTGATTAGCTAGAGTATTTGTAACTTGATTTAATCTCCTAGGAACATGAAAATATGTAATATAATCAAAGCTTCGTTCTAAGAGACGTACCCTAAGGAATCGTCAGTGTTAAGTCGAATCATGAACATGGTAGACTCTATTTAACTGATACACAACCACCTGAGCATCTAAATAGACCCAAGGATGAGAGATACCAAATGATAGGGCATCACGAAGCAACTCAATAACTGCACTGTACTTGGCGACATTGTTTGTGGTGTCACCTAAGCATATACCTTTGGAAGATAATAACTGGCCTCGAGGTGCAAAAATTACCCAAGCTGCGGAGGAAAGCCTCCGAATGTGCCAGCTTGCACCATCTACGCACCCAATGAACACCTCTGATTCACTTGACATCTACCACAGTGACAAAAGATAACATCAAAAACGACACGTCCATAATACTAAAAGAAACTAAAAAGTAATAGTACAAAGACTATACATATGTTACAAAAAGTTACCCAAGGTGACCTACCTATGAGTAATACTTCTTGAGGTAGAGCCCATTTCTAGGCTCTGCCAAAGCATTTCCATCAAAGTCAACTAGACAATAAGCGCCCTTTTTTAAAACCTCTTTTATGATGAAGGGTCCAAAGCACATGGGTTTGGGGGTCCTTATCTTGGTCATAGACTAGGACAAGGTCACCTTTAGAGAAAACCCGAGCACGAATGGACCGATCATACTGACACTTGACTTTATGTTTGTGAGCCTCGTTGGCCAGGGCTGCATCACGACGCTGCTCATTAAGCTGCTCAAGGTATAATAATTGTTCTTCAAGTGGAGAAGTGTCTGGAAATAACTGTACTGCCAATTTTAGGGACAAGATCTGACATTCTATAGGCAAGACTGCTTCCAGCCCGTAAACGAGTTGAAAAGGTGAGAAACCGGTTGCAGTCTTAATAGACGTTCGGTAAGCCCATAATGTCGAGTATAACATCAAATTCCAATTTGACTTGGTTGAGTTGATCGTTCGCTGTAGGATGGTCTTAAGAGATTTATTTATAGCTTCCACCTGACCATTTGATTGGGGGTAGTAGGGTGACGAATGTTCTTTCCGCAACCCAAGATTTGATGTTAACTTGGTCATCATCTGGTTCTGAAAGTGACTGCCATGGTTAGTGACAATCTCTCTCAGGACGCCGAACCTTGCTAGTATCTGGTTGAATAAAAAGAGAGTTGCAGTCTCCCCATCATCTTTAAACGTTGGCATAGCTTCGACCCACTTCGTGAAGTAGTCTACAACTACAATGATATAATGGTGCCCCCTAGCTGAAGGAGGTTTTCTTGTAGTGTAATCAATCCCCCACTTGGTAAAAAGAACAACTGTGATGATAGGAAACATGGGAGCGGGATGTGCCCTCATCTTCCGAGAAAAGATCTGACATGGGTGGCACTTCTTGACCGATTCGATACAATCTTTGATTAGTATCGGCCAGAAGTAATCGTAAAATATTTTGGGTTGTTTCCAACCCAAATAAATGACCGCCACATGCTCTGGTATGGAAATTGTTAAGAACGATAACTGCTTCTTCGTGAGTGAGGCATCGACGCAGGATGCAGTCTACACCTCTTCGATACAACGTATCGTCGAGTATAAGATAATTCTTAGCCTGATGGCGTATACAGTGACTCTCATCATGAGAAGTAGAGGTGGGGCACTTAAAATTCTGGAGATAGACAAGTATATCTCTGTACCAGGTATCTGAAGATGTGATCAAAAACATATCTCCTCTGATAGGCGACTCTTCGGGCATAACATCACCTGACTCAACCGGAAGTTCCGAAATAAGTTCTGCGAAGACCAGTGACTTTTTGGATTTTGCTGAAACGAAATGTAAGTCAAATTCCTAGAGGACGACTATCCATCTACTAATATTTCTGCCTATTACCCATTGTGTCAACACATATTGAAATGGATTCATAATGGCAATGACGGTGGTCTTGCGAAACAAAACATAATGACAAAACCGTTGAACAACATGGACTGCTGCCAATGCAAGTTTTTCGATATGAGAATAATTGAGTTCCATTCCGACTAGGCCTCGGTTTAGGTAATAGATCACATATTCTGAGAACAAATCATCTTCCTGAACTAAGACCATGCCGATGGTTGACTCTACTGCAGCTAGGTATAATAAGAAATATTTGTTATAGTTAGGTGGACGAAGTAGAGGGGCAGTTGTGAGGGCATGTTTCAATGCTTCGAAAGAGCATTGAGCGGCATCGTCCCAATAAAAAGGAACGTCTTTATTTAGTAAGTGCATAAAGCCCTTTGTGATCTCGACATAGTTGGTGATGAAACACCTTAAAAAATTCGCCTTGCCTTGTAGACGCTGAAGTTGAAGGATTGTGTGTGGGGGAGGCAACTGAATTATTTCCTCAACCTTGAGAGGATCGACCATGATCCTTGTTGTTGACACTATGAAACCTAACAAACATCCTGATGTTATGCAAAAGATGCACTTGTTTGGATTCAAGCGAATCCAGAAGTAGCGGCATTGTTCAAAGATAAGTCGGAGGTGTGTGGGATGATCCGTTCTCTTGCGATATCGAGATGCTAAATCATCAAAATAGGCCTCGACTATATGCTTGAGATCATGGAAAGAAAAATACATGGCTCCTTGAAAGGTCTCTCCAGCATTTTTGAGACCAAAGGGCATCTTACGATACGCGAATGTACCCCATGGACAAATGAATGACATTTTGTGTTGGTCTTCAGGTTTGATTTGTATTTTATTATACCCCAAAAAACCACCCATGAAAGAGAAGGCCTCGTAACCTACACATTCATCAATTATCTCGTCGATGAATGGTGTGGGAAAATTATCTTTTGGGCATGCCTTGTTCAAATCATGGAAGTCCGTACATACACAAATTGTGCCCTATTTTTTATTGATCGACACAGGATTTGACACCCATTGGGTCAAATGGATAGGATAGATAAAACTGGATTTTAGCAGTTTCTCAACTTCAACTTTAATGGCTGTTTCTTTCCTGGGATTAATTGGATGAAGCTTCTACCGAATAGGCTTGGCATCCGTATAAGTTGTGATTTCATGTTCGACTATTTTTGGATCAATGCCTGGCATTTCCTGTGTAGATTTGAATCTCTCTGGGGGAACAATCAGCTCTGATGAAAACATTCTCCATGATGCCAGGGGTTCTGGAGATATTAATCGATATGGTTTCAGCGATAGTTTCCATATTACCCTTAGCATAAACCTCATGTGTAGCTAAGGGATTAATAGGACAAGACCTATCTCCAGTCATAGTCAAGGTGAATTCTTTGGCTTCGATTCTTCTTAACTATGGGAGGAAGTATGATCTGTGATGGAGATCATCCCAGGGTTTGTCTAGACTATTCATTGCTTCAATTATTGCTTCATCGGAGGGCAAGACTAGGTCTAATGAATCGGTATCAACGAGAGAGCCTTAAGCCAAAATAGGCTCTAGAATCGGATCTAACTCTTGTGCAGGAGTTGGATCTGTGTCAGCAGGACTAAAGAGTACACTACTTCGGCTGTAGACAAGGGCATGGACATGCCAGGGTGCCCTGTCCCTTCCATTGTGGTCGATGAGGAAGGAAGTATCCAAGGATTGTTGAAGTAAGTCATGTGAAATGAAGAAACTTGGAAAATATCAACCTTATGGTGGTCGGATATGAACTTGACATCACCTTGAGGGGGCGATTAATTGAAGGTACCCATCAAAGATGGGCACAAACCAACCCCTATGTTGACTACGCTCGGTTGGGGATTATCAATCATCGGGACTGCGGATACCCCCAATGAAGGGTTAGGTCTAGAGAAAGACAATTGATCAATGGTCACATTCTGGTCCTCGTGTGGAAACAACAAGACCCAGAAAACTGTATCAACCACTGCTTGCATGGTGTAAGTCCAACTCCTTCCTAACAAGAGATTGTAGTCGAGGGACACGTCGACTACTTCTACTTCGACGCACATGGTCTTCCATCCTAACTGCACAGGGAAACATGGAATGATACCATGTGGTCGGAATGAATGACCTTCGAAAGCAGTGAGAAGAGTAGGTGATGGAGACAAACAGGCTAGCCAATGGCCTTCCAACATTCTAATGACATAACACATGTCGAGGCGCCCTCATCAACCACTGTGTGGAAAATGTTATGAGTAAAAATTTTCATGGGGTGAGCCACTACTATTTGAAATGCTACATGGTAAGGAAGATGAGGTTTTAAGTCGGTTGTATCCAACATGATTGTACCTAGATTACAAGTCTCGGTAGATCCTGAAGTGGCTAACAAATATTTCCTTTAGGAAGGGAAACTTTGGAGGACCTCCAAAGAGGACATCTCACAAGGGATTTGGGAAAAATCCTCCACTACATAATAGTTCTGGGTGGCCTTTGCATTAGGGTTGTGAGAATATTTCTTGAACTCACCTTTTGGGATGTGTGTCATTGTTTCACCCAAAGTATTCTTGATTTGGAAGGGAAGAGATGGGATTTCGGCTTCTTTGCCCTTCTCAGAAGTTCTTGGTTTACTGTAGTCATGTGCTCTAGTTGATATAAAAGCATCACCCTTCATCATATACACATTCGTGGATGTGGGATTGTTCGAAGACGGAGAGGTTCCTTGACTGCCCCCTTCTGTGCTTGTAGAGTCTTGGGTTAGGTTTTGCCCATGTTGAAATGGATTGGTTAAGACGGCAGGCTGTTGTTGTGTCACAAAATTTTGGGCCTCTTCAAGTCAAGGACATTGGTGGGTCAGATGGTCTTCCGCGCATAGGTTGCACGGATACCTTTCCTTTCATTTCTCAGTG
>ML806015.1:205356-237056 GCA_009831015.1 Picea engelmannii | reverse complement strand
CGTTGATCCGGGCGCGCTGATCCAGATCGTCCGATCTTGCTTACTGTTTACCACGGGCGCATGTTGCCCGAGACCTTGGATAAGTGGGTTTTAACCCACCTTTTGATTTCCTACCCCCGTTAGCAAGAAATATCGCTAACAACCGGTGCAAGTGAAACTCGAACACGGAAACACCCTCTGGGTATACTTTACAAAACATGGACCAATGTCTATCCTAGGTACTATGGTATACCCCCACAGTCACCTATGTATCTGTCTAAAAAGATAGGCAACTAGGTTTCCAGCACGTGAATAGTCACCAGGCGGGTACAGTCAAAATTTGGGTAGACCAAAATGAGCAAGGTATCGAGCCCAAAACCTGTCAAGGGTATCGAAGGCAAGTAGTCCAGAATACAACTAAGGACCTCCAACATATTTGAGACCCACGAAGCTTCATCGCAAATGCAATCGACGAAATCCCAAGACAAGCCCTCTATATGTGTTCTCCACTACGATTGGTCCAACTTTGGAGGGGTTATCTCCACTACCTTTCCATATGCAACCTCGTGTTTATCCCCTGTGTTAGAGGGGGGTCCCGAATAAATTTCAAGATACTAGACTTTGACACTCCCTAACTCACACTCCAATGTTTGATTTAATGGCCATGAAGAATTTCCTCTCCAACCTAATTCAAGGCCCTAACCCTAAACTAGTTGGTTGACTCTACAAACATAAAAATTCTAATTAATTTTAGTTTTAGCGTTAATTTTTATGTCTTGAATTAAGTCAAAGGTTATGAAAGTGAAACTAGTGATGTTTGAAAGACGAAAGCAAAATAAACAGAAAGATAGAAACAAAATAACTCCTCTTGACTCAAATCTTAAACAACTTTTCAAACTAAAAATTTTCTAAGATCTTAGAACAACAAACTCAAAGCAATATTTCACTCGACGACGAGCTACTTATGATCTAAGTAAACTGTCAAGAACTTATGAAAGCCAAGACTTTTCCTTGGTTACTAATGCAAAACAAAACTATTTAACCAAACAAAGAAATAAAAGATTTTTTTATTTATTTGAATTCTCACAAAGAAAAAAGGAAAAATATCAACAAGTAAAAACCAAGAAAACTTCTGGCCTAAGCGCAGATCACAAAGAGTCACTTTAAAAATCACACACAAGCAAATTAAAACTAAACTCTCAAACTTGTCTAAAAACCCTATAAAAAGAAAATTTTGAGGAAAACTTCTTAATGAAAAAGAAATCTATTGTTGTGATCAAACCTAAGTTACTGACCTCTATGATAGAGACCCAAAAACCTGAGAGGTATAAATCTTGTCAAAGGAAAGAATGATTGCCTCACCTTCAACAAAAAAATTCTCCACAAGCACACTACTGACAGTTCAACAACAAGCGTGTGCACGTGAGCTGTGTAAAGTCAGAGCGTGTGTACACGCATGCTGGCCTTATACAGGCCGCGTGTATCTCTGAAACTCTGAGACAAATGAAAGGCCAAGCAATCCAGCCCAGACAGAGACTACTGGTAGTGAGAACTAGGTTCTCTTGAAGACTCAGACACTTACTTTAATAGAAAAAAGAAAACAATTCAAGGAAAACTTCATAGAACAAACCACTCTGAGGTGAAACCTAAGCTATAGACTGCAAACAACAAAGACTAGAAAGAGTTCTAGAAAACCCCTGAGAAGGACTATTTCTGACAGGGGAGAGGATGACTGCCTCTCTAAAATAAATTTTCTGGAATCATACACGTGACTGACACTTCCTCAGCTAGCATGTACACGTGGGCTGTGAGAATGTAGGGCGCGGGTACACGTGTGCAGACCTTATACAGGTCACATGTACCTCTATGGGTCTCGGGAGAAAAAACAAAATACAGTCAAGAAAAGAAACATAGATAAATGGTATGGAAGACCAGAATCTCTGTTAGCTCAGACTTTTGCAGAAACTTTAAAAACAAGAAATGAAACCAGTTCTTAAAAATACCCAAGAAAAAAATTCCAAGAAACCCTAGAGATTCCCCAGTATGGTCGCCAATTCTGTTGTGGGTGGGAAATCCCTCCTATGGACTAGCACTAAGGGTTTTATCATGCATGCAGAAATGACCTAAAGATTCTTATGTTTTACCATCATCCCATGCCTGGACCCCCATTACTCATATGTAAATACAAGGCTCAAGAGATTAAGTTGACGTACCTTATTCTTCGTGTTTGATGTCAATCCCTTTTCGTGCTTGATCATTATTTGACTGCAACTCTCCTCCCAATGCTGACCTGCATTCACTAAAGACAAAAAAAGAACTCCACATGCATTTTATCTATGAACTAACGAGTTAGATATTTAATCAATCATACAATCAATATTCCAATAATGACAATCTCATATGGCGGGACGGGAAAAGCAATTATTTTATTAACTTCACAATGATACCTTACAATGATAAATTTGGCTACTGCTCCTCAATCCTGGTCCTGGGCTCTTCTTCCATTGTCTTCCAACTGCTTTTCTCTATACTTCTCTTTGCACAAGGATGGCTAAAGGTTGGGACAAAGGGAATGCTCAATCGGGTATAGTTTTTTTACTATGATTCTCCTCCTTTCAAATGGGACCCCTAACACTTTTTTTATAGGCTAGAAGAAGCTAGGTATTTGGTCGAGTGATTAGCCATGCATGGTTGAAGGGTTTAGTTAACTTACCCAAATCTGTGTGTTCCATCAACAACTTTCCTTTTTTCGTGCTTTTGTAGGTACACGTGGGTTGTCTTGGGTCAGCTAGCATGTACACGCATGTAGTAATGGAGCAGGGTGTGTGGGTCTTTATAAAAGGGGTTTTTAAGAACAGTTGTTCAGCAGTGTTTTGGCAAAGAAGGAATCTGAGATGGCCTAATGCCAAGTAAGCATGTCTAGTGCAAATTAGGGTTATAACACCCATGATAGTATCCCATATTGGGATACTATGATTCAAGAATTCAAGAAACATTTCCAAGGGGTAGATGATGTGGCTTCCCTACTCAGGGATTTCACAACCATCTCCATCCATGAGGGAGAGAAAATTCATAATTTTAATCAATGCTTTACCTCAACCTTGAATAGAATCCCAACTACTTCTCAACCATCTAGGAACAATTTGTTCCATTATTACATGACCGCTATGAATCTGAATGTAAACTATATATTGAAAGATAAATCAATACAAACTTTAGATGCGGCCAAGACTAGCGCCCTGGAAATTGAAAGAAACATGGAGGAATTCGGTATGATTCCCTCACCTTTAGCACAACCCCATTTTAATGGGAAACCTAGGAATGATGTAGCTCAAAACGAGGGTCCTCGGTATGAACCTCCACCTGCCCAAACTTTAAGGATTGAAGAAAGGGAAAGTTTGGAAACACTCAAGTTGTTAATGAACATGAACAACCAAATATTTTCCCTTAATTGAAAGGTGAATGACATGCAATTTTGTTCTCCTCTGAGGCCAAGACCTCCTTTCCCTCCTGCTCCTCCTCCTAGGCAACATGTTTTTGAAGTGGATTGGTGTCACTTTTTCCAAGACTTCCATGATCCTAAGTATTGTTACTCGTATACACGTCACATGGAATTGTCTAAAAACAGAAAAGCACCTTTTCCTCCAGTAAAAAACAAGATTGATTCCACTTCCCCAAACAACCAAGTTAACATGGAAGACTCTATTCCCTGCAATGATGATCCTCTTTCTTTCAGAATCTTTGTTGTAGAAACTAGGAGTCAGGCCCCTAAAACCACTCTACAAGGGGTGGAAGAGGCCAAAAGCGATCCAAAGGACAATGAAAAGGGAAAAATTCCCGTGAATGGTAGATCACCTTCCCCTACAAGGAACATGGTTCCGTGGACCCCAAATACGGTAAAGTTGCCTAATAATCTACCACCCTGCTTCCCAACACCGATACCTTACAACGTCATTGAATATCTAGCAAAGGTTCTTGCCCACATGACATTATTATATTCTCTTAGAACACCCACTCAGTTTGAAAACCTTTCACGTGTTCTACAAGCACCCCCTACTCCATGAACGGAACAAAGAGTTCCTCTTTCCAAAGAGTCCACTTCTCAACCTAGGGAAGCATATGATGTTATTGATTTAAACCCCAGGGTTCCTCCTTTCTATATCTCAGTTTTGATTTCTGATTTTGTGCTCCATAACTGTGTCCCTAACACAGGAATGAGGCACAATGTTATTCCCCTTCGAGTCATGAGGAGACTGGTTCTTGAATGCACAGGCCCATGTAAAGACCTGTTAGCTTTGGATTCTAGGACTGTAGAAACCATCGGTTACATTAAGAATTTATCCATTACTTACGACCAAGCTCCATATGTGAGAATGCTCATAAATGTGATCGTAGAAGATATACCTGAAGAATATGGCATGCTTTTAGGGAGGGAGTGGTCCACTAAAGTAAAAAAGGGTCATTACTTCATGGAGGGAACCCACTTCACCTTTCCTCATAAGGGTGTTGAAGTCATCACTAGAAGGGAACCAAAGTACCGAGAGCAGGTTGTACCTTCTTCCTATAATACAAAACATGTGTCTTTTTCAGATATAGGTATGGGTACATATACTGTGTTATCTGAGGAAGATGCACATGTCCCTCCTTCTTAGTTAGAAGAAATGGTGTGGAGTATGGATTTTGATGGTTCTAAATCCAAGAACAGATCTGGGGCTGGGGTCCTTTTGTGTGATTCCAAGGGAGACACAATCCCTTTCTCTTTTTCAATTAGAATTCCCTAACACTAATAATATGGATGAATATGAAGCCTTAGTTCAAGGCCTCCAAAAGGCCTTAAGCTTAGGAATATGCCATTTGTTGGTGAGTGGGGATTCTGAATTGGTTGTGAATCAAATTAGAGGTAAATATGAAGTTCACAACCCACGCCTCAAACAATACCACAAAAGGGCTAAGGAACTTATTGAGAAGTTCTTATCTTTCAAGATTCAATCCGTGCCTAGGGCCGCAAACCACATAGTTGATACTTTGGCCTTGACTAGTTCTTGTTTCACTTCAGATTTTGTAAGGTCTATCGAAGATATAAAAGTCCACATTTTACATAGACCTGCGTTCCCTAATAATGTCGACGTTTAGCAATTTTTTGATACTGACGAACAAATCTATAGATTCCTTCAAAACAAGGAGGAATTCGAAGATTTACATATCAACCATGAGTTGGAAGAGGAAACATGGAACATAATCCAATTGAAGACAAATAAGATCACCCCTGGTTTGTCAGTATTGGAATCCATGTTTGATTCCAATGATGCCATTACTTCTGTACCTAGTATTGATAGAGAATATGTTAGGAAGGTGCGAGAATCCATACCTATTAACCTAGAAACTGAGAAAGATCCAAAACTGGTCTATATAGGTGCACAGTGTTCCCCTTCTGAGATTGCTCAATTCACAAAACTCTTGATAGAGTTCAAGGATGTTTTCGCTTGGTCCTATCAAGACCTCAAGGTTTTCAATATGCAGGAGATAGTCCATGCCATACCCATAATCCTTGATTCGAAACCTTATAGGAAGAGAGAGAGAAAGAACAACCCTTCTTTGGAACAAACAATTAAGGATGAATTGGACAAGATGGAAGCATCTGGGGTCATTTACCATGTCCATTACTCACAATGGGTATCTAATTTGGTTCCCCTTAGGAAGAAAACTAGCGATATTCATTTTTGTGTCAACTTTTGACATTTGAATAGGGTGTCCCTAAAAGACAACTACCCCGTCCCACCTATGGAAGAGATTCTCCAACAAGTCTCTAGGTCTCAAATGATGTCCCTTTTAGATGGTTTCTCAGGTTACAATCAGATATCGCTCAATCCTTCTAATAGTCATAAAACCACCTTCACCACTTGTTGGGGCACATATGCATATAACAAGATGCCTTTTAGATTGATTAATGTTGGGAACACCTTTCAGCATGCCATGGCCATTGCGTTCAAAGAATTATTGGGTAAGATCATTGTTGTCTACTTTGAAAACCTCATAGTCTTTTCCAAAGAATGAAGTAGTCACTTTGATCACCTTGGGTAGGTTCTCCTAGATGTCATAGGTTTGGCATATCTTTAAATCCTAAGAAGACCATTTTAGGTGTTATGGAGGGAAAAGTTTTGGGTCACATCGTCTCTTGAGAAGGTGTCAAAGTGGATCCCGGGAGAGTGGTAGCAATAAAAAATCTTCCCTTACCTACCAATAAAAAGGAAATGCAATCTTTCTTTGGAAAGATAAACTTCATGAGATGTTTCATTCTTGATTTTGCTCAAGTAGTTAAACCTCTAAATCAACTTATGAAGAAAGACATTCGGTTCAAATGGGACCCCCCTACCCATTAGGATTTTGAATCCATTAAGCAAGCCATCATTTTTGTCCTTCTATTAGTCAGTCTTGATCCCTCTAAAGACTTCATCATGTACACTAATTCATCAAAGGACACAATTTCTGCAATCTTGTTGCAAAAGGATCATGAGGAAAATCTTAGGCCAATCACCTTCATGAGCCAAAATTTGAAGCCACACCAAATGAACTATTCTACACTGGAGAAACATGGTTATTCTTTGTATAAAGCCTTAGAACAATTTTGACATTACATCCAAGGCCATAAAGTTCAGGCTTTTGTTTCTACCTATCTCTTAGTCACTGCTTTGAATCAAATCGAATTACATAGTAAGTGGTCCAAATGGATCATGTGCATGCAAGAGTATGACTTGAAAATTAAGCCGATGAAAACCATTAGGGGGACAGGGCTAGCTGGATTGCTAACCCAATCCCATCCCTCGATCATAGTTGAACCACCTCAAGTAGATGACTTGATTTCTTTCGAAGAACTGGTTAACGAAATTGAGTTAGCCTCACAACCATGGTACGAACCTATCGTATATTTCTTGATCAATGGTGTGTGCCCATCGGACATGGATACTAAAGCCAAATGAACACTTTGTTTACAAGTTGTCCGGTATGTTTTACAAGGCCAAATCATTTACCGAATAAACCTTGATGGGATTTTTTCACGATGCTTGACTCCTGATCAAGCCCAAATGGCACTTGAACAATGCCATTTTGGGGTTTGTGGAGGTCACTTTTCAGCCAAAACCACTACAGCAAAAGTTTTACATGAAGGTTACTTTTGTTCTTCACTCCACAAAGATGCCCATTTACTTGTTCAGAAATGTGAAGCTTTCCAACGCTTCACTGGGAAGAAAAAGTTAGTTGCCTTACCTCTTAGGCCTATTGAAGTCCAAGTCCCTTTCGCAAGATGGGGCATGCACTTTATTGGGCTAGTTTCACCACCTTCCAGTGCTGGTCATGTATTCATCTTAACAGCCACAAACTACTTTACAAAGTGGGCTGAAGCAATCACTCTTAGGAATGCTACGAGTCAACAGGTGGTAGAATTCATTGAACGCAACATTTTATCCCGTTTTGGAACCCCTGCTGAGATATTAACTGATAATGGATCAAATTTCATGTTTGATGTCATGCTACACCTTGGTGTTACATATGGCATCCAAATTTTTCGATCTTCCACCTATTACCCCCAAGGTAATGGTTTGGCTGAATCAACGAATAAAAATCTGATTTGGATCCTTAAGAGGACAGTCAAGGATAACAAGCATGATTGGCACACAAAGTTAAACTTTGCTTTATGGGCTGATCATATAACTCCTAAGACAACAATAGGTCAAAGTACTTACACTCTAGTGTATGGAACTCCTATTGTGCTGCCTGTTCACTTACAAATTCCAGCCTTGAGGTTGGCTATTGTTGAGGCAGAAGATGATTTCCAACCATTACAACATCGTTTAGACACACTCATCGAAATAGAATAGGTAAGAAAAGATGCATTCCAACACCTCCAAAAGAAGCAAGACATTGTTAAACATTCCTTTGATAAAAGAGCCACAATGGTAAATTACAAAGTAGGAGATGATGTCTTATTATGGGACAAAGCACATGAGGCCCCATCCAAACATCGCTAGTTTGATTCTTTATGGTTGGGTCCTTACACAATCTACGAGGTCTTAGGGACAAATGCTTTCAGATTAAAAACCTTGGATGGTGAACCACTTCAATTCCCCATGAATGCTTGTCATCTAAAGTTCTTTTACTCCTGATAGGCCTCATCATCTTGTACATAAGTCACCACTTATTATTTTTTTGTTTGTATCTATTCGATGTTACTGATTCTCCTTCTTGTATGTATTTGCGGTTACCTTTTCATGCTTGTATATATCCCCTTGGTTTCAATCTTGAACCTTTTTGCCCCTTGGTTTCAATATTGAGTCTTTCACTTGTTTTATTCCGATTTTGGAATATAATCCCCTCTTTGATTTTTCCCTTGGGTTTTGGTCTTTTTCATTTTAACATTGTAGGTTGCCTTCTTTTTGGTTTGTCTGGTGTTCAATATGAAGGATACTGTCATTATTATTGTGTGGTTTCTTGAAAAGATTGAACTCCTAGAATCCCTTTTATCATACTTGACATTTTGGGAAACTTTGTCTTAAATTCATCTTAAATGGGAATAAACCTGGTTGTTATTTCATCAAAGTCAGCAGGGAAAGTCTAAGGAGGTAGCATATCATTCTCTAGTGAAGCTAAAAACCATGATGGCATGATGGCTTACATAGCTATGTGATTGCAACTTCACTTTACCTGACCACTTACAATCTGATTTCTCCAAGCAACGGTCCTTTTCCTACAAAGTTCCATCACTTATGAGCACTTGATATTTCAGCACCTACTGCCACAGGTTTTTATATTTCTTTATTCCCTTGTTTGATTGGTTTGCTTGTTAGTTTTCCTCTAGTGGCTCGTTGATTTCAAAAATCCTTGTTTGCTTGTTTGTGTGTCGAGAATCAAAGGTATGCATGAGACTTTGTGTTGAGCCAAGGTTCACCTTAAGCCTTTATTCTCAGAGTTAAGCCATAATCTGGGTGAGGGACCCATGTCACTTGGGCCACATTGCTCAACAAAACTTGGGTCATTATTCCCATTCTTCTATCTTATGTGAATATCAGTATAAATTATGTTGTATATCTTTATTGCACCACTTTCATTCTTTGGTTACCCCTAATGTGAAAAATGGTCCTTATACTACAAATGAATTCCCCCCTCACCTACATTGGTCACTTTGAATGTATAAATTTCCACTAAGTATTCCTGCTTGTCACACGGGCGATCCCATTGTTCGAAATTCTTTGGAAGGAATTTCCCCTCCAACGCCAAGAATGTTGACCCAAAAATCTTCTTTGGGCTCAACATGGTGTTTTGTTAAATTTTATGCCATTATTATAGTTCTTTGCATTTCAATAGATAATATCAACATAAGAACAAGATCACTAAGAAATACACATTCACAAGAGACACAACATTTATCCTGGGAAACCCTCTAGGGGAAGAAAACCCAAAAACTTGCTTAATATAAATAGCCAATAAAATGTAAAGAGATCTTATGCTAAAACAGAAAGTCCTCCCCAAGATATGCGCCACTCTCTCTCTCCTTTACCGGTAATAGATCAGAACTTGTCTCTCAAACTGAGCAAGTGAGTTGTGTTCAAATGAGGCACTAGCCTCCTTTATTTATACAATTTATAGCACGTGTGAAGTGTCTCTTCACTGGCAGGGCCAACTTCTCAATTTGGGTGGGTAAACCCACCTTTATTATATTTCTGGGTCTCTTAATTAACTACTGGGGCCGACTTCTTATTCTGCCTATTACAATTGTCTTTTGACCAGTCCACAAAAGGGGATTTGGTCCTATTACAATCTCCTACATGATCAGTCCACAATGAGGATTGATCCTATGAATAAAATATCAATAATAATAAGAATACTCTTTGCATTTACATTATTTCAACATGTTTTACACAGTTACTTCTCCGTAAATGTCCCTTGGTGCTATGGTTCCAATCGAAGACAATGGTGGGGGTCATAGTTACTATGGCCTCTTCCCTTGAAAGAGTCTCATTTGGTTACCTTTAGGGCCTTGTGGGCCTTCCCATGACATCTCTTTGTCATTTCAAGGTTGTTCAATTCAGGTTTCATGAGCTAAACACACACTTTACGAGAATTTCAATGTTGGTCCCCTTTGCCTATCACTGGGCAGGTCCCTTGGGGATGGGGTCCTTATGCAAATAATAATATGAAATATGATCATAATTCGAGAATTACAATAATTCCATGTGGTAGGCATCAAGATAATCTTTCCAATGGGCTATCGTGAGCCTGATTTTGAGTCTGTATGACCACATACGAGGGATGCAAAATCAATGTCACCTGAATGGAAAAAACCAATAGTTGTGACTTCCTGGTCTAATTCTGTTTATATTATGGTCTCAAAAGGAAAATAAAACCCAAACATGGTGTAGGGAAGTGTGATACCTCTCCAATGGTATATCCCATGCTTGGTTTTGACCCCCGGTTGGTAAGAACGAGATTTCGTAAGTTCATGACCACTTTCAGACACCAAATTGGTTTCAGTGCTTCAAAGTTTAAAATTGGTGGGTAAAGAGTTATAAATTGGAAATTCAAAGATTCCACGTTGTAATAGACTCAGATACCTTTCCAATGGATTCTCATTTTCCTCATTCTGACCTCGGATGGCCCGGTTAGAGCTGTCAAAACTTGATCAATTATTTTGGGCAAATGAGGCCCACCAACTTGCATGGAAGGGTTTCATAATAGCTAATACAACCATCAATGACCCTAGAAAAAAATTATATTTCCACCTCGCCGAAGTACTCATCGATACCTTTTTGACGATATCTCATTTTCCTCAATTGGATATCGTATGGTGATTTGGCATCTTTCGCAAGATTGGGTTTCATGTGGGCCCACCAACAAGTTGGGGGTTTTAAGTGACCAATGTTACAGGCCGAAGTTGAGGGATGAGGTGGAATTACGTCAAGTTGGTGATGACATATTCCCGACGAGATCGTCGAGACCTTTCCAATGACGTTCCCTGCGTCCGATTCTGACTCCGTCTCACCGAGCAACATTTTTGGGCTAAGTCAGCAACAACAGGGTCAAAGTCAAAGTCAAAGTCAAACTTTGACTTGCACATTTTTCCAAAAAATATTAAAAAATTAATTGGAAAATTTTATTAAAATTTTTCAAAAAATTGGAAAATATGGGAGAAGGCACGTAGCCTCATGCAAATTTTCGGAATTTTTTTTTTTTTTTTTGAAAAAACTGAAAAATTCAAAACCCCTCTGCCCTCTCTCGAGACATTTTGTCAATTTGGCTAAGGGGGGGGGAGCTCTGCAATAGGGATTCATGGCAGCAGAGGGAGGTTTTTATGGTAGCAGTTGTAGCTCTGCAGTGGGCAACCAACTTCAATGCTGCAGTTTTCAAACAGTTGACCAGGTAAACCCATCAATCCTAATTCCAAAATCCAAGGAAAATTTTGTTGGTTGTGTTGAGATCCTGCATGAAGAAATTGTATTTTTCCTTCAAATTGGTGTTTATTTGCCTGGTTCAAGTGTGGTATTGGCTATTGTTTCAGTTTTATTTCCTATTTGTTGAGTTCAGGAAGTTATGTGTGTGCCAAAAGATGCAAAGGAGAGGGGATTCAAACCCCTCTTGGGCACCAGACCCAAGCCTCCATGGCTCCTTTTAATTTTTAAATTCTTAGTTCTTTGTTGAAGATTGCAGGCCTGGGCATGTCACTTGGAATCCCTAGGCTTTGAACCCTATTCCTCCCCCTTCTCCTTTGCCCAAAAAAATCTTAGAGTTGTCCAGAAATTCAAATGGAGGGTAGGGGATTTGAACCCAGAACCTCCCGTCCATTTTATTGCCAAAAACCCCACTTCCTCAAAGTTTTGAATTTTCATTTCTTTTAATGGTGGCTGGCCACCCATCCACCACTCGAGTGCCACCACCAAATCTACAACTCAGCCTCTTCCCCCAAATTTCTGAGCTCACCCACCTCTACACTCTCCTCGCCCTCCTCTCGGCCTCCTGCACGCACCCCAAACCCCCTACCTCCACCTCTGTCCACGCACACAGCCTTCCCTCAGCCTTCCTCCATCTCTCTGGACCCCCTCCTCCACTATTACTCTCCACTCACCCTCCTCCCATTCCCTAAACCCTTCACGCAACCTCCTCTTCCCTCCCTCTCGTGCACAGAATTCCCCCCATTTCCCATCTTCCCACCTACGCGCTCCTTCTCCCACACCCCAACGCACCAATTCCTCCTCTCCCCTGATCACGCGTATGCACCCTCATCTCCATTCCCCCTTACCCCTCTTCCCCGACCCCTCCTCCACACGGCCACACCTTCGCCCAACACCACCACCTCTACACTCTCCTCTGCCACCTCCTCGCCTCCCCTAGCCCGTAGGCTTGGGCTGAGTTTTTTTGTTTTTTGTTTTGTTAAGTCTTGATTTAATTTAAAAAAAAAATAAAAAAAATTAAACTTTATTATATGGTTGTAATACGTATTTCATTTATGTTTCAAATTTTTTGTTTTATTAATTTTTAAAATTTGTTTTATTATATATATATATATATATATATATATATATTAAAAAATAAAATAGTATTTAAATTTCTAATAAAATTTAAAATTTTATTATATAAATTTTACTATGTGTTTACAATATATATTAAAATTTAATTCCCCCCGCCCCCCCTAAGGGTCACTGGACTTTTTAATTCTATAACTTCACCATACAGAGTCAGATTTTCGCCTGTGAATAGTCAAAACGACTGGGGCGAAGTCTATAATGCATCCATGACATTCGCCTCATCAAATTAAGCCCATATTTTAAGTGACATGTCCCAGAGCGACAGGAACTCATTCCTGGCCCAACAAGCATGCGTCGGAAAGAGGCCTAATTGGGGGCCTTCGAGGCCAAATTGGGTCAGGTGAGGAAAACCCATTTCAGCTACAAGTATGCAGGCCTGTAGTAGCCTGTCAATTCTGGTGTCTAGCCCATAATTTTTCCCCAACTTTAAAATCTTCCCTGATCAGTCTCTCGGTTGGCTCCTTCCACATACATTCCTGGGGCCATCTCTTACTCATCCAGAGTCGGATTTGTGCCAAACGAAAGGTAGCGGATATAAATATAGCATGGGAATGGTAAAGAACATTTTTGTGTATTTTTGGTACATAAGAAGAGCCTCTCAAGGTTCAGTTCTAAGGGGTCCTCTCACCAAAACAAGCCCAAATCGAAGCCATACTTCAACCAACTCACAGGGAAACTTATAGGCAGCAAAGGGGGGGTATAATCAGGTCTGAAAAGTGTCTGAACAATGGGAATTTCCTTACTTACAATGACCAAATACCAAAGGCCCCTTACCCTCCTAAGCATCTCAATGAATTCCCCACACCTTTGGGCTTCATCTAGATGAATCTGGCAGCCATGGATGGTCGAGAATTGTTCTAAACCACCTCACCTACAACTGCAAAACATGGCAGCAGTCAAAGAGCTTTTGGGATGGCACAAATCCCAAGGTAAATTGTGATGTGGCATATCAAGCTTTGTCATTTTATGAAAAATGAATTTTTGTAATATGAACTCTCGCATGATTTACTTTTCGGCATGTATTACTATGTAATTGAAGGGTCAAGCTAAATCTGATTTGATCCCCTTTTTGGATAAGGTTCCCTTTTTGGATAAGGTTCAGGATAAGATTCTTTTTGGATAAGATGCCTTTAGGATAAGGTTACTTTTTGTAAAAAGACAAAAGTACTTTAGGGTTGGTCCACTTGTCACTTTTCCAAAAGTGACAAGTGTCTTGTGACCTAACCCTAAGCCTTCACCTCTCCTTTATAAATAAGAGGGTTGGCATTGTAAAAAAAAGAGGATGAATATAGTAACAAGGCTCTGCTGAAATTTCTAAGACTCTGTGTGTGTGATACTTGTTAGATTTTAGTTGTTGGATGTGTCACTTGTTGGTTAATGGTTGAGGGGTAGGGGTAAATGCTTGTTATGTTAGCTATCTCTAGGAGGGATTGGTTAGGTAGGTGTTTGTTGTTTCTTCCTTGGGTTTAACTTGCTTACTTTCATCTTCTAACAACTTGGTTTAATTTGTTTAATGTGTTTTAGTGTAGATTTTCTAAAGTATTCAATTGTTTTCAGCCTTAGCAAGTGGCTGGGAGTCCTAGGGCCCCTTAGGAGAACCCTTAAATAGACCTCTTAACTGGTTGTCCATACTTGTTTTCTTTATCTTTTCATTCATGTATATTTCTATTATGTTTTCTTACCATTAACCTTGTTGTCCCAAATAGGAAAATTCGTCATTTTGGTCAATTTCCCCTCACGGGATAGCCATCTTAGTTAACTGTTATATACTTCTTATGTGTAAATTTCTGTTATATTTATTTCAGTTTTTCCATGCATAAATATTAAAATTTCTTTTTTTGCCTGCAAGGATATAATCGGTCACCCACTCTTCTTCTCTTAAGTGGTTGGGGACCACCTAGAGACTTATTTGAGGCAAAGGGTCCAGCAGGGCAGCGAAGAAAAACACACATTTTGATCGGTAAATCTACCCAATCACTCTCATATTCACTTTACTTATCACTTGCACTCACTCCAAAATTTTTGGTACACATACCAATGTTTATATGTTTGATTTGTGTAGATAGTTTGAATAGTTCACTTGTGAATTCGTGTTAAAAATCCGATTCATACTTGTGTAGGTAATCATCAATTTTTTTTTTATATTTCAAACACTAAATTTCCAATCCCCATACAAGAAGTTAGTTGGGGCTTTCATGCACATGGTGGCTTTGTCGCTCGCAAAGAGCCTCAACCCATTCCTTTGGGTTGAATGGTGTAATTGTCATTTTGTAATTATCTAATCTTGCTATATTTTCATTGTATCACTTTTCGCTCACTAATCTATAGGTGGCTGCCCCTAAAGGGCCCATGCAAAATCAACAAGCTAAATACATGCAAAACGCTGCAAAAAAAATTTGAAAACAATTCAGGGGTCCGACCCATACACTGAAGAAAAAAAAATCTTATATTATTTAGATATTTACATAGACATATAATTTAGCCATGACATTTATGTCACCTATCTATTTACTTGTTTTATGTATATATTTTTAAATAGATTTCAAATTCAGTAACCAGGAGGCATGCTTGTGAAAGCAAGACGTGACCTCACCACGTGGATGGACTGGTATTTCATTTTATGCAATTTCAATTTTGTAGGATATTAAGAGTCAAAGCCAGGGAGTCTTCATCAGGAGCCCCTCGAAAGTTGTCTAGTTAGTACAAGTCAAGTGGTCTTTCCCTAGTACCGCACGGTCAAGGAGTTGATTATCTTAGCTCGGTTGGAATACTACTCTGCTTGGGTAAGCTCAGCAAAAACCCTCTTTAGGGGGGTCCTGATCCTCTTCCTTTTCACATGTATCCTTCTTCCATCCAAGCGGCTTTAAGAGTCCAAAAGTGCTAGTGAGGAGAAGTGGCTAATCCCTACTTCTCTAGACTGCATGGGGCACTCTTCAACCTAACCATTGTGGTTTGATAGGAATACTCTTCTTATACTGGTTGGTACAGTTCTGAGATGTGTTTTCCTGATTGGGATAACTTTCAAAACAATGTGGTGGCCAAGGCATGTGATAAAAACTAAAAATTAACCAATAAAATAATTTTAAGGTCAACCTTTTTTCAGTCCACCTTTTCACTCACGAAACAAAATTTAAGTTGTGAATACTTTCCCTTATATCATAGCTGTAATAGTTTGTAACAAGGCTGTTCATCCACTTTTACAACCCACTTTTGATTTAACAATCTTCCGGGATCACTTCCCGGGTCACCCCGGGAGGTATCAAACCATTCTGAGCTTGTTTCCCTGTCTTGAAAGCTTCGAACAACTTTTTTTTCGAAATTTACATCCATTTAAAAGTACTTGGCTGTTTCTTTTAAGCTCCCTTTTCGCCCTTGTTTCACACCCTTTTACTCAAGGCATTCATTGGTTAATTACCAAGGACACCGGTTTATCTTGGGGACCCATTCTGGGATAGTTTCCAATGCTTTAAGGAAGTGAATAGCTTGTTGTTCACTTTATTTAGTTCACTGTCCTAAAAATCAGCGAGCTCATTTTTATCCCATTGTCCATAACTTTCATCCCCCAGGCCATTTTGGCCATCCAGGAAATTAAGGAAGGACAACACCCAGGGTGGGTGGTCCTGAGAAAAACTTTTTGTAAGTCTTTCACCTTTCTTTTTCCCCTTCATACTGCCTCAGGTGAAGGATCACCTAAGGTTTGGGTAGTCTCTGCCTCGTGCCGAACTATCAAAGAGGCTGTAAACGAATTCACAACCAGATAGGTCGAATCTGTCCCAACGGACATATTTTGCTTATAACACCTGCCTTGGGTTTGAAACATGTCATAATATTTGTTTGATGGTTGTGTGCAGCTTCTACCAGCCTCTTTGCATCCATACCCTTGTACTTCATTCATCATCGTCTTCTGACTTTGCACTTTGGGGGGCAATTTGTTACACATCAAACTTACTCACTTCAATAGTGTCACAAGTGTCATCATTACAAGTGTTGTAAGTGTCGGATCATGTCCGCAAGTGTCGCATCTAGACCAAAAATGTCACAAACATAATATTGCCATATTGACTATGTCATGCCTCTAATGACATTGTAAAGACACTTAAGATGCCTCAAAGATTAGTCTTGAAGAAGAGAAATCAATTGGCAAGGAGTACAAGCCTTTTTCCATTGAAAAAACTACTTAAAAATGATTTTTACAAGGAAATTCTCCCCTACCCACTGTCAGGGAGTGTCAACACTCCCTAGACTTCTTTGGGGGAGCATTGAAATGATTTGTGCACCCTTTTGGGGGAGCAACACCCTTCCTGAGTGAAAATTGGTTTGTTGAGACAATTGAGGGAAGAATCCCTTCAATCTCTGAAGTTGGTTGAATTCGAATATGAGTTCAAGGCATGATCTTAGGAGAGATCCACAACTGAAGGAGAGGAATCCTCAACTTATCCCAAATATCTCTCAAGTAGTTGGGTCTCTCAAAGCTTATATAAGGAGGCCTTCTCATGGTGAAAGGTACATGAAAAGATTGGAGGTGTGAAACCTATGATCTCATAGGCAACATACAATACAGATATATGGATATTGAGAATTACACCAGAATTACACCAAACTTATGATCCCATAAGTGAGATGTTATCAAAACATAATCAATGTAGATTACTTGAGCAAAGGGGTTGGACAAGAAGAGATGGAAGAGGTTGTTGCACCTCCATCAAAGGATTGTAAGCACCTTTTACTTGTTCTCATCAATAATCAATGCTTGGCCTGTTTCTTTCAAATTTATGTTTGTTCCACATGAATTTGTCTTTAGTAGATAGATATATGTTTGAGCTAATATCAATAGAATAGGAAGTTCTTTGTACCTTTGTTTGTTTTATAGGACCTATCGAGGAGCTCAGGATTGGAGCTTAGCTTGGACTTTGCAAGGACAAACGTCGTTGACAAGGTACATATCCCTCTTCTTCCTTTTCTCATATTAGCTTAATTTGATCTAAAAAGGATGTCATTGTCCATGTTAAGCACTTTTTTGTCTTGGCCTTAGGATTCTAGAGACCAAGAGGGAATCCACTTGTCCGCAGGAGGATTCACGTGTAACAGCTACAAGTTCACCTTTTTTGAACAAGCACAATCCAAGACTATATCATAGTAATATGACTAATATGGCTTTCACCTAAGCTATGATCATGTTAATGTTGATTCCCAACACTCAACAATTGTAGAAAACTATGGACCAAGGATTCTTACTCCAATTTGATAGCATAAGTATAATTGAATGCAAACTCTCTCAGGCCTATATCCCTTAGCTTTGGATTTCTTCTTATAGATTATTGAGGAGATAAAAATATACTTCATTTCATGTTATTTGAGTGAATACAAGTAATAAAAAATTTCCATGAACACTTATGACATTTTGGAAACCCATTGCTTGTTTGATCTCCTTGTAAGTTTCTATTTATTGAATCTCTAAGGGGAAACTATAGCTTTTGTATAGGAAACCTATGATTGGTGACACTTGATCTATGAGGAAGGCATGAACGACTTCTCTTTTACTAGGAAGAAGAGTGACCATGGATTTTGTGAGTATATTAGTTTGGTTCAAGTGTTTTTGAGCACGATAACATCTTTTTTTATCCTATGGTGGAAAATACAATCATAATAGATAACCCCTAATGTATGGGGTTACAAGAGGAACTAATGGTCAAAATTCATTACAAAAGTAGATGGTGTCGAGTGGAATAAAGAGGATTTCTACATACCATGGAACAAGGAAGTACCTACAAGAAAAAATCAAACAATCAAATAAAGTTTATCCCTGAGGTAGGCATACCCATGATTGGATATATGAATAAGCATGGCCACCAATAATACACTACATATCAATGAAATGAAATGCAATACCAGGGCCATGAAAAAATGCACGGTTGATCCATGTCATATAAAATATCATGGACATGAAAAATACGAAATGGATCTATGTAACATTATACATCATGAAGACACTTTAGCACGAATGAGAATGCCATTTAGTCTTCAAAGTATTTTATCAATCATTAATATAATATTGTACAACTTTGGAGGGTAGCATTAAAGGAGGATTGCCTTAGCCCAAGTTCTTCAATCCAAAGTCAATGATCATACAATTATACATCATGTGAATAAAGGAGTTGATATCAAGCATGGTAGAAACCATCTGATTGATGGACATTTATTAAAATCATTAATAAATGCAAGGGGACCCACCAATAATGAAAATTGATCCCAAGGTACATAGTACAATATAGAAAGTGTGAATAAAGGATATCATGTTGAAAAATTGTGGAATCAAACAATAAGGTGTCAATGATGTAAACCAATTTTCAATCATGAGGAATCTTGTCAGTGATGTCTGCAAGTCCCCAGGTACTATCTAGGTTTCTAGATCCACTTCCTAGATAATGATATGGTTTCAATAGGAATAGATCCATAAAAAGGAGGGCCTTAATTTATCCCACATTAATTTGCATGAAATTATAACCAAGAGATTTTATGAAGAAAGAAGCCACCAAGTACAAACTGACACAAGGATGATCGGTATGAAAGGTCAAAAATTCTATAGAATGGTCAAAGCTCAACTTCCATTATATGGCATGAATCAATAATGAATTTGGCGGCATAGTCTCAAAGGGACCATTGACATAGTTCAACGATTAAGAGGCATTGAAACACTCTCCATAGTGACTAGAAGAATAACCAGTAGGAGGAATAGATAACTCATAATAATGGTACGACTTCTAAGGCATAACTAAATCCCAATTTTTAGTGTTGAACACACAAAATGGATAAGTGTGAGTTTTTATTATTCATTCATATGATACACATATAAGTACATTGATGTGACCTTTGGATTTGTATTCCAAGAGTTCCCTTGGACTCCCGATGACCATTCCTATAACTTGAATGTTCAAATTCCATCAAGTTAGTAACCCTAAAGGATTACATGTCCAACCTTCCCCCCTTTAATCCAAAGAGGTGTATGTGAGTCTAAGGTGAGAGATGAAATCTAAAAGTGGATAACTCAAATATGGAAGTGTGCAGTTGTTGATGGTTGAATGTGCTCTCTGAATCTAGTGGTTTTAGGATGACCAAAAACCAAAAGGATAGTAGAAGCTGGTGTCTTCTACTAAATGGCGATGTTGGTTTAAGAAAGACCAAAAACCAATCTAGTGGTTTACAGATGACCACAAACTTTGAAACTTGTCTCTAGGGATCAATGGTTCTTGGAACATTTTCTAAGTTAGTTAGAAGATGGAAGATGATGTCTTTTTCCAATTGGAAGTTCTCTCAAATGTTGGTTTAAAGATGACCATAAAATGTTATCTATCAAAAGTTGAAAGTATTCTACTAAGTGGTGGTTTACGGAAAACCACAAACAAAATCATGCTCACTTGTCATGCTCCTTTTTTACTACTCGATTGATAGGACTTCAAAACTTGAAGCCCAATTGCAAATCATTGATGTTGTTCCCCCCTGTTAGGTACAAAGTGAGAATTTTTTATACTGAGAGGGGGGTGAATCAATATCAAGTACAATTTAAAAACCTTTTCAACTTATACTTAAACCATTCAATTATATCCAATGAGCAATGAACAATAGTATAAGAGTTACACCAATACACCACAATACACCATGCACAATATATGAGAAATAATCAATAGTTATTGTTCAAGGGAAGTAATGACTTCCAAAGGTAGCTACAACTTCCAAATATAAAGGGAGGGATAAAAAACCAAGAGGAAGATACAATCCTCAAATATCAAGAGAAGGTTGATCTCTCCATCCTTTCCCCTTCCTTCCACCCAAGAATATATGATAGATAATAAAAATTTACATTAAATCATGACCATCAACCAACCATCACATAGATCATGATAATGCTCCCTGAGACTTCTTCAAATTCTGTAATTATTCAATTCTTGGAATACTATGATCCTGTATATAATATTACTTAATTTATTCTATGAAAATCCTGCAAGTTTCACTCCTTGAATCCTCCCCAAAAAGAAGTTATAGAAAGAATGGTAGACTTTATTCAATTATGGTTTATTAAGGAGAGTGAACTTGTACAGAATGCCCCGCGCTCAATATTTAACATCAGATTCTGAAACTCGCACACAAGAAACTAAAGTCTGTACTATTTCTAATGAAATTTGTCCCACTTAATTTGGATTATCTATGAAGAAGTTATGATTGTTTTACCTGGAACACTTGTTTATTGACTAACTTCAGGACTGGTCAAAAACCCTATCTTCCCCAGAGTTTATATCCATAATTGTAGTGAATCAAGAGCTGAAATGTTTACCACAAGTACCTTGATATGTCTTCTCAATACCATAGCAATTTCACCATCTGAATCGTTCTATAAAAAAATTTATAGCGAAAATGGTAAGATGGCTTGTAAATAACATACCTTAGAACACATCACCAAAATACTTCATCCTCCCTTGAAATCTGACCTTCTTTACTTCTGATTTCCTCTGAAATTCGACTTGTGTATCAAATGAATGTATAATGATATTTATTTATACCATTTATGTCACTTCATTTTAACACTAGGTCTGACACTATATTATTTTGTAATTCTTTTCTTTAATTATCTTCAGGGCCTACATGTGCTTCCTTCTTCAATTCACTTTGTCATCTTCAAAAATTAATTTCTCCTCAACCATGAGGATCCACGTGACGTGCCACCTACCACCAGAAACAACATGATGTATACTATACATCGATGGTTTTTGTTTCTGCATGTACATTGTCCTTCATGTCCAAATACCTTCATCAATCTTCTGTTCCAAAACCAATGACTAGGGTTGACATCAATGAAAACAACCAATCTTCCAACAAGAATATGAAAATATCTCCACTGTAATATGTGTCAATACTTGAGAATGAATTCATCGATATGACTGATATATATTCTTGACTGTTGATTGCCATTTCCAAGAAGTCATCCACCCATAGTGGTTCTTTACTCTTTCACATTTCTTGCATTTGGAACATCTGTCTGAAGGATGACTGTGATTTCCACAATTCTCACAATGATGAAGATAAAAACACCGATATTCCATGTGTCCAAATTGATGGCAATGTTGACATTTCAAAATCTTCTCTTGAATTGGAGTAGCTGAATATGAACTCTCTTGAAGCAATCCAACACTCTGGAACTGGATTGGTTTGGTATAATCTAGAATATGATAGGTGACTTCCTTTTTATATTCGATACTTGTTCTATGATTATTGTTCTTGATTTATTCCCAAGGTCTAATGTCTGACTTGGAAACAAGAATACGATCTTCATCTGTACTTGGATCTAAATCTGTCTCACTAAGTTGCTCATGCACTGGTTGTTTTTCGAAATCAATATCATCATCTTCTTTGAAAATATGTTTTTTTTTTAACAAGGAAAAGTTCATAATGTCGAAGATTCTTTCAATCAATTTCATCATGAAGAATCGGAGTCCAAGTTTAAAACAATGCTACTTTGGCTTGGAAAACTTGCAAGCAAGTTACAAGACAATACACATTTGATTTTCTAGTGGTGACTGTATTGTCCATAGAATAGAGTATCAAAGTGTTTAGTAACTCTAATAATTCCTCAACTCAAGCCATTTAAAAACATAATTAGACGTAAGAGGTTTCTTGCAACTCCACCCAGAATTTACAAAGCAAACTTAGGAAATTGAATGTAAACCCTAATTGAGGGTGGGTCATGCTTAAGAGAGAATAATAGATGAAGGTGCAAGGTAATCCCATCGAATGAAATAGGGTGCATTCCATCGAACCCTAATGATAATATAGATAAAAAAATGTTGATGTTTATAAAGATGATAGAGTTGAATTTGAGTACCTCCACTACCAAATCAATTGGTGTGAATACCTTATATGAAATGGAGGCCATGACAATCGATATGCAATGGTCATATATCTATGTGCACATGAATATGGCCACCATGAGAAGAACCAGAAGCATGATATCTATAGTGGTGGTTGTTATGGTGAAAGATACCATGGTGTTAATATTCAAGACAAGTATGGTAGCCATGACCGATATGGTAGTGATCGTTATGGTTCTTCAGAGAAACTCAACGGAAGAATCACAAGCCCCTTAAAAAACAATTTGAATTGTAGAATATGAATTCCATATCCCACATGTACTATTCCACTATGATTGTGCTTTTGGATGACAAAGTTCTCGTGATGGGGAGAAATTCACATGACTGTTATGTATTCCATGGAGAAATTCATCTTCATGTGATGTGACCTTTGCATTCATATTCCATGAGGTCCCTTGGAATCTTGATGATCGTTCCTATAACTTGACTATTCACATTTCGTCAAGTTAGTAACCTTACTAGATTATGTTTCCAACAGTAAGAAAATGGAACAAATAAGTGCCATGTTACGGGATGACAACAACTGATGGATATCACTTAACCAAATCAAATAAAGATCAAAATTATTTCCCCCCACTTTTATTTTTGATATTTTTTGTGTGTCTTTTTTATGTTTTGGTAAATGAAAAAAATAGATAAAATTTTGCTACATTGGGGAAAATGAGTGGCTTAATGCCATGTAACTACATTCCAAGTGCATGGAATAAACCTATGCAAAGAAAATACAAAAAAAGTGTTCAATGTTATCACCAAAAAATCACTCACATCAATACATGAAATGGTTGTATAAAATACCAACACAACACATCAATTGACATACCTCAAGCATATACATAATCTATCCACAAGCAACCATAACTATGCAAATAGTCATTGAAATTCAACATAGTTTACCCAAAGATGGCTTGCACATCTACGTGGGCTAACACAATGTTGAATGTATAAGCTGCACAAATTGTATGATTGTCTCCACAAGAGCCCATGCTGATGCATAAACAATGCATTAATGTAGTTGGTCAGGCCTCAACCACTTCCAAGTTGAAGTGTACCATGACAAGACTTCAAAATTGGCCCAAAATCTAGCGTAGGGGCTATTGAAAGGATGGTTAGTACCTTCAAAGGGATCCCATTCACAATACAAGCAAGTTATGAAAAATATTTCATTGGTCCTATAAATATATGACCAAAGTATGCAAACAAAGAGAATAATTTTGAGTATTGTTATGTTGTTCATTTGGTTTTGGAGAAGCCATCATTCTCTTAGAGCTATTTGAGCATAAATAACAAATGTTGCACTTCTTTCCTCTTGAGAATTTCAACCATAAAGTCTTCACCATTGTATTTCCATTTTATTAGAAGAAATAGAGTTTTGTATTTGGGGGATTCAAGATCCCTCCCAAGGAAGAAGGGGGGACTCATAAGTTCCCATACTTATCCTAGGTTTTATCAATTTGAAGGTCAATCCTACTAGTAGCTATTTTTTGTGTCTCTTTCATGCATCCATTTAAGTTTTTACATGCTCAATTAAGTTTTTATTTCCTTGTTATTTATTTTATTGTTTTCTCTTTGGTTGATTCACTAGTCAACTAACCAAATTTTTTATTGTCTTGATGGCCTAACAAGACAACTAAGTGGCCTATTTTTTCTCACCCAAGTGGAAAAACAAGCCCAACAGATTGGCGACTCCACTGGGGAGTTGGATCAAAATCCTCCCCAATTAGGATACTAGAGCCTTCTTTCTCACTAATTTGTGTTTGCAAGGATAAAAAATAGCCTATCCCAACCCTCAGATGCAACAAGTGAGCCTCATATCAAGAAAACTCAATTCAAATTTCAGTCCCACCATTTCTACGTGATTGCACGGGTTCATGCAAAACAGACACGTAGACCACACTGAACTGTGCATTTTCCCTCTTTTCCATTAGCACAGACTACGCACCATGCACGACTATCTTAACTAATGTCCACACAAAATTATTCTTTCTCATTGATTGTAAGGCTTGTTGAGCCCAATTTTACTAAGTAGCCTTAGGTTTATTTTTCAACACTTTGTAAAGCCATAAAAAGTAGATTTAGATTTCTTTCTTGCATAGGTACTTAGATACACATAGACATTTAAAGGGATATAAAGAACCATGACATATTTCCCTTTATTTTTTGCCACATGGATGGATTAGTATAGCATTTGAACTTCTAAGTTAATATTTTATTTACAATCATCAAATAAATCGGGTCTAGGAGGTGATTTTGATATCCTTGAGTATGTTCTTTCCTTTGTACCTTTGAGTGATCTTTGGGAATTAGAAAAAGGGTCTATTAAGAAACTCCATATCCCTTTAATCAATCAACCAATTAGGAAAGGCCAATACCTCTTAGTTTTATTTTTTGAAACAAAATATTAAAATATTTGTAAGGGCCCATACATGCCCACATGTTTTGAAATCTTAGGATAGTTTCAAGTTTTTTAAGCAAACAAAACAACCTAGGAAGTTTAAAGGATTTGTAAGGGCCCATACATGCCCACATGTATGCAATCTAGGAAGAGTCTCAAATTTTTCTTAGATTATATTAAATTCTAAGAAGTTTAAAGGATTAAGAGTAAGGACCCACATGTCCACCATTCTAGTGATCTGGGGCTTTTAAAATTTCCCAAGGATTGTCTTGAAATTTAGTAATTTAGAGTTAAACAATATTTGTAAAGGTCCATGCGATGTCCACATGTTAAAATTTTGATCACTAACTTATTGAAAATCATTTGATGCCATCACTTCTTGCACACAAAATCACCTCACCACACACTTAAAAATTCTATCATATATTTGAAGTCATACTATGCTCTTCTCCCCACACCCATAAGAAATCTCAGAGAATCATAACAATGACATATATCTTTGGAAATTTTTCCATGTCATTTAATAAATGAGGTTATTCCATGAACCCAACATCACAGTCCATTTCAAATCCTAAAATCAACCATTAAACAACTAATCTTTAATTCCACAGGAGGAGCACAAAATAAATTTGTAGTCTAAGTTAATATCTCGGGGATAGGCATCCAAATAACTCCTTGCTATCATTCTCATTGAAACTTAGAAGTTGTGAAATAGGAAATTGAAATCCTCTAAATAATGGATTCCTACATCATAAGGTAGGGGGATACCTGTGAGGGTCAAAGGTGGAGATCCAGTTGTTATGTGCCTACCTCCTTGAGTCACCCAACTCTTGGAAAACATCCATGTTGTGACCCATTTCTTAGGCTAAAATTCTAAATGTCGTGCTTGATCGAGGAAAATTAGTTACCAAATATATTTTTTATCCACCCAAGTGCGGTTGTGGGCTGCAATCAGACCTCAATCATATTTTGAATGATTGTTGGGAAATATCGCCAGTACTTTCAGGATATGCCCCCTTCACCCCTCATTATAACTGATTGTTCATACCTTCATTGGCTCCTCTTTTGATGGGTTCATGCCATATTGTTGAGTGATTTTGGAAGGTCCAATGCTACTTTTAGAGGAAGGATGCTATGTCTTTTATGACATGTGCATTTATTATTTTTCCCCACACGGAAAAAAACCCAAATTACCCTACATTGTTTAGTTGTTTTATGTATGACCATTAATTACATGCAACTGTAAATGACATTATTGATAGTCCATTAATACAAAAGGAACTTGTTTATTAATTTCTCTCATTTCCACTCACTCACATCCTTAGCAAGTATAAAATCATAGGGCAACCATAGAATTCCCGTTGTTCTAGATGCCTGCAAAACCTCCCTTCAATATTGGGGGGTGTCACAAATTTGATTGATACATTAGCTCAACCATCACATATATCAGTGAGTGAAACTATTTTAGGATCAGCCTTGCTTGGTTCCACCTTGCTCGACTCCAATATCCCAAACAACCCACCCACCAACCATCCATCACAAGGATGTGGAGCCCAACCTTCTTTGCAAGGTACAAGATCCCAACCTTCCCCGCAAGGAAATACTTCTCAAACCTCATGCACCATGGCTGGAACACCTCCAACCATGCCATATTTGAAATCACTCAATATCCCATATTTGACCAAATTAACAAATGACCCAATCCTACAAGACCTTGCATAGCCAAATATTCCCACCAAGTTACCTTATGACACCCCAAATTTTGAAGGTAAAATGGGTGAAGAACCAACCAACCATATCATGTCCTTTCACCTATAGTGCTCTTCCAATAACATCATGGATGATTCCATTCATTTGATATTTTTCCAACCAATACTCACCGGTCCATTCTCCAAATGGTACGTGGACAATAAATTAGGGTCCCAATTGACCTTTGAATCATTGGAAAAAGCCTTCCTATCCTTCTTTCAACTACCTATGTGCCATGATATTGGTTTGGATATTCTCTTTGATTTTAAACAAACCACATATGTCCACATCGTTGATCATATTCATGAATGATGCCAGAGACAAAGCATTTGCAAGGTTGATACCACCAATAACGACTAGACTGGTGATCCAGATTTAGGAGCGGAACGAACTGATTAACAAACTAAATACAATAAACACAGAGATATGAAGAATAACACAAATATCTGGTGAACAATATCTTCTATTAAATAATGAAATAGGATGAAACTGTAAAACTACATAACTAAAACACTTTCTTGAATGGTGGTAGCTATATTTGAGAAGAGATGTGGCTGCTACACACAACTATCTAATAAGAATGGATTACAATGAGGCTCGGGAGGAATTTTTGATATTAATCATGAATGCAAAAACCCTAGACATCCAAAAACCTAACCTTAGAAGGTGAAACACCAAAGTCATGTGGGCCCTATGGGTAAGTTGGTGTAATTTAGTACCTCAACTTCATAGGGTCATAACTTTTGCATACGACCTCTGTTTTAGGTGTGTGATAGCCCGTTGGAAAGGTGTAACACCCTGTTTCCCCCAGATTGTAAATATAACTGAACTAGCCAAGGAATATGGCAAAAACTCATAAGTATGAATATGTGCTGTAAATGGACCTGCAAGAAGAGGTCAATGAATGTAAATGACAGTTTGAATTTATAGTAGAATTGCTGAGAGGGGATGTGCGTAAAAGAGACCATGATGGTGGTGGAGGGCACCTTGAAAAAGGGGCGTTAACTTCCACCAATAATGAAAAATACCGTATTTGGACTCCACTGGCCCGGAGAACCAAAAGCGGCTCGCTAGCCCTGAAATAAATGCCTTGCAGGCTGGTAGGTTGATGGATTGATGAGGGATGGGGAGGTGAACCGCCTATCCGTAGAGCCATCATGACTAACCAGCGCGAGGGTAATCGTGCCACACGCAACCTCGCGAGAGGATAAGGCCTATGGCAGAAGCGATTGAAGGGGGGGGGGCAGACGCGAGGGGAACTCTAGCAATTTTTACGCAGAGTGAGTGATCGCAGAGGGGGAGGATTGCAACCTTCGCTCCTGGGCGCTGGCAGACAGAGAGACGCAGGTCTCAGGACATCGTGGTCTTAGCTCGGGGGTGGCTAGTGGTAAATCCATTAGGAGTCACTACGCCTACGGTTGGGTGGAAACGAGCACCCCTCTCAGCAGTTGCTTCGATTGCTGAAATATTTCTGATAAGTGTTTTGCTCATATTGCATTCTGAAAATTAATATGCTGTCTCATATGTCATGGACTTGTGGAATTGTAAATGTTTCCTGTGAAGGAATTGTCTGTACAATAATTGTTAATATGGAGTAGATGTTAGCTCATAGAACCATGAATTTGTCAATGATTTCAGCATAAGAATGTCTGCGTAGTGCTTGATATGAATGAGTTGATATATGATTAACACGGAGGAAACCGTGCTCGACTTACGTTGATGAATGAATCTAATTATACCCAGCTGTTTCTCAGGAGGTTGTCTTCCTTTATCTGCTTCCAGGAATGTCCCGGTAGGAATCTCTTCACAGAGATTTCCTCCTTGGAAAGGTTTACTAAGAACCCAGAACAAGGGCTCGAATGCACAGGCTTTATTAACCCTGAACGAGGAGGAACGATTCTATTAAGGTTCCAAGATAGTAGTGTCATGAGGAGTGACAAGTCGATGGATGAGATCTCGTCGGGTGAACCATAGTCATTCACGACCATTAGATTGACGAAAGTAATGCAGGCGTTACTTACCTTTCCCCTTCTTCCTCTATCATCGTGAGTAACGAAAAATTGGGATCATAAATCCCAAGACCTGAAAGGATGAACCTAGACCATTGGATCTCGGTCCAATTTACCCATCAGCCGTTGGATCTGGAGAAACTGCGCAGGGGTTAAGCGCAGGGGTAGGCGTGCGAGGAAGTGATCTGAGCCATCAGATCTGGAGGAGAGATCCCGTAAATCATTGGATCGGGAAGAGTTGCACGACGTATAGCCTCTGGAAGGGAAGCGTGTAGGAGAAGTGATCTGAACCGTCAGATCTTAGGTCATAGTCCCGACAGCCGTCAGATCTTGAGAAGTTACACCGGAGTTAAAATCTAGTGCGCAGAGGAAGAGTCCTAGCCGTTGATATCAGAAGGAAAAGTGTCAACATCCCAGAGAAGTCATCAAGACAACAGGGTCATCGGGGTTTTTGTTGAGTCTGATAATCGAGGCCTTGTGGTTCTCGAAATCCCGAGAATGTATCCTAGCCGTTGATCTTGGCAGGACACATGTCGGCGTTCTGGGAGGCATCAGGATTTCACTCATCGGAGAATTTAGGAGTGTAGAACCATTGCAATAGGAAATCGCGATCCACGATTTCCCGATAAGATCTGAGCTGTCCAAACTGCAGGGATACATGGTAGAGGATCCCGAAGATTCAGAGATCGGGGAAACTAGGTTCCCGGAGACAAGAGATTCATGCACAAGGGAATCGCGATACATGATTCTCCGATACAATCAGGACCGTCCATCGGAGGGACAGGTGTTAGAGATCAAGCGCCATCAGCATTTGACACATCGTGAAATCGGAATCTCTGAGGACAAGAGACACGGGACAGGATAAGTCACGAAATCTTGAGAAAAGGATCTCAACCATTAATCTTGGTAGGACGCGTGGCGGGAGATCTGGGCGAGTCGACATTTGGAGCATCGGGTTTTCCAAAGGCAAGAAACTCTTGCATACAGGAATCGCGATCCGTGATTTCCCGACGCGATCATAACCGTTAACCTGAGGGACGCGTGTCCAAGGATCCTGAAGAGATCGGGGTTCGGCATTTCAGGATTCTCGGTGACAAGAAACTCACAACAGGAGGAGTCGTGAAATCCTGAAACGCGATGGTCCCACAGTCATAGCACTCCAGTGGAGGACGGGTGTCACTCCATGCCATCATAGGGAGTGGGGGCCATAGGCGCCAGAACAAGGGACAGGTGTTGGAAGACCAAGCTTTGCTGTGAGTCAACGCCAAGTGGCATCGGGGATCAGAGGATTGGAATTTGCTAAGGCCTGTGCATCGCGACATCATAACCCCGAGACCCCGATGGGTAGCTATAGAGATGCGGTCATATGGTAGCAGGTCCTATGGACCGGGAATTGAACCAAGAGAGCTAATGCGTAAGGAGCACATCGGAATTCGAAGGATCGCGAGTCATGGGGGTGAATAAGTTTTGGGCATTAGAAACCCCGAATCCCGATATTAAACCAGGGATTGGCGTTTCTCTAATGTAGGTTTGTGGGAGATTAACCCAAATTTTTTAAATTATGATAGTGGGTGTGTTACAAAGTGGTATCAGAGCATGGTTACAACACTCATCCTGACTAGGCTCATGCACCAGTCGCACCAGTCGCGCATAAACCTCGTACGAAACACTCCTATGAGGAGTAACCCCTGACTTAACTATCTTATCCATGATTAAAAACTTGGAATATGAATACCCGACTGTGTATGCATGTGAAAGAATTATGGAATTATGCACAAATTATAAAATATATTTAATTCTTGACTAATATCCAACATTTTTCTTCACACTCAAGCGGACGATCAACCGCGGGAATCTACAAACGCAGAGTATGGTGACTCACCAAGAGGTGGGAGAAGGCTCCCACAACAGAGACGAGGAGTCTGATGAAAGAAGAGCAGTAGGAACCCCTACATACTTAGCTGAGACTGTGAGGAGTCTCATGGTCGAATTGCAAAGATGCAAGGCCGATAATGAAAGGATGATGAAAGAACAAGAAAAGCAAACTTAGATTAATGCAGTTCTACTACAGAGCTTATCCGACCTACAATGACAAATGCAGCATGAACCTGGGATGCAGGATCGTGGTCGTGTCAGTGGCCACACTGAAAGAAGCACATCCAGAAAGGTCCACCCTAGAGGTAAAGGACCAATGCCAGATGATTCCACTGAAAAGGAAGCTGGCGATTCAGAGGGCTCTTCCAGCAGCAGAACCAGTTCCTATTCTCAAAAGAAACARAAGAAGMAAAAGACTTCTAAGAGTCATAAATTTGAGGAATTCAAAAAGGCCAAACCTCCCTCCTTCGACGGCGAGATAAAGAAGGGAGAGGAGGCTGAGGCTTGGCTACTTGGACTAAAGAAATATTTCAGAGTCCATGATTTCTCAGAGAACCTGAAGGCCCGAGTGGCCACTTTCAATCTGAATGGGAAGGCTTCCATCTGGTGGGAAGACCTTAAGAATATAAAAAGGGTCCGTGAGGAGGACCTGTCTTGGAAACAGTTTGAGAAGTACTTCCGGAAGAAGTATTTGTCGAAAAGGTATTTCGACGAGAAGGCTAAAGAGTTTTATGAACTCAAACTGGGCCAACTTACCATGGATGAATATGTCAACAAATTTCTGGACTTGCTGAGGTATGTACCCTACATCAAAGCAGAAAAGGCGAAGGTACAACGCTTCATCAGTGGGCTTCCCAAAGAATAGCGGAACCAAATTGAGTTTGACGAACCAAAGACCTTGGAAGGTACTATACGAAAGGAAACATATTGCCATGAGCAATATGGACATCGGGCAGAGTCCCATGGAGACTGGAAACAAAAGAATGGTTCAAAATTTCAGAAGAAAGGGAGCAAATCCTCGGGATTTAAAAACTACAAGAAGAACCACATAATGAACTTTTCAACCCGGAGTGTACTCCAGCAGAACTTTTCCTCGGTGGATGGAAATAAAACTTCTGAACCTATACCAGTAAGGATTGATAACCCAAAGAGAAAACCTTTGGAATGTTGGGATTGCAGAGGAGATCATCTCCGGAGAGACTGT
>ML806015.1:134169-201056 GCA_009831015.1 Picea engelmannii | reverse complement strand
GGAGTAGATGTTAGCTCATAGAACCATGAATTTGTCAATGATTTCAGCATAAGAATGTCCGCGTAGTGCTTGATATGAATGAGTTGATATATGCTTAACACGGAGGAAACCGTGCTCGACTTACGTTGATGAATGAATCTAATTATACCCAGCTGTTTCTCGGGAGGTTGTCTTCCTTTATCTGCTTCCGGGAATGCCCCGGTAGGAATCTCTTCACAGAGATTTCCTCCTTGGAAAGGTTCACTAAGAACCCAGAACAAGGGCTCGAATGCACAGGCTTTATTAACCTTGCACAAGGAGGAACGATTCTATTAAGGTTCCAAGATAGTAGTGTCATGAGGAGTGACAAGTCGACGGATGAGATCTCGTCGGGTGAACCATAGTCATTCACGACCATTAGATTGACGAAAGTAACGCAGGCGTTACTTACCTTGCCCCTTCTTCCTCTATCATCGTGAGTAACGAAAAATTGGGATCGTAAATCCCAAGACCCGAAAGGACGAACCTAGATCGTTGTATCTCGGTACAATTTACCCATCAGTCGTTGGATCTGGAGAAACTGCACAGGGGTTAAGTGCAGGGGTAGGCACGCGAGGAAGTGATCTGAGCCATCAGATCTGGAGGAGAGATCCCGTAAATTATTGGATCGGGAAGAGTTGCACGGCGTATAGCCTCTGGAAGGGAAGCGTGTAGGAGAAGTGATCTGAACCGTCAGATCTTAGGTCATAGTCCCGACAGCCGTCATATCTTGAGAAGTTACACCGGAGTTAAACTCTAGTGCGCAGAGGAAGAGTCCTAGCCATTGATATCGGAAGGACACGTGTCAACATCCCAGAGAAGTCATTGAGACAACAGGGTCATCGGGGTTTTTGTTGAGTCTGATAATCGAGGCCTTGTGGTTCTCGAAATCCCGAGAATGTATCCTAGCCGTTGATCTCGGCAGGACACGTGTCGGCGTTCTGGGAGGCATCGGGATTTCACTCATCGAAGAATTTAGGAGTGTAGAACCGTTGCAATAGGAAATCGCGATCCGCGATTTCCTGATAAGATCTGAGCCATCCAAACCGCAGGGATACGTGGCAGAGGATCTCGAAGAGTCGGAGATCGGGGAAACTAGGTTCCCAGAGACAAGAGATTCATGCACAAGGGAATCACGATACACGATTCTCCGATACAATCAGGACCATCCATCGGAGGGACATGTGTTAGATATCAAGCGCCATCGACATTTGATACATCGGGAAATCGGAATCTCTGAGGAAAAGAGACACGGGACAGGATAAATCACGAAATCTTGAGAAAAGGATCTCAACCGTTAATCTTGGTAGGACGCGTGGCAGGAGATCTGGGCGAGTCGGCATTTGGAGCATCAGGTTTTCCAAAGGAAAGAAACTCTTGCATACAGGAATCGCGATCCGCGATTTCCCGACACGATCATAACCGTTAACCTGAGGGACGCGTGTCCAAGGATCCTGAAGAGATCGGGGTTTGGAATTTTGGGATTCTCGGTGACAAGAAACTCACGACAGGAGGAGTCGCGAAATCCTGAAACGCGACGATGCCACAGTCATAGCACTCTAGTGGAGGACGGGTGTCACTCCATGCCATCATAGGGAGTGGGGGCCATAGGCGCCAAAACAAGGGACAGGTGTCGGAAGACCAAGCTTGGCCGTGAGTCAACGCCAAGTGGCATCGGGGATCGGAGGATCGGAATTTGCTAAGGCCTGTGCATCGCGACATCATAAACCCCGAGACCCTGATGGGTAGCTATAGAGCTGCGGTGATATGGTAGCAGGTCCTATGGACCGAGAATTGAACCAAGAGAGCTAATGCGTAAGGAGCGCATCGGAATTCGGAGGATCGTGAGTCATGGGGGTGAATAAGTTTCGGGCATTAGAAACCCCGAATCCCAATATTAAACTAGGGATTGGCGTTTCTCTAATGCATGTTTGTGGGAGATTAACCCAAAATTTTTAAATTATGATAGTGGGTGTGTTACAAAAGGTATTTCAGAGAAATACACATTCTTTCGTCAAACTCTGACTCCTTCTATAGTTTGACTATGGTGAGCCAAAAAAACAATGTTTAGGGACCCAAAACAACCCTTGAAGTACAACAAGATGTGCTAACATAAAAACATACAAAATAAGACAGTTGGATTAGGTGAGAGGCCACCAGTATCCACCTGGAGGATGTGTGGGGATTTAGACAACCCCAAAAGTGTAGAACCCACAATTACAAAGCACTACAAAAGAACATACTGAACAAAAAGTGGACATGAGGAGCCATTTGGAATAGGTGGGTGGCTACCAATATCCACCTGGATCAATCCTCCCCCCTAAGGAAGCAATGGTCTCCATTGCGTTGAGTTCCCCCATCAGGTGAGGAAAATTATGTTGGATTTGGCCCCGGGTGAGCCACTTGCCTTGGTGTGGGAGTTCCCATGCCTTGACAACCTGATAAAGATGGATCCGATGTTGGTGAGTTCCCTTGACCTGTGTGTCCACTATATGATTAGTGGATGCTTGTTCCATGCAGTCAGGTTTGAGCTCTGTTGATGTCAGTTGTTCTACGATCTCGAAGGTGTCCAATAATGGGGGAAAATATGGTCAAAGGAGATCCACATTGAATATTGGATGTAGACCAAGGAAGGGTGGAGTGTTCAGCTCAAAATAATTGCTACCCACAACCTTGGTGATAGTGTAAGGCCCATAATGAAGTGGGTGAAGCTTTGGATGGGTCCTTGTTAGATGCTCCTTCTGCAAATGTAACCAAACTTTGTAGCCAACCTGAAAATGGTGTGGTACCCCATGTTGATCATGGCATTGCTTGTACTTAGCATTGGATTTTTGCAAAATCTCCTGCACTTGTTGGAAGATGTGATGAATTTTCTCAATGAATCTGGAGGCTTTGTCAATCGCATACTGATCAGGGGAATATTTTTTTTATGCAGTGGCAAGAAGAAGTGAAACATTAATGAGTCCCAAGGGTTGGGATCCTAGACCCACCTAAAATGGGCTATGGCCAGTGGAACTATGGACAACCCTGTTGTAATTTTGTTGGACATATGGGAGACTCTCGTCCCATGTACGTGGATGCTTAGAATTGTACATGTGCAGGATGTGCACAATCATTTGATTGACGACCTCTGTTTAGCCATTAGTTTTGGGGGTGGAAAGAAGTGGATTTTGTGAGCTTGGTGTCCAAAAAAGACCAGAGACTTGACTAAAAGGTGTTAAGGAACCTTCTATATCAGTCAGAGATGATGGTGTTGTTGGGGAAAAACACCCTAGGACTATCAAATAGAGTTCAGATTTTGCATGCAGATATGACCGAATAGAAATTGCTTTCTACCTTCATCCCTAGATTTAAATCCCATTTTCTTAGTAAATGCATGGGAAGATCAACCTACCTCGTTACCAATGTTTGATGTCGATCCTCCGTTGTGCTTGATTACTTGTTCACAATGCTCCTTCCAAAGCTGACCCGCATTCAAGACGAGCAACAACTATGCATACATACTACTTGTATACTAATGGGTTAGAAATCAAACATAAACTAATCAAACCATAAAAAGTTCATGAATTGGGATGGGAAAAGCATTCTCTTTATTACTTAGTCAACTTACAAAAGTTGAGACCGGCCACCGCTCTTTAAACCTGATCCTGGGCTCCTCTTCTTCTGTCCTTCAACTGCTTTGCTTTAAATATCCTTTGGCATTAGGAAAGGCTAAAGGGTTGGGACAATGAAATACGTAAATGGGCAGAGTTTCTTTGCTATATTTTTCCTCTTTTCAAATGGTACCCCTACCCATTATTTTATAGGCTAGAAGGAGCTAGGTATTTGGATGAACCCTCGACCATGCATGGCCGGGAGTTTCAGTTAACTCACCCATAGCTTTTTGTTCCGTCAACAAATTTCCTTTTTTCATGCTTTTGTCAGTCCACGTGGGTTGTTTTGGGTCAGCTAGCATGTACATGCGTGCAGTAATGTGTTAGGGCGCGTGGGCCTTTACACAAGAGGATTTTCAAAGAGTTGTTCAGTAGTGTTTTTGGCAAAGAAAGGATATGAGTTGGCCTGATGCCAGGTAAGCATGTGTGGTGCAATTTGGGGTTATAACAGATGGTCTATGGTATTCTAAAGTGGACCCGCACTTGTTCGAATAAGATCTTGGTAGTATCTATCGTTGTGACATTCTTCTTAGAGGCTATGAGGATGGCCATCTTCGAAAACCAATCAATGACCACAAACATCTAGCCATTTTCTTACTTGGTGGATGAAAATCTAGACATGTAATCCATTTATATGGATTCCCAAGGCTTCTTGGGAATAGGAAGAGGGGTGTATAAGCCTTGATTATTGATGGTCGACTTGGAAGTGACACAGGCAGTGCAAGATATGATATACTTTCTCATGTCTTGTCAAAGTTTTGGCCAATAAAAATGTTTGTGAAGAATGAACATAGTTTTCTCTATTCCAAGATGTCCTGCCATTCAATTGTAGTGGGATTCCCAAATCATATTTGCATGATCACTTGTAGGAACACGAAGATGGCCCAGGTGGCATAAGAGTCTGTCTTGAATGTGAAAATCAATGACAGTTGCACCTGTACCATAGAGATGATAGGTGGTGAAGAATTCCATATCTTGCTGATAAAGTTGGGGCTACTCAGATGTTTCATGTCCACAGGAATGGAGCACAATGGTGAGTGCATCCACAGGAGGCCAACTGAGGCAGTCATCAACACGATTGGAGATGCCTATCTTATACTTGATGTTGATATGGAAATTTTGCAGGTAGGTGGACCACTTTTGATGGCATTCGTTCTGCAATTTCCCTTGTGTCTGTATGAGCTGTAGAGGCTTGTGATCAGTGTGTATTTTCGTCTCTTTCCCCATAATGTAATTTTTCCATTGATGACATGATTGTACAATGGAATACATTTCCTTGTCATAGGCGGGGTATTTAGGGACATTATCGGAGAGTGTCTCACTATGGTATGCCATTAGATGCCCATGTTGAGTGAGAACTGTGCCCACAACATAGTCAGGTGCATCAGTATCAATCTCGAATAGTTGGTACATATAGGGCACGGAGAGTACTGGAGTCGAGCACAAGAGATTCTCGAGATCATCGAATTCTCATTTCTGCTCCTTCTCCCACACGAACTTGTCCCTAGCACCTCCCTTGGTCACATGGATGAGGGCCCATGCAATATGGGAGAATCCCAACATGAACCATCAGTAGAAGTTGGCTAGTCCCAAAACTATCCGAAGCTCGGTCGGTGTGGTTGGTGCTAGCCAGTCATGTATGACTTGGATCTTAGCTGGATAAAAATGTACCCTAGGCTCATCAACAATGTAGCCCAAGTATTGGACCATGTCCATGCCAAAAGATAATTTTTCCAAGTTGGCATAAAGTTTGTGCTGCCCCAGAGTGCTCAAAACCTGGTGAATATGCCACATGTGCTCCTCCCACATTCTGTTGAAGATGAGGATGCCATCCAAATATAATACCACAAAGGATTTGGTGAAGGGTCTCAGTAAATCATCCATAAACTTCATGAAACTGGTCGGTGCATTTGTTAAGCCAAAGGGAATGACTAGCCATTCGTAGAGACCTTCTTTAGACTTGAAGGTTGTCTTCCATGCATCAGTTGGTTCGATGGGAACCTGGTAGTAGCCAGACTTTAGGTCAATATTGATGAATAACTTTTCCCCCTTGAGTTGGTCAAGAAAGTCATCAATAATTTGAATGGGGTAGCGATTCCTGACTGTGATTTTGTTTAAGGCTTTATAATCAATGCAGAGTCGCCAAGTCCCATCCTTCTTCTACACCAGTACAATCAGGCTTTTACAAGTGGAGGAGTTGGGTCTTATGTTCCCCTTTTGAAGAAGCTCTCATATTTGATGCCTGATTTTGTCATTCTCCATCAACGAATGCTGACAGACTGGTCCATTAGGTAGAGGTGTGTCAGGGGTTAGATCAATTGGATGCTTGACTTGGAAGTGTGTCGGTACCCCTGTAGGTGAGGAGAAGATGTCTCTGTATTCTTCACGATCCCATCCACTTACTTCTGTTGCAAAGAGAGGTGTTGTGTAGAGGCCACAAATGTGGTGATGACCTTCTTCTTACTTTGAGCACAAATCACAAAGAATAAGAACTTCCTGGTCTATGAAATGACCATACTGCATTGCTTAGCAGAGATTAAAGAAATAGCAGTAGGAGACACTACCTATGGGATCATGTGCAATTGTCTACCCAAATTAATAATAACACTGTGGGGTCTAGACTCAACACAACATAACGCTTCCACAAATATGGTTGTCCTTGTTATCGCACAGTTTGTAGCTAGGAGTAAAGGCTATAAGGTAGAAGGCCAAACTGGCGTAACAAAAACCTATCTCACCCAATGTCACCACAATGGGTAGGTTCTTTCTCTTTAGGGAGGTTAGGCCCAGGGGAGACGTCCCCAGTGACCTGGTTTTTGAAGAGGAAAAAGGTTAATAGGACATGAGACAAGGACCTACTTGTGTGCTTGTCACCTAGGGTTTTTATTCAGCAAATTATAAATACATGTAAGAAAATAAGACTTCAACCATTCAATCAAGAAGTTTTGCAGAAAAATACTTACAATTCATCAAGAAATAATCATGCCAACCCTAGTTGTAACACCTTCCTTCAAGAAAAACACCATAGAATGCCAAAAATCTCTTCCTTCAACAAGTGTGCCTTCCTTAAATCAGCCAATAACCCAAGTAGGGTGCTAAAAATCAGACCTCACTATGAGTGAGTAAGTTGTTATGATAAAATGAGAGTGAAAATCCCTCATTTATACAAAACCTTGACCTAATTTTACATTTTAGGTCAGGTAAAAGGCTAAAAAGGCCAAATTATCAAATTAAAACCCTAATTGAGCTAAAAAGAGAGTAAAAACCACTTCAAGGGAGGCACTAGCCCTTTATAGGGAAAATGAGTCATCTAGGAGAAAAACGTTAGCCCCCCGGGGGCCTCTCCAACATGCCACATGTGACACTTCTACCCAGTAAGCCTTCAAAAGTGTCCATGAAGCTGGATGATGTCATGGTGAAGATGGGGACATCCTAAGCCTTCCAAGGATATGATTCCACTGAAAAGGGGTCACTCCCCCTAGGTCTAGTCCTTTCAGAGTGTCTATGGTGGAACGTCCTCTTCCTCTCAGGTGCAAAACTCTTGATCAAGCTTTGCACTATCTCTTCCCCCTGATGGGGTCTCAACATCCATCTGGTGGAATCTTCAGCCCCATGGAGGTCCGAACTGGTCATCTCCCCATGTGTACTAGTCCAAATGGTACTTGTCCGTTGGGCATGGTCCTGCGCATCAAAAGCTACGCCCTCCATGGGCTCATCAGTCACAGGGATCATAACAATGTCAATCACATCTCATCATCAATATTATTAAACATATGTATAAAAACCCTAATACATCAGTCAATAGCTCAAAGACATTACAAAAACCTACAATACAAGATTGGAGAAAAGGAAAAGGCGTCCTATTGGGATAGTGTCCACAAGAAAAGGAAAGTTTCTAGGAAGATCTCATCCAAGCCATGTAAGTGAGGTGATGTGGCTAGGGGATGTCCAAACACGTGGGTGTGGTGAGGGCTAAGGATGCACAAATGTTACCTGTGGGTACCTTTCTAGAAGGTGAGTTGTACCTGTCATGGATGCATTTTTTCCAAGCCCATTTTTGCCTTTATTATTTTTCTTGTTTTATTCTTTTATTTGATTTTTCTCCTTCTTTTTTTTATTTAAGAACTAACTAGGGGACACTGCCTTGGCCTAGTGACCAGAGCTGACAGCATTACCCACAAGTACTTTTACAGAGATGAGTAGGTTGGCTCGTGATGAGACCCCGTTTCCCTTGGCCATGCAACCAAAGGTCACTGCCCTTGCATGGTAACCAGATGGTGCCAATGTCATACTATTAGGTACCCATGGACCTAATAGGCTGGCTCATGATGAGACCCCGTATCCTCTGACTAGGTCTTGTTTTGTTATTTTTTGGGTTCCTCTTGTTTCTTGCTGAGAGGATTTTTACTGCCTTCTCAGGGATCCTTGGGCGAAGCATCTCAAGGTTTTATTTCTAGGCTTTTGTCTTTTACCAACTATTTTTACCTTCTAGGCCTTTAACCCCTGCTTCCCATGAGATAAGGTGAAATCCTGCAAATAGCTCAACCCAATGCCTAGACAAGGGGAATGGGATAAATGAGCAGGAGATAAGATGAAACTGTGGTGCTATGATGGGAGTGGATGATGGATTTTCAGAAATTCCCCCAGTGGAAAACCAATACCTATGGGCACAGGCTTTCTAGGGCACCCTGTCAATTTCCCCAAGCATGTTCAAGTGGGCTACTATAATATCCAAGCATTTGTTAGAGATAAAATGAATCAGATGGATATATTTAAAGGTCTCATTGATCAAAAGTGACACATACCATGATACCTAGACCAATTACCTCATGGAGCAAGAACCTCTTCTGATACAGGATCAAGATGATGGTGATGGATGTTATTATTGTTGACAAGACAAAGCTGACGAATGAAGAAAAGGTGGGCCCTCCAAGGCCATGCTCAGGTCAACCCTGCTCTTGGTACTCCATGTCTAGGATCTGTGGGCCTCGAGACATGATCTCCTAGTTATCCCTAAAAAGTGGGGATAACATCTGGCTCCAACTTTGGGACATGTGCTCACCATAAAGCACATGAGAACCTCAACGTCTCTGGCATAACTTGTAGACCTGCTCAATCTCGATAGAAGTATCAGTAACAAAATTTGGGTGGTAATGCCACCCCAGCATACATATATATACTAAAATAAAACAATCAACATGCAAATGTAAAGCAAAGTACCTACTTTTACTTACCTGTTGGTTGGATGTTCGATGTAGTCAAACGACCAGTGTAGCTAATCCAGCAATGTACCACGATAACTTCCTTTGTGCTTCATCATAAACCAAAATAGTGATAAGTCAAACACAAAAATTTCATGACTTAGAATATATATCATATCATCAGAAATCTTATAGTCTAACTCATGGAGGCGGGTGGGAGGGATAAAATCCTGCCAAGTCCATCTCTGAGGAAAGTACTCAATCCACTTCAAGAAAGGGTCATAAAAAGCCTGAGGTTCAGAACACTGACTCAAAAGGTCTACACACTAGATACCTAGGATGTTTTCATACTTTTAAGTCTGGGAAGGGAATGACAAGGATGTATTAGACGACTGGCAAATTCTCACAGGAAAGTTGAAAAACTGATATGGTAAACTTAAGCTTGTAATATTCAACCAACCCTTGGATTCTAGGGTTTTCCCTAAAGGAAACTCAAAAGTAAAAACATACTTTCCAACCACAACTCTAGAAACACAACAAGGTATACTAATCGAAAGTGTTTGGGAAGAATCGTCACAAGGATCCTCCTTTAAGCAAAGAAGGTCCTTACTTGTATTACTATCTGAGCACAATGGTGGTTGGTAATAATATTCATGGAGAGAATCCAAGTGCTCAGAAGGGTACTCATCAAAAACCTCAAGGTAAGCTTCAAAATCTTTAGGAAAACAAGGCACTAGGTCATCCTTGGTTTTTTGAAAAGTACGGGTAAAAATATCATCTCCTTGTTGCCATTGGTCAAAAGTAATCTGTTGTGATAGTTGCAAGGGAAACACTTGGAAATGACTCTCAGTGTTGTAGATGGGATCCAGGTCATAACCAACTATATCCCACCTACGTATCCCAACATGTATGAACTCATCAATGTTATCAACAATGTCATTATCTGTGCCATAACATGCAGGGTTTGAAACATTTGAAAACTCATTCAACTCCTCCTCATTTCCTTCATCATAAAGTAAAGCATCATAAAAAACTAGGGGAGGAGGGAAACTTATTGTTTCTTCTTGTGCAGGAGATTCGAGGACTTCGGTGTTTTTAGCATGTGTTACAGTCTCATCCTCAGGAACTACCCCTCCATCTTCAATTGTACAACAAATAACTTTGCTCAAGGTTTTCATTTCCCCTTCTTTTTCTGAATCAAGGAACGAGGTGTCATCGGTATCTTGAAAAGGGAAACAACTAACCTCATCATCCTTCTGTTGTGCAGCAGAAACAGGCTCTTGGATGGCTTTATTAGAAGGAAGAGCGTAGGTTCATAATTCATCATCTTGCTTGGGTTCTTGCTCCTTAATCATGTCCTCCTTAATCATGTCCTCATTCTATTGGTCAAAAACTTGTTCCCTTCTCTCTTGTGGATCTTCAGTAAAGGTTTCAAGGGAAATGTTGTTCCTGAGTTTATACTTTAAGGCTATAAAGTATACTATCAATGCATCCGTAAATGTTTAAAGGAATAATTTGAGAATAAGAAATTCAAAAGGAAGAGTGAAGCAGAATCAATTTCTCAACTGTCTCTGTCTTGCTTCCTATTGTTCTTGGATGCTAATGTCTCTCTCTATAGCAGCCCATGAACGTTCTAACTCAACCCAGTTAGTTGTTGTTTGTAAAATGGTATTAAATAAATTCAAGGCAATATTGGTTTGATCTTGAAGGCCTGGTTCAATGTTGGGTTGTCTGCTACTTGGAACAGTCATGGAGGATAAAACTTTATTTATTTGTGAAAGGATTTTAATCAAACGTTACATCAAACTTTCTAGAGATGAGAATATGAAAAACAATTTTAAAATTCAAAACACTAACATAAATACATTCGAGGTCGTTTCCTGGATTTGTAACAATTTTGAGAATCATAAAATAACAAATAAACACTACAGAAAAATATGAGGCTTTAATCAAGAAAGAATCTTGTATTTCAAATAATGAAAGAAAACGAGGTTTCTAACGAAAGTTAAGTATTAAGGTACAAAAGAGTTACAGGTCTTAAAATTACTAATAGCAATTTCAGAGGAAAAACTGTAAATAATTTGATATCCAAACCAATCTGAACAAGAAATCAAAGATGTAGATAACTTCAAATTGATTATTTGTTAGATAAACATTGAAAGAAAAATACAACAAAGTATAATAAATTGGGTTAAAGAACACATAGCTACAAATTTGCAGGATTCAGAATCTCGTTTGTGATCTATATTATGATGTAATTGAAAACTGTTATTACAATCGGCTCTCTCCAAAAATCCTGAAGCCTGTTCTCAGTCTTAAGAAACTACATTTATACATTTTCATCAAAATTTTCTCGTTGGTGACTAACCAACTTCCTAATATTACGGTTACATATAAAAAATAATGTCAACCGTTTACAATTTAATTCTAATTTCTAATGATAAAAACATTTAAAAAAGATTTTAAGCTTGCGTTGATGAACTTCCTTTCTCCGCTTCAATACACTGAACACATTTCCCCAAAAATTTCACAAAAGACTTGGGAGCATCTGGTATTTCATTTGCTTCAAATAAGAAAAATCTTTTCTGCAATTCGGACAAACGATTTTCTATCATCTTTTCTGTGAATTTAATAGTTTTCAACTTTAGATTCGGCGTCACCATCTATTTGTTGATCTTTGTAATATTGATTACTTTAATTTTTGAAATCTCTATTTTCATTTCCTCCAGCTCTTCTTTGAACGTTAGCTGGTGCTTGGAAATATTAATCTCACCTAATAATTCAGAACAGTCATCTGTTCCGATATTCAATGAAGCTCTTTCTAAGAGATCGAAAATTCCCTGGAAATCATCATTGACCTCTCTTTTTATTCTTTTATATTCGTCCAGGTTTGCTTCCCACACTTTTAATATTATGTCCCCTTTAACCTGTTTAGAAATAGATAATTTCTGAATCTTTCCAACTTCTTCCTTGGATGAGAAAGCCACTGCCTTCTGAAAAGTCATTCTAGTTGCTTTCGCCTCCCTTTCCTTCTGGAAAACATCCTCCAAAGACTTATTTGTTTCTTGAAAATAATTCTGGACTACTTCCATATTCAAGAACACTTTCTGTTGTTCTTCCTATATTCTCAAATATATCTCCAATGCTTGTGTCCTGAAATTTTCAAGTTCTACTACCTGATTAGTAAGAGAAATAATTTTATCTTGTAATTGTTTGTTTACTTCTCCCAGCTTTCGGACTTGTTCCTGTGTGACCTGTATTATGTGTTTTGCCCCCTCCAAGTCTTTATTCATTTTCTGTATTTCTTGCATATCTTTTATTCTAGCCTGTTCTAGACCCTTTTGTATTCCCCAACTAATATTTCTCTCATTTTCTTTTAATTTGTCTTGAAACTGAATTATTGTTTGGTATTTTTGTTCGAGCATAGTTGTTAAATTGCCAACAGAATACATATTTTTTGATGCTATAGCACCCATTGTACCTACTAATTCTATAGCAAATTCTCCATCTTTGAGTTTCTTTCCATCTATAATAACCCTATGCTTTTTAATCATCCCTTCTCCTCTTGGATGATGGGGAGTTCCAAAATTTGACTGCAATGGAGTTAAAGAGGTGATAGGACTACCGAGCTCTGTTGAAGCTATTCCTCCTATCTTTTCTGGAATATTTTTCATAATTTCTGGAATTGTTTCCAACTCTTTTCTCTTCTCTGTTCCTGATTCTTTTGTTTGAGAACCCTCTGTGTCTTGGGAAGGTATCTCAATATTCTTCAACTTACCTTTGGTATTTTCTTTATCCTGTGTATTAGTTTCAAACCCTGGAGGGGGCCCTTCCTGTTTTGGCGGCGGGGTTGAAACTTCACCCTGCAAACTCTTAGGTAGGCAACTTCGCCTATGGCTCTGAAAAGATGTGAATCCAATCTGTGAGTCAGGTGGCAAGGCTTGGAACCTGTTCAGTAATTCTTCATAGAATGTAACATCTTTAAATATATCATCATAAATAGATACTTCATGTTCATACACCTTTAGATTACAATGTATGAAATTCCTACTTATTATTTGGTAGGGGTCATATTTTATGTGCTCAATATCTATTAATTTCACTTCTTCTAATGACTCAACCTCTACCTTAGAATGGCCTAAATTTGATAAAGAAAATTTCCCAATACGAACAGGGAAAGATGGCCATGATTTCTTTTGAGCTGCTTTTAATTCTAATCCAACACCATCCTTGACTATCTGATAAGATACCTCCCTGCACACCAATATGTCCAGTAGGAATTTAGGGAGTGCATGAGGGGGAATGGAACAACCATAAACCCTAATGTAGGAAACAATTTCCTCAATAAATGAGTCGGCAACGACTTTAAGACTTTTTGTGATTGCATCAGAAATGCGAGGGGGTTCGCATCCAAAAAACATTTTGTGCATAGGAATAATAATAAAATGACAAACCTCGTGAAATGCATCTTTAGAATTTTCTTCCCAAAGGGCCGAGTGATATTTATGAATGGCTTCTGGACAGGAAATGCTCCAACTCCAATTCATTAATGGAAAGGGAGTCACAAAACAGATTGCATCCATAATGTATGCAGACAAATAACAAGTTGTTGGTTGTCCCTTTGATTTGGATACTTTGTAGTTAAAAATTTCTTGTGTTAGGTTATCTGACAAAATCTTATGCCAGTTAAAACCATTTCCTTCTGAAGCTTCCTCTAAAAAGGGCACCTAGTCTGCATGAAAATGACAGGGATCTTTTCTCCCGAAAAGTCTACATAACATAATGGCTACATAAACCATGTATTCATTTAAGGAGGCTGTAGCATAAATCCCATGAGAATCAGCCCTAAACTTTTCTTCAGATCTCGCCCATCCTCTAATTATATCGGGATATGTCTGGTTTGCCTCAATACATTCTTTTCTATGAAACTCTGCTAAAAATTCAGCATTAAAAGTATGTTTAGGATTTGGCGAGAGTTTATACATTACTTGAATGTGATCTGGTCTGAATGAGCCGACGATAGCTCCTTTCTCATTTAAAATACTCCTTGTTGGGATATTGACTTTATCCAGAGCCCAGCTGATCATATCAGTGTATGCCACAAGTCTCGGGCGCGCAACGATCTTATGAAGCTCTGACTCAACTATGTCCCAGAAATGATTTTCAGAATCAGGATGAGCATTCTCAAACTCGTATTCTAGTAACTGGGAGATTTGAGTCCAAGATTTAATAGAATCTATAGCATGTGGAGTGGTATCAGAGATAATATCTCCTTCTTGTGCGTCTTCATTCTTCTTCGGTGCCTTTTTGGGTGCCATGACTTCTGCGTTTAATTGAAAACCTGTCACAGAAACTGGATGAACGAGCTCATCTTAAAAAATGAAAACACAGACATTCAAATGTTTATTTTGAATACATTAAAAAAATGACAAGATTTGCACAACTGTCACAAATTTAAAGCTCTTAATGCGGAAGATATTTTACCAAGATACGCTTTTAATGTCCGTATTTAGGCACCTTCGGGTTTTGAAGAAAACGAGAAACCTACTTAATTGGTAAGCGAAACATGAATGAACACCTAAGAATGATTACCATTAATCTTGTTTTTGAGAAAAGTTTAATTAATATTAATCATAGTTTAAAGCTAAAAACTTCATTTTTCGGGGTTTCGGAAATCCTGATGTCGAGAGGTATGTTTTCGATGAAAAATGATTTCTGAAAATGCGAAATCGCGAAATCACGATGTTTTATTTAAGATTTAAACTCTTTTAGCACATTAATTAATTGAGATTAGATGTTTTCAGGATTTCAGAAATCCTTGTGTTGAGAAGTATGTTATCAATAAAATACGATCTCCGAAATCGTGAAATCGCGACGGCTTTTTTTTTTAAAACAAGACTTAACTTATCTTAATTAACTAAATAATCACGATTAAGGCCAAAATAAAATTAGTTTAGTTTAACGTGACATGTGGATTGGGGTTTCGTAATTCAGGATTTCGGGAAACATGACGACAAGAGACGTGCTCTCACTGAACCGCGAATCTCGAAATCGTGACATAATTATTTTAACCCTTAATATTTCTTATAAGAGACTAAATTAATTCGTGTTTAAATTAAGATTCCAACATTTCGGGAAATCAGGAGATTTCACGATTTGATTTCATCAAAAATTTGTTTGTAGGAAACCCCGAATCCCGAAAATTCTTTTAAGTTTAATTTTAAAAATGTTAATTTACATTTTAACATGTTTTAAATAATTTTCAAATAAAAAGCGTCAGAAGTCTTATATTTTTTGTAAACCTTTTTCTCGTTCATTATCCGAAAAATTTTAAAAAATTAAGAAAAAGGTATCGTGTATTTAGAAATGATACGAAACTCTTGTTTTATGAAAAGTCGAAACCCGAAAAGAAAAAATCTAGGCCTTAAGGATAAAAAAATTAAGACCTATTTCAACATAGGCTCCAACTGGGGACCTCGTCTCCCTGTGGGACAAGGAGAACATGTAGACTCAGTGCCTTCATTGGGTAAATGGTGTCAAGGGTTTATCACTGCTAAAACTGTTAAAGGAGCGGAAAAAGAGATTTCACTTCAACCTTTGAAAATCTTTTCAAAACTTCTCATTTGCTTTAAACTCAGTTGTAGTCTTCTTCATAATATTCTCCTTCTCGTTCTGAATTTAAGTTAGTATTAAGATGATTAGAACAATCTTAGGAAACTCAACAGATTTGTAAATTTTGGCTTGCATCAATCGAAATAAAATTTATAATTTTAATTGGGGAGCTCTATCTTGACTTAAGATGAATATACGGTTTCAAAACAAAACTAGTAACTAGAATAGAGTGATAGATAAGTATGACAACCTTGCAGACACCTCATATATTGCTTCACTGCCAGTGGGCCTGTTCAGTACCTCGGTGAAGTTATCTGTCCCTTTTTACTGAATGTCCTTTCACCGCTTCGAGTGCTAATTATATATTTATACTCAGATATTGCTTCACTGCCAGTAGGCCTGTTCAGTACCTCAGTGAAGCTATCTGTTTCTTTTATATTAGACGAGGGCAATCATTTAAATGAATTTCCTTTTATCGTCTTTGGGACTAGATGGGGGCAATCAAATATGAATTTCCTTTCACCATCTTTGGGACTAGATGGGGGCAATCAAATATGAATTTCCTTTCACCATCTGTCTTATATTTAGCTTATAAATATGAAGCAGGGGAAATCAATGATACTTAAAATATCAGGGGTGGTTATTTGTGTAAAAAATTACAATAGAGGTTTGTCAACCTGTTTTGAATATTCTAGACCAATCTTTTCTTAACTTTCAAAACCCCTCAGTCTGTAGAGAAAAAAGGGAAAGATTATTTTCAGGGGTTTTCTTTTGAGCAAGCTTAAATCCTCAGACAAACTGTTAAGAAACCTAAGAGAGTCAGAATCAACCTAAACATAACCACTTTTAGTTAGAGAATAAGAACTATGAAGACTAGTCTTACTGAATTTAATTATTTTTCTATTTCCAAAGTTAATACATAATCTCTCCTACTTTGATGAGAAAACCCGAAAAAGTGAAAAACAATACTGAGGGTATAAAAGGAGATGTCCAACAATCTATAAGCCAAAAAACATAGGTTGTAATTTCAAAAATAACTCTTTGGACTCTTTTCTTAAATTTTTTTACTTTGAAATGCCTTTAAACTTGTTCTAAGTGAAACCCTTAAGGTTTAAGTATTAAGAACAAACGCTTTTATTTACCTATCATCTTATGGGATAAGCAACGCAATTTTTTTTTTTTTTTAAATAACAGAAAGTACTATCTATCACCTATTTTTTGGCAAATTAATCCTCTGAGTTCAAGCTGTTTGTTTGAATCGTGTAAACAAAACAACAACAAAAATATCAATTTTTTTTTTTTTTTGGTATAAAAACTTAACTAATTTTATGAGAAAAGATTTTCTAAAAATGAAAAACAAAATGGTATATACAATGAGAGTTTTTGGAAATTAATTATCCCATATAATACTTTAAAAAACACCCGTTGACAGGGGCATTCAAGATTTTACCATCCAAATTTTCAAGCAGAAATGAATTTTTTCCTTCAGGAGATGCTACCTTAAATGGTCCGTACCAAATATGATCGAATTTACCATTTTTTCCTGAATCCTCTTTTCGAGTATCCCATCTCAAAACCAGATCCCCGGGGAGAAAATTCCTGTCCTTTGCTTTAAGATCAAATAATACCTTCATGTGATCTTGGTACTTCTGCAACTTTTCATCCACTACCGCCCTGTGCTGCTGGACTTCAATCAGCTGATTTATCCTTCTTGTGAGAGGACTCGGTTCTTCCTTCTCGTCTTGCCATAGTTTCATCACAGGAAGTGCTAGGTTTATAGGCAACACTACATCTGTTACATATACCATTTAAAAGGGAGAAGTACCGATAGAATTTTTTGTGCCTATCCTATTTTCCCACAGAGCATATTTTAAATGCAAATGCCAAGACTTTTTATTTTCGTTTAACACTTTCTTGATTATACTGATTAAGCTCTTGTTTGAAGATTTTTCCAGACCATTTCCATGAAGATAATATGTTGTGGAATGACCCAGCACAATATTATATTTCTGGCAAAAGCTGACCATTGCCATAGAATTAAAAGCTTGTGCATTGTCTGTGACTATCTTTCTGGGACAATCAAACCTAGACAAGATATTTTCCTCTAAGAAGTCTATAACTACTGAATCAGTAGCCTTTCTTGTTGGGATAGCTTCCACCCATTTGGTGAAATATTCTATAGCGGTCAGGATCCATTTGTGTTGAGCACTAGAATGAGGATTAATTTCACCTATGAAGTCTAGTCCCCATTGTTGAAAAGGAGCTTCTGTCTTGACTGGGACCAATGGAATCGCTATTAGTTTATGTTTTCCTACAAAAAATTGGCAAGGAATGCAAGCTCGTACCTTAGCATTGACATCTGGGAAAAGTTTGGGTTAGTAATAACCAGCGCTCTGGATTTTATATGCCGTAGCCCTCCAAGCATGGTGTCCTCCACAAACTCCTTCGTGAAATTGATCTATAACTTCTTTTGTTTTTTACTCGACCAGACAAACCAAGATGAATCCAAGCGGGTCTTTCCAGTATAATCGTTTTTCGGAAATACAGTATTTGACTGCATGCAGCTTTAGCGTTCTAGCTTTGGATGGAGACAAGTCAGTTGGACATTTCAATGTCAGTAAGTATGTTACTATGTCCTTGTACCAATTCGACGATGTGAATTTCTCCTCGATTCTGTTTTCAACTATTTGGTCCTCAAGTTCATTCGTGTCTACCCATTCTTCCACCTCCTGAGAACTGTTTATCCCAAGAGCTCTGAAATTGGATTCAGCTAAAAGTTTAGCTAAATCTTGCCCCTTTACCAATTTTTTCGGTTTAACCTCCAAGTCGAACTCTTGAATTTTGGCAAGCCATCTTCCTCTTTTGCCATCACTGTCTGCTTGAACCAAAATATCTTTTACAAAACTAGTGGGTACATATGCAATCACTTTAGAATGTAAAACATAAGTTCTGAAAGCTTTCAATGCTTTTACCATAGCATATTCTTGCTTTTCCATTATATTATATTTGAGTTCATCATCTCAGATACTTTTGCTAAAGAAGGCTATCGGTTGCTCGAAACCTTCTTTGGTCTTTTGAAGGAGTACAACAACAAGCATGTGTTCAGAGGCAAATGAAAAAATAAGAAAATCATTGAGATAATCGAGGCTCGCTAGGATTGGTGCCTCACTTATAACCTTCTTAATATGGGCAAAGGATTCTTTAGCTTCCGCCGTCCATTTTACTTCACTATTTTTTCTGAGCATATCTGTAATCAATTTCACAATTTCAGCGAAGTTAGGAATAAATCTTCTCAAGAAATTTATTTTTCCTAAAAATGATTGAATTTCTTTCACATTCCTAGGAATAGCTATTGTATCTATAGCTTCTACTCTTTTAGGGTCAATCCTAATTCCATCTCGAGATACGATGTGACCCAACAACTTGCCTTCTTGCATAGCGAAATGAGACTTCTTAGGATTTAAGGATAGACCAAACCTGCGGCATTTTTCAAATGTCTGTTTGAGATGAATCATATGGTCTTCATCTGATTTAGAGAAAATAGTAAGATCATCCAAATAGATGACTACAAACTTGTCCCATTCGCCAATGAAAGCAATATCCATCGTGAGTTGAAAAGTAGCACCTGCATTCATCAGTCCAAATGGCATTTTATAGTACATAAACGTGCCCCAAGGAGTGGTAAATGCGATTTTTTCTTTATCAAGATCACTGATGGAAATTTGATTATAACCTGAAAATCCGTCAATCATTGACATCCTATTAGCTCCTACTACTTTTTCAAGAACATGGTCCATTTTAGGTAGAGGATAATTATCTTTGAGAGAAGATTTATTAAGATTCCTGAAATTGACACACAGTCTAATTTCCCCATTTTTCTTTCTAACCGGGACCAAATTAGCTACCCAATCAGAATATCTTAGGGGTACAATTATCTTAGCATCAAGATTTTTTTTGACTTCTTGTTCGATAACAGGTAATAAAATGGGGTTAAATTGTCGGAGTTTTTGTTTAAAAGGTTTGACACCAGGTTTGAGGGGTATCTTATGTTCGATCACAGAAGTGTCATATGTTTTCAGTTCTTCATATGACCACGTGAAAACATCTTTGTATTTTCTTAACAACTCTGTGTATTTATTTTTGTTTTCTATTGATAAATATTTGGATAGTTTAACCATTTGGGGATTTTCTTCAGTTCCTATACAATCTTCAACCTCCTCTAGTTGGGGTTGTAGGGTGGTTTTTAAAGGGATATCATCTTCATTAACAAGTCTTTCCAAAGGGATTAGACCCTTGGGAATCTGGTTGTTCTTGAGAACAAGCATTCGGTGATTTGCAATTTTATCATGAAATTCTTTAGAATCCTCCCCCTCTTGCATGATCCAAACAGGATCATTTTGATTTTCTTGATCGGTATGCGTTTCTGCAAATTCGTCTAATGATTCTAGAAACTTTCGAAGCTTCTCATCGTCTTCAAAAACCTGCCAATGTTGTATGTTATTTGGTATCGAAGGGTGATGTCTCATTTGTATATGATATTTTAATTTAAAAGAAGTCGGGGGTGTGAAAGTTGATGCAGCTTTGGCTAAAGCATCAACCTGTTGATTCTCAGATCTTGGGCCGAAATGAAAATTCACATATGAGAATAAGTTCTCGATTAAATCCCAGACACAATTCCTATAGGACCGTAATCTAGGATGCTTAGCCTGATACTTCCGATTCACCTGTTTTATAATTAACTCGGCGTCACCAAAGACTTCGAGTTTCTTAATTTTCATCCTTCTAGCAGCTTCTAATCCTAGCACTAAAGCTTCATACTCGCATACATTGTTTGTACAATCCACATTCCACTGAAGCCTATATGAAAAATGAATAACAACTTGATCATCGGGAGCCACAAGAAGTGCTCCTGCCCCGGCTCCGAGGAAAGACGAAGCACCATCAAAATACATTTTCCATACACCAGTGCTATATACATTTTTCTCTATTTCTTTTTTTTTTCAATTTTTTCTTCTATACAATTATCATCTACATCTACTTCAAAATCGTCATCAATAGATAATATACAATTCCCTAAGTCTTGGTCAACAATATAAACTGGATGATTGTTTGGGTTGTGTGGGTCACCTACAGTAAATGCCAACCTAGTCTCTTTGTAAAGATGAGTGTATTGGCCTTCGAAACCTGGAATTGTAGCATATGTCATATCCAGTTGGAGAGATCCTCCAAGCTTGGCACCCCATGATCTAGATAATAGCATACCATACTTTGGGGGAATGTCAGCGACCACTACATCCATAAGAATAATTTTAGCAGGTATTTGAGAGAAACCTACCACTAGGTCTTTAATCATACCTATGCATTTGACTTTCCTTGAATCGAAAGAATATAAGTCACCATAGGGCCTTGTGATTTCAAGACCAAGTTTTTCCATGATTTCCTTTGGCATAACATTGTGGGAAGCTCCAGAATCCAACATACAGTTATGGAGAAGGTGATCAAACAGGGTTAACGTAATATAAAAGGGAGCCACGGTGTCTCTTGCACCTTCGAAGTGTGGACCGAAGACTATGTTTGGTTTGTCATCTTCTAAGTTGATGACGTCGGCCTGGCTTTCGTCTTCAGAAAAGTTAATCATCTTGGTGATTTGTTTTTTGTATATGGGATTTTTAGCTAATTCAACAAGGGGAATAGGAATTTTGATTTTATTTATTTTGTTTTCCAAATTAAAATTTCCTAGAGCCTTTTCATTTTCGATGTTCGGGGCTTCCATACCTTTCTTTTCAGTTTTTCATTGAGATGTGAACTTGTTTTCATTTATAGGAGCTTGTGTCTTCACAGGGAGTGTTCCTACTAGTTCTGATTGGACAGGTTGTGTATCAGCTGTGTTTCTTTTCACAGACTGTTTATTAGCAACTTTTGGAGTTGCCTCATCGGTTTCGCTTCTTGGAAAACACTTTTTTGTTAGAACATTTGGGAGAATTTTTTTTCTTGGTCTTAAATTATATTTTCCCTGTAGTTAAGCTATAATATCATCTGCAATATCTTGATATGTGAAATCATCAGTCATATTATTGCTAGCATGTTCTTCCGATGTACTTTCTTTACTTAAAGATGCTTCGTAATCCTGTCTCGATAAATAAGGTGATTTATTATCGTCGCCAAGGTTACTAATATCTTCATCGATTTCTTCAAAATCTCCTAAATCTTCCTCTCCAATGTAGTTTTCACTTTTAAAGGGTGTTGGAATTTTTTGATCTTCATTTTTAATTATTTTTTGTCGTCCCTGAGGATCAGGATTTCTTCGAAAATCTTTTCTGGGAAAATTATCTATTTTCGATTTCTCTAGTTCCATTTTTGAGATCTTGTTTGAAATTTCTCGAATGAGCCTAGCCATCTCTTCTATTATATCTCCCGAGGATTTTCCCGATCCTGAAGATCCACCTTGTTCTTTAAATTTCCTATTTTCTTTGTTTCCAGTTTCAGTCTTTGCTTTTAGTTTCCCTGATGCCATCATGTTTGATTCAATATCAAGCACATCATCCTGCATTTTCATGAGATATTTTGATCTCCTTTCTCTCAATAATAAGGCGAAGTCGGGATCAAAAGCGCCAGCAAAAGTCACTTTTGCTGCAGGTTGTGAAGGTTTAACCTCAACTGGAATTTTATTATACAACTTATTGAACCTCTATGTGAATTCTAGAACTGATTCAGAGTTTTTCTTTCTAAGGGCTCCAAATTCAGTCAAGTAGTAGAAGTGATTCTTCCTCTCTCTCCATTGTCTAATAAATGCACTTTCAAGTTCTTCATAGGATCTTAAAGATCCAACTGCTAAGGATCGGAACCAGGTCCTCACCTGTCCCTCGAAAGTTTGAACGAGGAGTCTAGAATAAACATCTTCATGTTCTATTTCGAGTATGTCAACAAATTGATCAAAAAAGTTTATATGTTCTTGGGCAGTCAGATCACCTTCCCCTGTAAATTTAGGAAGGATTTTCATATAATTCTTGGGGAGATCATGAAGAGGAATGGGAATAACAAGTGGAGCATATCTAGAAGCTAATTTAGAAAAGATTCCAGGAAGCGATACTTGACCACCTCCATGGGCACCACCCCCAGCTTTGGTACCTCCTTGTGCAGCCATGATTAGATTTGAGGCTGAAGTTCGGAAAGTGTGAGGAGAAGATTCTTAGAAATCTAGGGAAGAAACTTCAGGAAAAGAGAAAGTATCAAATGAGGGGAAGTGAAAGTGATTTTTTGAGAGTTTTCGAAGTGTTTGATTGCGTAAAGTCAGGTTGACATAAAGTATATGTGGGTAAAAAGACTTGTTTAAGAGATTTTTGTGATTTTAAAATCTTTTCCGGATCGGATACTGGCGAGGTTTGCTTGCTATCCAGGTTTTTTCTGGTGTTCTTTCAGCTAATAGCCAGTTTAGTTATTGTGGAGTCGCCAAGTGAAAAATATTAAGCCTTAGAAGGTTTTCTATCCTTGTTCACTATCAAAAATAGAAAATGTCAATGTCGTTCTTCCCAGGGAAAAGATTCGTATCTTCGTTCCCTGGCAACGACGCCAAAAATATGTTGTTCCTAAGTTTATACTTTAAGGCTATCAAGTATATCATCAAGGAATCCGTAAATGTTTAAAGGAATAATTTGAGAATAAGAAATTGAAAAGGAAGGGTGAAGCAGAATCAGTTTCTCAACTGTCTCTGTCTTGCTTCCTGTTGTTCTTGGATGCTAATGTCTCTCTCAATAGCAGCCCATAAATGTTCTAACTCAACCCGGTTAGTTGTTGTTTGTAAAATAGTATTAAATAAATTCAAGGCAATACTGGTTTGATCTTGAAGGCATGGTTCAATGTTGGATTGTCTGCTACTTGGAACAATCATGGAGGATACAAATTTATTTATTTGTGAAAGGATTTTAATCAAACGTTACTTCAAACTTTCCAGAGATGAGAATATGAAAAACAATTTTAAAATTCAAAACACTAACATAAATACATTCGAGGCCATTTCCTGGATTTGTAACAATTTTGAGAATCATAAAATAACAAATAAACACTACAGAAAAATATGAGGCTTTAATCAAGAAAGAATCTCATATTTCAAATAATCAAAGAAAACGAGGTTTCTAACGAAAGTTAAGTGTTAAGGTACAAAAGATTTATAGGTCTTAAAATTACTAATAGCAATTTCAGAGGAAAAACTGTAAATAATTTGATATCCAAACCAATCTGAACTAGAAATCAAAGATGTAGATAACTTCAAATTGATTATTCGTTAGATAAACATTGAAAGAAAAATACAACAAAGTATAATAAATTGGGTTAAAGAACACATAGCTACAAATTTGCAGGATTCAGAATCTCGTTTGTGATCTATATTATGATGCAATTGAAAACTGTTATTACAATCGGCTCTCTCCAAAAATCTTGAAGTCTGTTCTCAGTCTTAAGAAACTACATTTATACATTTTCATCAAAATTTTCTCGTTGGTGACTAACCAACTTCCTAATATTACGGTTACATATAAAAAATAATGTCAACCGTTTACAATTTCTTTCTAATTTCTAATGATAAAAACATTTAAAAAAGATTTTAAGCTTGCGTTGATGAACTTCCTTTCTCCACTTCAATACACTGAACACATTTCCCCAAAAATTTCACAAAAGTCCTGGGAGCATCTGGTATTTCATTTGCTTCAAATAAGAAAAATCTTTTCTACAATTCAGGCAAATGATTTTCTATCATCTTTTCTGTGAATTTAATAGTTTTCAACTTTAGATTTGGCGTCACCATCCATTTGTTGATCTCTGTAATATTGATTAATTTAATTTTTGAAATATCTATTTCACTTCCTCCAGCTCTTCTTTGAACCTTAGCTGGTGCTTGGCAATATTCATCTCACCTAATAATTCAGAACAGTCATATGTTTCGATATTCAATGAAGTTCTTTCTAAGAGATCAAAAATTCCCTGGCAATCATCATTGACCTCTCTTGTTATTCTTTTATATTCGACCAGGTTTTCTTCCCACACTTTTAATATTATGTCCCCTTTAACCTATTCAGAAATAGATAATTTTTTAATCTTTCCAACTTCTTCCTTTGATGAGAAAGCCACTACCTTCTGAAAATTCGTTCTAGCTTCTTTCGCCTCCCTTTCCTTCTGGTAAACATCCTCCAAAGACATATTTGTTTCTTGAAAATAATTCTGGAGTACTTCCAGATTTAAGAACACTTGCTGTTGTTCTTCCTCTATTCTCAAATATATCTCCAATGCTTGTGTCCTGAAATTTTCAAGTTCTACTACCTGATTAGTAATAGAAATAATTTTATCTTCTAAATGTTTGTTTTCTTCTCCCAGCTTTCAGACCTGTTCCTGTGTGACCTGTATTATGTGTTTTGCCTCCTCCAAGTCTTTATTCATTTTTTGGATTTCTTGCATATCTTTTAGTCTAGCCTGTTCTAAACCCTTTTGTATTCCCCAACTAATATTTCTCTCATTTTCTTTTAATTTGTCTTGCAACTGAATTATTGTTTGGTCTTTCTGTTCGAGCATAGTTGTTAAATTGCCAATAGAATACATATTTACTGATGCTATAACACCCATTGTACCTACTAATTCTGTAGAAAATTCTCCATCTTTGTGTTTCTTTCGATCTATAATAACCCTATTCTTTTTAATCATCCCTTCTACTCTTGGATGAATTTCCTGTTTCAAGAATGCTCTTCATTTTTTACTGAAAAAATAATCTGATGGGGGGATTTCATCTCTTGAAATCATCTCTAGATCACTGACATATAAATATCCTTCATGGGGAGTTCCAAAAGTTGATTGCAATGGAGTTAAAGAGGTGAAAGGACTACCGAGCTCTATTGAAGTTGTTCCTCGTATCTTTTCTGGAATATTTTTCATAATTTATGGAATTGTTTCCAGCTCTTTTCTCTTCTCTGTTCCCGATTCTTTTGTTTGATGAACCTCTGTGTCTTGGGAAGGTATCTCAATATTCTTCAACTTACCTTTGGTATTTTCTTTATCCTGTGTATTAGTTTCAAACCCTGGAGGGGGCCCTTCCTGTTCTGGCGATGGCGTTGAAACTTCACCTTGCAAACTCTTAGGCAGGCAACTTCGCCTATGGCTCTAAAAATATGTGAATCTAGTCTATGAGTCAGGTGGCAAGGCCTGGACCCTGTTCAATACTTATTCATAGGATTTAACATCTTTAAATATATCATCATAAATAGATAATTCATGTTCATACGCCTTTAGATTACAATGTATGAAATGCCTACTTATTATTTGGTAGGGGTCATATTTTCTGTGCTCAATATCTACTAATTTCACTTCTTCTAATGACTCAGCCTCTACCTTAGAATGCCCTAAATTTGATAAAGAAAATTTCCCAATACAAACAGGGAAAGATGGCCATGATTTCTTTTGAGTTGCTTTTAATTCTAATCCAACACCACCCTTTACTATATGATAAGCTACCTCCCTACACACCAATCTATCCAGTAGGAATTTAGGAAGTGCATGAGGGGGAATGGAACAGCCTTAAACCCTAATGTAGGAAAAATTTTCCTCAATAAACCAGTCGATAACGGCTTTAAGACTTTCTGTGATTGCATCAGAAATGCGAGGGTGTTCGCATCCAAAAAACATTATGTGCATAGGAATAATAATAAAATGACAAACCTCGTAAAATGCGTCTTTAGCATTTTCTTCCCAAAGGGCCGAGTGATATTTATGAATGGGTTTTGGACAAGAAATGCTCCAACTCCAATTCATTAATGGAAAGGGAGTCACAAAATAGATTGCATCCATAATGTATGAAGACATATAAAAAGTTGTTGGTTGTCCCTTTGATTTGGCTGCTTTGTAGTTTAAAATTTCTTGTGTTAGGTTATTTGAAAAAATCTTATGCCAGTTAAAACCATTTCCTTCTAAAGATTCCTCTAAAAAAGGCACCCAGTCTGCATGAAAATGAGAGGGATCTTTTCTCCCGAAAAGTCCACATAACATAATGGTTACATAAACCATGTATTCATTTAAGGAGGTTGTAGCATAAATCCCATGAGAATCAGCCCTAAACGTTTCTTCAGATCTCTCCCATCCTCTAATTATATCAGGATATGTTTGGTCTACCTCAATACATTCTTTTCTCTGAAACTCTGCTAAAAATTCAGCATTAAAAGTATGTTTAGGATTTGGCGAGAGTTTATACATAACTTGAATGTGCTCTGGTCTGAATGAGCCGACGATAGCTCCTTTCTCGTTTAAAATACTCCTTGTTGGGATATCGACCTTATCCAGAGCCCAATTGATCATATTAGTGTATGCCACAAGTCTCGAGCGCACAACGATCTTATGAAGCTCTGACTCAGCTATGTCCCGGAAATGATTTTCAGAATCATGATGAGCATTCTCAAACTCGTATTCTAGTAACTCGGAGATTTGAGTCCAATATTTAATAGAATCTATAGCATGTGGAGTGGTATCGAAGATAATATCTCCTTCCTATGCGTCTTCATTCTTCTTCGGTGCCTTTTTGGGTGCCCTGACTTCTGTGTTTAATTGAAAACCTGTCATAGAAACTGGATGAACGAGCTCAGCTTAAGAAATAAAAACACAGACATTCGAATGTTTATTTTGAATACATTCAAAAAATGACAAGATTTGCAGAGCTGTCACGGATTTAAAGCTCTTAATGCGGAAGATATTTTACCAAGATACGCTTTTAATGTCCTTATTTAGGCACCTTCGGGTTTTGAAGAAAACGAGAAACCTACTTAATTGGTAAGCGAAACATGAATGAACACCTACGAATGATTACCGTTAATCTTGTTTTTGAGAAAAGGTTAATTAATATTAATCATAGTTTAAAGCTGAAAACTTCATTTTTCAGGGTTTCATAAATCCTGATGTCGAGAGGTATGTCGTCGATAAAAAACAATTTCTGAAAATGCAAAATCGCGATGTTTTATTTAAGATTTAAATGCTTTTATCACATTAATTAATTGAGATTAGATGTTTTTGGGATTTCAGAAATTGTTTTGTTGAGAAGTATGTTATCAATAAAATCCGATCTCCGAAATTGCGAAATCGCGACGGCTTTTTTTTTTAAACAGTACTTAACTTATCTTAATCAACTAAATAATCATGATTAAGGCCAAAACAAAATTAGTTTAATTTAACGTGACATGTGGATTGGGGTTTCATAATTCAGGATTTCGGTAAACCCGATGACAGGAGACGTACTCTCACTAAACCGCGAATCTCGAAATCGCGACATAATTATTTTAACCCTTAATCTTTCTTATGAGAGACTAAATTAATTCGTGTTTAAATTAAGATTCCAACATTTTGGGAAATCGAGGATTGGGATTTCACGATTTGATTTGCATCAAAAATTTGTTTGTAGGAAACCCCGAATCTCGAAAATTATTTTAAGTTTAATTTAAAAAACGTTAATTTACATTTTAACACGTTTTAAATAATTTTCAAATAAAAAGCGTCAGAAGTCTTATATTTTTTGTAAACATTTTTCTCGTTCATTATCTGAAAATTTTTAAAAATTAAGAAAAAGGTAGCGTGTATTTAGAAATGATACGAAACTCTTGTTTTATGAAAAGCCGAAACCCGAAAAGAAAAAATCTAGGCCTTAAGGATAAAAAAATTAAGACCTGTTTCAACAGGAAACTAGTTTTATCAAGCTGAGAGTGTCCATGGTATGGTCACTGGTTCTGGACAAGGAGAGATTTTTCTTGGTTTGAATGGCCATGTTGTCAACTTCTGCAAGGGTTTTTGGGTCCCTTTTATTTAGGAGGAAGCTTAAATACCCTAGAAGTTCGTTGGTATAGAGATAGATGAGATACTTGCCTTTAGGATGATAGCTTTCAAGAATGTGGTGCAACAACCTTTGAAACCTAATCCTGAAATCTCTGTCGGTCTCATCCTTTGTCTGTTTTATGCACTCAGGACCTCTTAGTAATGATTGGATATCTTCAATTTTCAGGACCCACCTTGCAAGGAAGATCTCTTCAAATTGGTCCATAGATTTGATGCTAGCAACTGGAAGATTATCATACCATCTTCTATCCTCTCCATGTAGGGTGGAAGAGAAAAGTTTCATTACAAAGTCTTCAGCATCATCACTGACAGGGTGGTACTGAAAGAAAGTCCAGAATTTGCTCATGTGATAATCATGATTTTTTCCATCGATGCCAGCAAATATAGGGAACCATTTTTTATACCAAGGGGGCATTTGTCTAGGATATCCCGGGATTTTACTCATGTCTAAAGGTTTTTAGTTCCCGGGATCCCATTGTGAAGTCATTGTTGGTTTCGTTATCAGTGGAGTCGCCATATAGTTTTCTTAAAACTATCAAAGAAATAGGGAAATCACCCTAGTGGAGTCGCCAGGTAAGATTGTAAGATAAGGCTCTGAGGCAAGGCTTACCAAAAAGATTTGTTGTTTGAGGATAATTGACTCAGTGTTCCCCGACAACAATGCCAAAATGTTATCACACAGTTTGTAGCTAGGATTAAAGGCTATAAGTTAGAAGTTCAAACTGGCCTAACAAGAATCTATCCCACCCAATGTCACCATGATGGCTAGGTTATTTCTCTTTAGGGAGGTTAGGCCCAGGGGAGACGTCCCCAGTGACCTAGTTTTTGAAAAGGAAAAAGGTTAATAGGATGAATATAAGTTTTTCTCCCCTTCACAGATCACCACCAATTAGAAGTTTCATATAAATAGCCAATAATAAAGTAAAACCGAATGAAGAGTACATGCCTAGAACAAGACAACAACAAATTGATACTTACAAAATTATTTCAATGGGTTGTTAATTCATATCAATCAAGAACTATCTAATATTCAATATAAACAATTTTGAAAGTAAATGTTGACGAAGTCAATGTTTACACAATAGTAATGAAAAGATAATGTCACTTCGCCAATAAATACTAGAACGATGTGGCATTCAATGGGATCAATCAATACTTTATTAAACAAATGCTTTAAATCATCATTCAATTGCTCATAAAGTAAAACGTTGCTGCATTGAGATGAAATAACCAAGAGTGACGTCAACAACTTAGGGTTAGTGTAGTTAGGGTTTTTTAAATTCAAATTTTGAGAGTGTTTGGATCAAGGTCTCACTTCAACGTTGGAGGTCTTAGGATCAGTTCCTTACGGTTAAATGGAGTCAATTATGAAGGACGCAAGAGTTGAAGGGGATGAGACTTAAAATATTAGAGGGATAAGTTTTGAAGTGTTGCTAAAGAAGGGCCTGAAAATCATAACCCTAGCTGAGAGAGGCTCACTTCGGTGTTGCTAAATCAAGGCCTCATGCTCTCTCCTCCTTCCTGGCAAACAACTAGCTCAAATGAAATACAATATCAAGACAAGAGGGCTTAAAGAGGGAGATTGTTGCTAAGGCAAGGCTTTTTCATCAAACCCTAAAAGAAAATGGCCCTAGGTGTAGATGACCTAGGCCTGGGACGTCCTCTTCCTCTTGAAGTCCAAATGGTATGGCTAGCTTAAGTGAGGAAGAAAAAGGACTGTAGCTATGGCTAGGCTCTCTTCTTCTTCTTTAATGGCTAAACGATTTTCTATCAGGGGACATGAGACAAGGACCTACTTGTGTGCTTGTCACCTAGGGTTTTTATTCAGAAAATTATAAATACATGTAAGAAAATAAGACTTCAACCATTCAATGAAGAAGTTTTGCAGAAAAATACTTACAATTCATCAAGAAATAATCATGCAAACCCTATTTGTAACACCTTCCTTCAAGAAAAACACCATAGAATGCCAAAAATCTCTTCCTTCAACAAGTGCGCCTTCCTTAAATAAGCCAATAACCCAAGTAGGGCGCTAAAACTCAGACCTGACTATGAGAGAGTAAGTTGTTATGATAAAATGAGAGTGAAAATCCCTCATTTATAAAAAACCTTGACCTAATTTTACATTTTAGGCCAGGTAAAAGGCCGAGAAGGAAAAATTATCAAAATCATATTTTTTTACATTAAGTTGTCAAATTAAAACCCTAATTGAGCTAGAAAGAGAGTAAAATCCCCTTCAAGGGAGGCGCTATCCCTTTCTAAGGCAAATGAGACATCCAGGAGAAAAACGTTAGCCCCTCGGGGGCCTCTCCAACATGACACATGTGCCACTGCTACCCAGTCTACCTCCAAAAGCATCCATGAAGTTGGATGATGTCATGGTGAATATGGGGACGTCCTAAGCCTTCCAAGGCTAGCGTTCCAGTGAAAAGGGGTCACTCCCCCTAGGTCTAGTCCTGTCGGAGTGTCTCTAGTGGAACGTCCTCTTCCTCTCAGGTGAAAAACTCCTGATCAAGTTCTACCCTATCTCTGCCCCCTGATGGGGTCTCAACATCCATCTGGTGGTCTCTTCAGCCCCATGGAGGTCCGAATTGGTCATCTCCCCATGTGTACCAGTTCAAATGGTACATGTCCGTAGGGCATGGTCCTGCACATTAAAAGCTACGCCCTCCATGAGCTCATCAGTCACAGGGATCATAGCAATTTCAATCACATGTCAACATCAATTTTATTAAACATATGCATAAAACCCCTAATACATCAGTTAATAGCTCAAAGACATTACAAAAACCTGCAATACAAGATTGGAGAAAAGGACAAGGCGTCCTATTGGTCTAGTGTCCATAAGAAAAGGAAAGTTTCCAGGAAGATCTCATCCAAACCATGTAAGTGAGGTGATGTGACTAGGGGATGTCCAAACATGTAGGTGAAGTGAGGGATAAGGATGCACAAATGTTACCTGTGGGTGCCTTTGTAGAAGGCAAGTTGTACCTGTCATGGATGCATTTTTTCCAAGCCCATTTTTGCCTTTATTCTTTTCGTTGTTTTATTCTTTTATTTGATTTTTCTCCTTCTTTTTTTTTATTTAAGAACTAACTAGGGGACACTGCCTTGGCATGGTCACCAGAGATGACAACGTTACCCACAAGTACTTCCATAGAGATGAGAAGGTTGGCTCGTGATGAGACCCCCTTTCCCTTGGACATGCAACCAAAGGTCACTACCGTGGCATGGTAACGAGATGGTGGCAATGTCATACTGTTAGGTACCCCCTATCCTCTAACTAGGTCTTGTTTTGTTAATTTTCAGGGCCGTCTTGTTTCTTGTTGAGAGGCTTTTTACCACCTTCTCGAGGATCCATGGGCGAAGCATCTAGAGGTTTTATTTCTAGGATTTTGTCTTTTACCAATTGTTTTTACCTTCTGGGCCTTTAGCCCCTTCTTCCCATGAGATAAGGTGCAATCCTACAAATAGCTCAACCTAATGCCCGAACAAGGGGAATGTGATAAATGAGCAAGACATAAGATGAAACAGTGGTGCTATGATGGGAGTGCACGATGGATTTTCAGAAATTCCCCCAATGGAAAACCAAGACCTATGGGAACAGGCTTGCTAGGGCACTCTGTCAATTTCCCCAAGCATGGTCAAGTGGGATAGTGTAAGATCCAAGTAGTTATTAGAGATAAAAGGAATCAGATGCATATATTTAAAGGTATCAATGATCAAAAGTGACACATACCATGATACCTACACCAATTACCTCATGGAGCAAGAACCTCTTCTGATACAAGATCAAGCTGATGGTGATGGATGTTGTTGTTGCTGACAAGACAAAGATGATGAATGAAGAAAAGGCGGGCCCTCCAAGGCCATGCTTAGGTCAACCCTGCTCTCGATACTCCATGTCTAGGACCTGTGGGCCTCAAGACATGATCTCCTAGTTATAACTAAAAAGTGGGGACAACATCTGGCTCCAACATGCAGACCTTCTCAATCTCGATAGAAGTATCAGTAATAACATTTGGGTGGTAATGCCACCCCAGCATACATATATATACTAAAATAAAACAATCAACATGCGAATGTAAAGCAAAGTACCTACCTTTACTTACTTGTTGGTTGGATGTTTGATGTAGTCAAATGACCAATGTAGCCAATCCAACAATGTCCCATGATACCTACCTTTGTGCTTCATAATAAACCAAATTAGTGATAAGTCAAGCACAAAAATTTCATGAGTTAGAATATATATCATATCATCGAAAATCTCAAAGTCTAACTCATGGAGGTGGGTGGGAGGGAAAAAATCTTGCCAAGTCCATCTCTGAGGAAAGTACTCAATCCACTTCAAGAAAGGGTCATGAAAAGCCTGAGGTTCAGAACATTGACTCAAAAGGTCTGCACACTGGCTACCTAAGACATTTTCATACTTTGAAGTCTGGGAAGGGAATGACAAGGATGTATCAGACGACTGGAAAATTCTCAAGGGAAAGTTGAAAAACTGATATGGTAAATTTAAGCTTGTCATATTCAACCAACCCTTGGATTCTAGGGTTTTCCCTAGAGGAAACTCAAAATTAAAAACATACTTCCCAACCACAACTCTAGAAACACAACAAGGTATAGTAATCGAAAGTGTTTGGGAAGAATTGTCACAAGGATCTTCCTTTAATAAAAGAAGGTACTTACTTGTATTACGATCTGAGCACAGTGGTGGTTGTTAATCATCTTCATGGAGAGAATCCAAGTGCTCAGAAGGGTACTCATCAAAAATCTGAAGGTAAGACTGAAAATCATCAAGAAAACAAGGCACTAGGTCATCCTTGGTTTTTTGAAAAGTATAGGTAAAAATCTCATCTCCTTGTATCCATTGGTCAAAAGTAATCTGTTGTGATAGTTGCAAGGGAAACACTTGGAAATGACTCTCAGTGTCATAGATGGCATCCAGGTCATAACCAACTATATCCCACCTACGTCTCCCAACATGTATGAGCTCATCAATGTTATCAACAATGTCATTATCTGTGCCATAACATGCAGGGTTTGAAATATTTGAAAACTCATTCAACTCCTCCTCATTTCCTTCATCATAAAGTAAAGCATCATAAAAAAATAGGGGAGGAGGGAAACTTAATGTTTCTTCTTGTGCAGGAGCTTCAAGGACTTCGGTGTTTTTAGCATGTGTTACAGTCTCATCCTCAGTAACCACCCCTCCATCTTCAATTGTACAACAAAGAACTTTGCTCAAGGTTTTTGTTTCCCCTTCTTTTTCTGAATCAAGGAACAAGGTGTCGTCAGTATCTTGAAAAGGGAAATAGATAACCTCATCATCCTTCTGTTGTGTAGGAGAAACAGGATCTTGGATGGCTTTATCAGTAGGAAGATCACAGGTTAATACTTCATCATCTTGCTTGGGTTCTTGCTCCTTAATCACGTCCTCATTCTGTTGGTCAAAAACTTGTTCCCTTCTCTCTTGTGGATCTTCAGTAAAGTTTTCAAGGGAAACTAGTTTTATCAAGCTGAGAGTGTCCATGGTATGGTCATTGGTTCTGGACAAGGAGATATTTTTCTCGGTTTGAATGGCCATGTTGTAAGCTTCTGCAAGTGTTTTTGGGTCCCTTTTATTTAGGAGGAAGCTTAAATGCCTTAGAAGTCCATTGGTATAGAGATAGATGAGATACTTTCTGTAACACCCTATTTCCCCCAGTCTGTAAAAATAACTGTACTGGCCAAGAACTATGGAAAACTCAAATATGTGAATGTGTGATTTGAATGGACCTTAGTATACAAGGTCGACGAATGTAACTTAACATTTTGAATATATATATATATATATATATATATTTATATTTATATGCCGCAGGACTACTTGGAGGGGGATGTGCTGAAAAAGAGACCACGATGGCTAAAGAAAGGTGGTGGAAGGCACCTGGAATGGTCTTGCTAACTTCCACCGAAAACCAATACCGTATTTGGTCTTCACTAGCCCAGAGAACCAAGAGCGGCTCACTGGACCTGAAATGAATTACTCGTTGGGTTGGTAGGTGAAGGGGCTCCTCATGAGTTAATGAGGGATGGGGGTGAACCGACCATTCGTGGAGGCCTCAGACCTGACCACCATGGGGAAATTCATGCCACACGCAACCTCGCTGGAAAAGAAAAGGTAGGTAAAAGGTGTGGGAGGGGACGAATGTGAGGGAGAGATCACAGGAAAAAGATCAAAAGAACTCAGGAACAAAATATAGAGTGAGTGATAGCAGAGAAGGAGAGTAACCTTCGTTCTCTATCGCTGAAGAATAGAGACAGAGAGTCTCAAGCATCATGGTCTAGCTCGAGGGTGGCTAGTGGTAAATCCATTCGGAGTCGCTAAGCCTACGGTTGGGTGGAAATGAGCACCCCTCTCAGCAGTTGCATTACTTGGTGTTTTTCTGATAAGTGTTATATCTTATATCTTGAATTTAAATATCTTGGAATGTATGCTCATTGTTTGTGAAATTATGAATGATTTGCACATAAGACTGTCTGTATGGTGTTTGAAAGAACTGGTGGCTGCATGCTTATATTGGAAAGACCACATATGAATTATGTATATATTTGTATATATGTATATTTTGAAGGAATTCAATATTCAATTCTGTTCTCAGAAAATCTATTCCCTTATTTTATCTCAAGTAATTCCCTAGATAGATATTTCCACAGGGACACCCTCTTTAAAAGTTTACCCAAGAATCTGCTGGAGGATTTTATGACATAAGTCTGAAAAACTCTGCACGAGAGAGAATGATATTCTTAGACTTCGATATTTCAGAGTTTTGGCACCCAACGTATCTAGGTGTGAGTCCTTTTGTACTCATGAGTCTTGAAAACCCGACCCGCGAAATCCCTAAATGACAGCGTGTGGATGAATTAAGGACCTTTAGGTGGATCGGTACCCAGGATACCCTTCCTCTTGCTAAATGCACAAATGAGATCCTTTCGGAGGATCTAAGGTCTGTTACGATCGTTAAATTGGATGAAGGAATGCAGGCATTAATGCCTCGACCCCTTTTTAACCTTCATAAGTAGTGAAGAAATCAGGACCATCGATTCCAAGACCCATGGGAGTACTTGGACCGTCTAGCTATAGAGTACACGTGGCAGGCGGTAAGCGTTTCGGCTTTTCGACACTCGGGGTACCTAAGTGCGAGTTCTCCTGTACTCACAAGACCCGAAACCTCGATTCACGAAAACCTGAAATGACAGCGTATGGATGAGTTGGGAATTTTCGGTGTATCAGAACCTGGAACACTGAAGGAAGTGTTTCCTTGTACTCGCAAGTCCTGAAACCCCGACTTGTGAAACCCCAAAATTGGTCAAGTGTATGATGAGTGGGTGTATCGGCTTTTCAGCATTTGGGTAGTCGAGGAGTGTGAATCTTCGACCTCTTGTATCCTGAAATTTCGATACATGAAACCCCGACTCGTGGAATCCTGAATTGGCATAGCATGACTTGGTTTGGCATTTTGGTGTTTCGGTACCCAGAAAACCCAAAGGTAAGTTTCCCTTGTACTCACAAGTCCCGAAATCCCGACTTGTGAAACCGCAAAAGAATAGAGTGTGGAGAAGTGGTTATACTTCGGTATTTCGGCACCCAGGGTACCTAAGTGTGGGCCCCATGCATTCGCCAGTCTCGAAACCCCGATTAGCGAAATCTGGATGAAGGAAACCTTGAAATAGAGGAGCATGTTTAAAGTTTTGATGACTCGGAGTTTTTGGCTTCCGAGAAACCTAGGGGCGAGACCCCTTGTTTTCACATAACGCGAAATCCCGAAAGGAAGAATGCCGAAATGGCTTAGCACGGATAATATTGGGTATTTTAGTATTTCGGTACCTGAGATACCTTTTGGAAAGTTCTCTTGTACTTGCCAGTCCCAAAAACCGGTTTTGCGAATTCTCGAAATAGACGGAGCAATGTATATATATATATATATATATATATATATATATATATATAGATGTATATGTATGTAGGTTTAGGAGTTTCGGCTCCCGGGAAACCTAAACGTGAAACCTCCTGTCGTCGCATATCCTGAATTTCCAGTATGCGAAATCCCGAAGGGTAGAGTGTTAGGGCTTAATCTGAGTTGCTGTGAATCTCGATAAGTGGTTAAAACTGTTTCGGGTTTCGGCCCTTCGAAAGACAAGAGAGAAAAAGGAAATACATGTATCATGATTTCCCAAATCGCAAAAGACGACGAGCACCTTTCCGATAAGGCCCGTGGTCCTATCCGCCGATCATATGAGTACGGATAAGGGATGGTAGGGTCTATATTAGGCCCCATAGGGATTCGGGGAATTCCGTTCCTCGGAGAAAAGAAGAAAAAGGCCGAAAATTTCCGAACTATGAAGTGGGTATGTTACAAATTGGTATCAGAGCATGGTTACAACACTTGGCCTGCTTGGGCTCATGAACGGGTTGTGCACAGATCTCCACTCGGAATACTGTTAAAAGGACTAACCCCATGTCTTAACCTTCTTAATTAAAAGTCAAAGTTAAGAATGAAAAACTCCTATGGTGTGTGTGCATGTGAAAAATATGAATTATGTACTATTTATAAATGAATATAAACATTGACTAACAACCAGTGTTTTTCTTTTGCACATAAAGTGAAAGATTAACCGCGGGAAATTTCAGACGTATAGAATGGTGACTCACCATGAAGTGGGGGAGGGCTCCCACAATAGAGATGAAGAATCTGAAAAAAGGAGGGCGGTAGGGACCCCTCTAGATCTGGATGAGACTGTAAGGAGCCTCACGGTCGAATTACAAAGATGCAAGGCTGACAATGAAAGGATGATGAAAGAACAAGAGAAACAAATAGAAATTAATGCAGTTTTACTGCAGAGCTTATTTGACTTACAAAGACAAATGCAACATGAACTTGAGACACATAAACATGGTCATATCAGTGGCCACACTGAGAGGAGAACCTCGAAAAAGGTCCATCCCAGAGGTAAGGGACAAGCGGCAGACGATTCCTCTGGGAAGGAAGATGACAATTCGGAGAGCTCTTCTAGTAGCAGAACTAGTTCTTATTCCCAAATAAGACAGAAGAAGTGAAATCTTTCCAAGGGTCATAAATTCAAAGAATTTAGGAAGGCCAAACCACCCTCCTTCGATGGTGAAATAAAGAAGGGAGAGGAAGTAGAGGCTTGGTTGCTTGGACTAAAGAAGTATTTTAGAGTCCATGACTTCTTAGAAATTTTGAAGGCCTGAGTGGCCACCTTCAACTTGAATGGAAAGGATTCCATTTGGTGGGAAGACCTTAAGAATGTAAAAGGGATTCATGAAGAAGACCTGTCTTGGGAATGGTTTGAGAAATACTTCAGGAAGAAGTATCTGTCAGAAAAATATTTTGACGAAAAGACTAAAGAATTCTATGAACTTAAGCTGGGGAAACTCACCATAGAGGAATATGTCAGCAAATTCCTTGAGTTGCTGAGCTATGTACCCTACATAAAGGAAAAAAAGGCAAAGGTGCAACGATTCATCAGTGGGATACCTAAGGACTATTAGAACATTATTGAATTTGACAAACCAAAGACCCTAGAAGATACTATCCGAAAGGCAAGATATTGTTATGAACAACTTGGGCATCGAATAGAACCTCGCGAAGGCTGGAAGCAAAAGAATAGTTCAGGATTCTAGAAAAAGGGGTTTAAATCCTCAAGAGTTAAGGACTATAAAAAGAACTCAAGGATGAGCTTCCTAGCCCGAAGTGTACACCATCAGAACTTTCCCTCCTTGAGAGGAAATAAACTTTCTGGATCTACCCTAGTAAAGACTGATAACCCAAAGAGAGAACCTTTGAAATGTTGGGGTTGTAGAGAAGAATATCTACCGAGAGACTGTCCACACTGACAATAGAATAGTCGGAGAGTTTACAACATTCAGGAAGCTACCACCGTCAATTATGTGGCCAGGAGTGTGCCACAAATTTATGCAGCCTTGGATAATAACCAAGATGACCACCAAGCTTCAGTGGTGGAAATAAAAGGTATGATTTCCAACCATCTAGTGTCTATTTTGATTGACCCTGGTTCAAATTTGAGTTATATAGCCCCTAAGGCTGTTGATAAGTGTAAACTACAGCCACAAAAACCTACCAAGCCATGGTTGGTACAGTTAGCCATTAGCACCAAAATAAGGGTAGCAACCAAAAGAAGGGTAGCAGAGGTCATACCAACCTGCCAATTAATGTTGGGTGAATTCCCCACCCAAGCAACCCTTAACATATTACCCCTGGGATCGTATGATCTATTGATTGGTATGGACTAGCTAGCCGCCCATAAAGCCAGATTGTACTGTTACCATAAAACCTTAGAATGTGTAAGTAAAGAAGGGAAAAGGATAAGCCTTCAAGGGATCCAAAAGCCTGTCTCGGTGAGACAAATATCAGCTCTGCAAATGAGAAGGTATTGCCGAAAATGACGCCCCCTATATGTAATACAGGTTTTGAAAACTATTGAAGATGACAAACCAAGCCTCGAAGACCACCCTACCCTGAGAGAATACAAAGATGAATTTCCAGAAGAGGTACTGGGTCTACCTCCGAGAAGAGACATAACCTTCTCAATAGAACTTGCACCGGGAGCGGTGTCGGTGTCTAGGACACTCTACCGGATGAACACACCCGAGTTAGTTGAAATCAAATTACAATTAAGAGAAATGATGGATCAGGGCTATATCCGGCCTAGCGTGTCTCCATGGGGAGCACCAGTCCTATTTGTGAAAAAGAAGGACGGTACCCTTAGACTATGTATAGATTATAGAAAACTCAATAAGGTAACCATAAAGAACAAGTACCCCTTGCCCAAGATCGATGACCTATTCGACCAATTAGGGGGTGCGTCTATTTTCTCAAATATTGACTTGAGGTCGGGATACCATCAAGTCCGAATCAAGGGTGAAGACATCCATAAAACTTCCTTCCGGATGAGGTATGGTCACTATGAGTTTATGGTAGTACCATTTGGGTTAACCAATGCCCTTGCCACTTTCATGTGCTTGATGAACAATGTACTCAGCAAATTCCTAGACAAATTTGTGTTGGTTTTTATTGATGATATATTAATTTACTCCAAGAATGAAGAAGAGCATGAAGAGCATCTTAGGCTTGTGCTGCAAGTGCTAAGAGAACATCAGCTCTATGCCAAATTCAACAAATGTGAATTCTTCCAGAAGAAAATACATTACTTAGGCCATGTTTTATCCGAAGAAGGAGTAGCAGTAGACCCTGACAAAATCAGGTCTATCATGGAATGGCCTACCCCAAAGGATGTTTTGGATATAAATCTTTTATGGGATTAGTAGGGTACTATAGGATATTTATAAAAGGATTCTTCAAGATTGGTTGTCCAATCACTACCCTCCAGAGGAAGGGGACAAAATTCACATGGACACAAAAATGTGAAGAAAGATTTCAAACCCTGAAACATCTATTGACCCACGCACCCGTGTTGAAGATCACCGATCTTGAAGCCAAATTCCTCATGTGCACAGATACCTATAAGGAAGGGCTCGTAGGAGTCCTTATGCAAGGAGGAAGTGTGGTTTGCTATGAATCCCAAAAATTGAATGAGCACGAAGTCAACTATGTGACCCATGATCTAGAGCTGGCTGCCATAGCGCATGCCTTGAAAATGTAGAGGCATTACCTCCAGGGAAGAAAATTTTTACTTATGACAGATCACTGTGGATTGCGATATATGTTTGACCAACTAAAGCTCAATTCTAGACAAGCTAGGTGGATGGCCCTCCTTAGCGAGTTTGATTTCTAAATCAAACACATTAAAGGAAAGGAAAATAGGGTGGTTGATGCCCTTAGCAGAAGTATGAAAATAATTCACCTGGAAACGGTGAGCACCTGTAAGACGGATGTCAAGGAAAGAGTCATAAATGCACAAGAAACATATCCCTTCGTCCATACCGTGACCTCGTACCTACAGCAAGAACCCACAGGGATAAAGTATGGAGGCTACCAGATGATGGAAGGAGGTCTGCTCACTTACCGAAGCAGATTATATATCCCAGATTGTGACGACTTGAAGAGGTTCATACTGGATGAGCTACATAAAAGACCCTATATTGGTCATCCAGGATACCAGAAGATGATCACGGCCACTAGGAAACAATTCTATTGGCCTGGATTGAATAAAGACATAGTTGAGTACCTAGCCAAATGCATAGAATGACAACAGGTAAAAACAGAACACTGACACCCAACAGGATTATTACAACCTCTACCAACCTCAGAATGGAAATGGGAAACCATCTCCATGGATTTCATCACCAGATTACCAACCTTGGCCAAACACAATGACTCCATCATGGTAGTGGTGGATAAATTGAGCAAGTCTGCCCATTTCATCCCCATCAAGTCGACTTGCAAGGCAATAGACGTCGCTCAGGTATTTGTGAAGGAGATATTTAAACTGCATGGTATGCCAAAAGAGATCATGTCTGATAGAGACACAAAATTCACTTCCAACTTTTGGAAATCATTGATGGCGGGTTTAGAGACCAAGTTATTTTTTAGCACCACCTATCACCCTCAAACCAATGGACAGATGGAAAGAGTGAACCAAATACTACAAGACATGCTAAGAATGCATGTAATGCATCAACCCAAGAGGTGGGAAGATTACCTGCCACTGGTGGAATTCACCTACAACAACGGCTACCAAGAATCCTTAAAGATGAGCCCCTTCGAAGTCCTATATGGTAGGCCATGAAACACTCCTGTCAGTTGGAGTAATCCCGTAAACAAAATTTCTTTTCAACCCGACATGTTGAAAGAAATGGAACAACAAGTGACTCAGATAAAACAAAACCTAAAGGTCGCTCAGAATCGACAAAAAAGTTACGCCGACCAAAAGAGAACTCCAAGAGAGTTCAAGATGGGAGACCATGTATATCTCAGAGTTAGGCCCAGGAAGAGTTCTCTGAAAATGGGAGCTTGTGCCAAGTTGGCACCTTGGTATTGTGGACCCTTTGAGGTTCTAGATAGAGTGGATCCTGTAGCCTATAGGCTAGCACTTCCTCCCACAGTAAAAGCACATAATGTTTTCCATGTTTCATTATTGAAGAAATATGTACATTATTCTAATCATATAATTGACTGGTCTGTGATCCAAGTGGATCCAGAGGGAGAATTCCTACCAAAACCTCAATGCATACTAGACAGAAAGGAAACCTTGCTCCGAAACCAAACCATTGCACAGGTCAAGGTGCAGTGGAGACACTTTGGCCCAGATGAGGCTACATGGGAAATGGAGGATGCTATGAAATAGGCATATCCGATTTTGTTTACCTCGGTACATACATGTCATTTTGATAGATAGAACATCGAGGACGATATTCCTTTAAGGGGGAGGGAATTGTAACACCCTATTTCCCCCAGTCTGTAAAAATAACTATACTCGCCAAGAACTATGGCAAACTCAAAGATGTGAATGTGTGATTTGAATGGACCTTAGTATACAAGGTCAATGAATGTAAATTAACATTTTGAATATATATATGATGCAGGACTGTTGGGAGGGGGATGTGCTGAAAAACAGACCACGATGGCTAAAGAAAGGTGGTGGAAGGCACCTGGAATGGTGGCGCTAACCTCCACTGGAAACCAATACCATATTTGGTCTTCACTGGCTCAGAGAACCAAGAGCGGCTCGTTGGCCTCGAAATGAATTACTCGCCGGGTTGGTGGGTGAAGAGGCTCCTCATGAGTTAATGAGGGATGGGGGTGAACTGCCCATCCATGGAGGCCTCTGACCTGACCACCGCGGGGAAATTTGTGCCACACACAACCTCGCTGGAAAATAAAAGGCAGGTAAAAGGTGTGGGAGGGGACGGGCGTGAGGGAGAGATCATAGGAAAAAGATCGAAAGAAATCTGGAACAAAATATAGAGTGAGTGATAGCAAAGAAGAAGGAGAGTAACCTTCATTCTCTATCGCTGAAGAACAGAGACAGAGAGTCTCAAGCATCGTGGTCTAGCTCGAGGGTGGCTAGTGGTAAATCCATTCAGAGTCGCTGAGCCTATGGTTGGGTGGAAACGAGCAACCCTCTCAGCAGTTGCATCACTTGGTGTTTTTTTTATAAGTGTTATATCTTGTATCTTGAATTTAAATATCTTGGAATGTATGCTCATGGTTTGTGAAATTATGAATGATTTCTGTATAAGACTGTCTATATGGTGTTTGATCAGAAATGGTGGCTGGATGCTTATATTGGAAAGACCACATATGACTTACGTATATATTTGTATTATGTATATTTTGAACGAATTCAGTATTCAAGTCTGTTCTCGGGAAATCTATTCCCTTATTTTATCTCAAGTAATGCCCTGGATAGATCTTTCCACAGGTACACCCTCTTTAAAAGTTTACCCAAGAATCTGTCGGAGGATTTTATGACATAAGTCTGAAAAAACCTGCATGAGAGAGAATGGTACTCTTAGACTTCGATATTTTGAAGTTTCGGCACCCGGGGTATCTAGGTGCGAGTCCTTTTGTACTCGCGAGTCCTGAAACCCCGACCCGTGAAATCCTGAAATGACAATGTGTGGATGAATTAAGGACCTTTCGGTGGATCAATACCCAAGATACCCTTCCTCTTGATAAATGCACGAATGAGATCCTTTCGGAGGATCTAAGGTCTGTTATGATCGTTAAATTGGATGAAGGAACGCAGGCGTTAATGCCTCAACCCCTTTTTAACCTTCGTAAGTAGCGAAGAAATCGGGACTATCGATTCCAAGACCCATGGGAGTACCTGGACCATCCAGCTGTAGAGTACACATGGCGGCCGATAAGTGTTTCAGCTTTTCGGCACCCGGGGTACCTAAGTGCAAGTTCTCCTATACTCAAAAGACCCGAAACCCCGATTCACGAAAACCCAAAATGACAACATATGGATGAGTTAGGACTTTTCGGTGTTTCGTAACTTGGAACACCCAAGGAAGTATTTCCTTGTACTCGCAAGTCCCGAAACCCTGACTTACGAAACCCTGAAATTGGTCAAGTGTATGATGAGCGGGTGTATCGGCTTTTCTGCATTCGGGTAGTCGAGGAGTGTGAATCTTCGACCTCTTGTATCCCGAAATTTCGATATACGAAACCTTGACTTGCGAAATCACAAATTGGCATAGCGTGACTTGGTTCGGCATTTCAGTTTTTTGGTACCCGAAAAACCCAAGGGTAAGTTTCCCTTGTACTCGCAAGTCCCGAAATCCTAACTTGTGAAACCCCAAAGAATAGAGTGTGGAGAAGTGGTTATACTTCGGTATTTCTTCACCCCGGGTACCTAAGTGCAGGCCCCATGAATTCACCAGTCTCGAAACCTCGATTAGCGAAATCCCGATGAAGGAAACTCTGAAATAGAGGAGCATGTTTAAAGTTTTGATGACTCGGAGTTTTCGGCTTTCGAGAAACTTAGGGGCGAGACCCCTTGTTTTCACATAACGCGAAATCCCGAATGGAGGAATGCCGAAATGGCTTATCACAGATAATATTTGGTATTTTGGTATTTCGGTACCCGAGATACCTATTGGCAAGTTCTCTTGTACTCACCAGTCCCGAAAACCTGGTTTGCGAATTCCTGAAATAGACAGAGCGATGTATATATATATATATATATATATATATATATATATATGCAGGTTTCGAAGTTTCAGCTCCTGGGAAACCTAAGCGCGAAACCTCCTGTCATCGCATATCCTGAATTTTTGGTATGCGAAATCCTAAAGGGTAGAGTATCAGGGCTTAATCTAAGTTGCTATGAATCTCGATAAGCAGTTAAAACCGTTTTGGGTTTCGGCCCTTCGAAAGATAAGAGAGAAAAGGAAATACATGTATCGCGATTTCCCGAATTGCGAAAGCCGACGAGCACCTTTCTGATAGGGCCTATGGTCCTAGACGTGGATCATTGGAGTACGGATAAGGGATGGCAGGGTCTGTATCAGGCCTCGTAGGGATTCGGGGAATTCCATTCCTCGGAGAAAAGAAGTAAAGGGCCAAAAAATTATGAACTATGAAGTGGGTATGTTACACTTTCCTTTAGGATGATAGCTTTCAAGAATGTGGTGCAACAATCTTTGAAACCTAATCCCAAAATCTCTGGAGGTCTCATCCTCTGTCTATTTTATGCACTCAAGACCTCTTAGTAATGATTTGATATCTTCGATTTTCAGAACCCACCTTGCAAGGAAGATCTCTTCAAATTGGTCCATAGATGCGATGCTAGTAGTTGGAAGATTATCATACCATCTTCCAGCCTCTCCATGTAGGGTGGCAGAGAAAAGATTCATTACCAAGTCTTCAGTGTCATCACTGACGGGGCGGTACTGAAAGAAAGTCCAAAATTTTATCATGTGATAATCTGGATTTTCTCCATCGATGCCAATGAATCTAGGGAGCCCTTTTTTATACCAAGGGGGCATTTGTCTAGGATATCCTAGGATTTTACTCATGTCTAAAGGTTTGTAGTTCCTAGGATCCCATTGTGAAGTCATTGTTGGCTTCATCATCAGTGGAGTTTCCAGATAGTTTTCTTGAAACTATCAAAGAAATAGGGAAAACACCCTAGTGGAGTCATCAGGTAAGCTTGTAAGATAAGGATCTGAGGCAAGGCTTACTGAAAAGATTTGTTGTCTGAGGAGAATTGACTTAGTGTTCCCTGACAACGGTGCCAAAATTTTATCGCACAGTTTGTAGTTAGGAGTAAAGTCTATAATATAGAAGGCCAAACTAGCGTAACAGAAACCTATCCCACCCAATGTCACCATGATGGGTAGGTTCTTTCTCTTTAGGGAGGTTAGGCCCAGGGGAGACGTCCCCGGTGACCTACTTTTTGAAGAGGAAAAAGGTTAATAGGATGAAGATAAGTTTTTCCGCCCTTCACAGATCACCACCATCAAAAGTTTCAGCTAAATAGACAATAATAAAGTAAAACCAAATGAAGAGTACCTGCTTGGAACAAGACAACAACAAACTGATACTTGCAAGCTTATTTCAATGGGTTAGTACTTCATATCAATCAAGAACTATCTGATATTCAATATAAATAATTTTGAAAGTAAATGTTGATGAAGTCAATGTTAACAGAATAGCAATGAAAATATAATGTCACTTCGCCAATAAATACTAGAAGGATGTGGCATTCAATGGGATCAATCAATACTTTATTAAATAAATGTTTTAAACCATCATTCAATTACTCATAAAGTAAAACGTTGTTGCATTTAGATGAAACAACCAAGAGCGACGTTAGCAACTTAGGGTTAGTAGGTTAGGGTTAGTGCAGTTAGGGTTTTTAAATTCAACTTTAGAGAGTGTTTGGATCAAGGTCTTACTTCAATGCTGGAGGTCTTAGGATCAGTGCCTTAGGGTTAAATGGAGTGAATTATGAAGGATGTAAGAGTTGAAGGGGATGAGACTTAAAGGACTAGAGGGATAAGTTTTGAAGTGCTACAAAAGCAGGGCTTCAAAATCATAACCCTAGGGGAGAGAGGCTCACTCCGATGTTGCTAACACAAGGCCTCTTGGTCTCTCCTCCTTCCCGACAAACAACTAGCTCGAATGAAATACAAAATCAAGACAAGAGGGCTTAAAGAGGTAGAGTGTTGCTAAGGCAAGGCTAATTGATCAAACCCTAAAATAAAATGGCCCTAGGTGTAGATGACCTAGGCCTAGGACGCCCTCTTCCTCTTAAAGTCCAAATGGTACAGCTAGCATAAGGGAGGAAGAAAAAGGAGTGTAGCTATGGCTAGGCTCTCTTCTTCTTCTTCAATGGATAAAATCTTTTCTATTAGAGGACATGAGACAAGGAACTACTTGTGTGCTTGTCACCTAGGGTTTTTATTCAGCAAATTATAAATACATGTCATACAATAAGACTACAACCATTCAATCAAGAAGTTTTGCAGAAAAATACTTACAATTCATTAAGAAATAATCATGCAAACCCTAGCTGTAACACCTTCCTTCAAGGAAAACACCATAGAATGCCAAAAATCTCTTCCTTCAACAAGTGTGCCTTCCTTAAATCAGACAATAACCCAATTAGGGTGCTAAAAATCAGACCTCACTATGAGTGAGTAAGTTGTTATGATAAAATGAAAGTGAAAATCCCTCATTTATACAAAACCTTGACCTAATTTTACATTTTAGGTCAGGTAAAAGGCCGACAAGGCCAAATTATCAAAATCATACTGTTTTACATTAAATTGTCAAATTAAAACCCTAATTGACCTAAAAAGAGAGTAAAATCCCCTTCAAGGGAGGCGCTAGCCCTTTCTAGGTCAAATGAGACATCCAAGAGCAAAATGTTAGCCCGCCGGGGGCCTCTCCAACATCCCACACATGCCACTGCTGCCCAATCTGCCTCCAAAAGCATCCATGAAGCTGGATGATGTCATGGTGAATATGGAGACGTCCTAAGCGATCCAAGGCTAGCGTTCCATTGAAAAGGGGTCACTCCCCCTAGGTCTAGTCCTGTCAGAGTGTCTTTGGTGGAACGTCCTCTTCCTCTCAGGTGCAAAACCCTTAATCAAGCTTTGCCCTGTGTCTGCCCCCTGATGGGGTCTGAGAATCCATCTGGTGGGCTCTTCAGCCCCATGGAGGTCTGAACTAGTCATCTCCCCATATGTACCGGTCAAAATAGTACATGTCTGTCGGGCATGGTCCTGCACATCAAAAGCTACGCCCTCCATGGGCTCATTAGTCACAGGGATCATATCAATGTCAATCACATCTCATCATCAATATTATTAAACATATGCATAAAACCCCTAATACATCAGTCAATAGCTCAAAGACATTACAAAAACTTGCAATACAAGATTGGATAAAAGGACAACGTGTCCTATTGGGCTAGTGTCCACAAGAAAAGGAAAGTTTCCAAGAAGATCTCATCCAAGCCATGTAAGTGAGGTGATGTGGCTAGGGGATGTCCAAACATGTGGGTGCAGTGAGGGATATGGATGCACAAATGTTACCTGTGGGTGCCTTTGTAGAAGGCGAGTTGTACCTATCATGGATGCATTTTTTTCAAGCCCATTTTTGCCTTTATTCTTTTTCTTGTTGTATCCTTTTATTTTATTTTTCTCCTTCTTTTTTTAATTTAATAACTAACCAGGGGACATTGCCTTGGCATGGTGACCAGAGATGACAGTGTTACCCATAGGTACTTTCACAGAGATGACAAGGTTGGGTCATGATGATACCCCCTTTCCCTTGGCCATGCAACCAAAGGTCACTTCCCTGGCGTGGTAACCAAATGGTGGCAATGTCATACTGTTAGGTACCCATGGACCTAATAGGTTGGTTCGTGATGAGACCCCCTATCCTCTGACTAGGTCTTTGTTATTTTCTGGGTCCCTCTTATTTCTTGCTGAGAGGCTTTTTATTGCCTTCTCAGGGATCCATGGGTGAAGCATCTCGAGGTTTTATTTCTAGGCTTTTGTCTTTTACCAGTTGTTTTTACCTTCTGGGCCTTTAGCCCCTTCTTAACACGAGATAAGGTGCAATCTTGAAAATAGCTCAACCCAATGCTCGAACAATGGGAATGGGATAAATGAGCAGGAGATAAGATGAAACAATGGTGCTATGATGAGAGAGGACGATGGCTTTTCAGAAATTCCCCCAGTGGAAAACCAAGACCTATGGGCACAGGCTTGCTAGGGAACCATGTCGATTTCCCCAAGCATGGTCAAGTGGGATAATGTAAGATCCAAGCAATTGTTAGAGATAAAAGGAATTAGATGCATATATTTAAAGGTCTCAATGATCAAAAGTGACACAAACCATTATACCTAGACCAATTACCTCATGGAGCAAGAACCTCTTATGATACAGGATCAAGTTGATGGTGATGGATGTTGCTAATGCTGACAAGACAAATATGATGAATGAAGAAAAGGTGGGCCCTCCAATGCCATGCTCAGGTCAACCCTGCTCTCGATACTCCATGTCTAGGACCTGTGGACCTCGAGACATGATCTCCTAGTTATCCCTAAAAAGTGGGGATAACATCTGGCTCCAACTTGGGGACATTTGTGCACCGTAGAGCGCATGAGAACCTCAACATCTATGGCATAACCTGCAAACCTGTTCAATCTCGATAGAAGTATAAGTAACAAAATTGGGGTGGTAATGCCACCCCATCATACATATATATACTAAAATAAAACAATCAACATGTGAATGTAAAGGAAAGTACCTACCTTTACTTACCTGTTGGTTGGATGTTCGATGTAGTCAAATGACCAGTGTAGCCAATCCAACAATGCCCCACGATACCTACCTTTTTGCTTCATCATAAACCAAAATAGTGATAACTCAAGCACAAAAATTTCATGAGTTAGAATATATATCATATCATCGGAAATCTCAAAGTCTAACTCATGGAGGCGGGTGGGAGGGATAAAATCCTGCCAAGTCCATCTCTGAGGAAAGTACTCAAGCCACTTCAAGAAAGGGTCACGAAAAGCCCAAGGTTCAAAACACTGACTCAAAAGGTCTTCACACTTTCTACCTAGGGCGTTTTCATACTTTGAAGTCTAGGAAGGGAATGACAAGGATGTATCAGACGACTGGAAAATTATCAAGGGAAAGTTGAAAAACTGATATGGTAAACTTAATATTGTAATATTCAACCAACCCTTGGATTCTAGGGTTTTCCCTAGAGGAAACTCAAAATTAAAAACATACTTCCCAACCACAACTCTAGAAACACAACAAGGTATAGTAATCAAAAGTGTTTGGGAAGAATCGTCACAAGGATCCTCCTTTAAGCAAACAAGGTCCTTACTTGTATTACAATCTGACCACAGTGGTGGTTGGTAATCATCTTCATGGAGAGAATCCAAGTGCTCAGAAGGGTACTCATCAAAAACCTCAAGGTAAGACTTAAAATCATCAAGAAAACAAGGCACTAGGTCATCCTTGGTTTTTTGAAAAGTACGGGTAAAAATCTCATCTCCTTGTTGCCATTGGTCAAAAGTAATATGTTGTGATAGTTGCATGGGCAACACTTGGAAATGACTCTCAGTGTCATAGATGGGATCCAGGTCATAACCAACTATATCCCACCTACGTCTCCCAACATGTATGAACTCATCAATGTTATCAACAATGTCACTATTTGCGCCATAACATGCAGGGTTTCAAACATTTGAAAACTCATTCAACTCCTCCTCATTTCCTTCATCATAAAGTAAAGCATCATAAAAAACTAGGGGAGGAGGGCAACTTACTGTTTCTTCTTATGCAGGAGCTTCAAGGACTTCAGTGTTTTTAGCATGTGGTACAGTCTCATCCGTAGGAACTACCCCTCTGTCTTCAATTGTACAACAAAGAACTTTTCTCAAGGTTTTCATTTCCCCTTCTTTTTCTGAATCAAGGAACAAGGTGTCGTTGGTATCTTGAAAATGGAATCAACTAACCTCATCATCCTTCTATTGTGTAGGAGAAACAAGCTCTTGGATGGATTTATCAGAAGCAAGAGCATAGGTTGATACTTTATCATCTTGCTTGGGTTCTTGCTCCTTAATCACGTCCTCATTCTGTTGGTCAAAAACTTGTTCCTTCTCTCTTGTGGATCTTCAGTAAAGGTTTAAAGGGAAACTAGTTTTATCAAGATGAGAGTGTCCATGGTATGGTCATTGGTTCTAGACAAGGAGAGATTTTTCTCAGTTTGAATGGCCATGTTGTAAGCTTCTGCAAGTGTTTTTGGGTCCCTTTTATTTAGGAGGAAGCTTAAATTCCCTAGAATTCTGTTGGTATAGATATAGATCAGATACTTGCCTTTAGGAGGATAACTTTCAGGAATGTGGTGCAACAACCTTTGAAACATAATCCTGAAATCTATGGCGGTCTTATCCTCTGTCTATTTTATGCACTCAAGACCTCTTAGTAATGATTGGATATCTTTGATTTTCAAAACCCACCTTGCAAGGAAGATCTCTTCAAATTGGTCCATAGATGTCATGTTGGCAGCTGGAAGATTATCATACCATCTTCTAGCCTCTCCATGTAGGGTAGCAGAGAAAAGTTTCATTACCAAGTATTCAACATCATTACTGATAGGGTGGTACTGAAATAAAGTCCAGAATTTTCTCATGTGATAATCAGGATTTTCTCCATTGATGACAACAAATCTAGGGAGCCATCTTTTATACCAAGGGGGCATTTGTCTAGGATATCCTGGGATTTTACTCATGTCTAAAGGTTTGTAGTTCCTGGGATCCCATTGTGAAGTCATTGTTGGCTTCATCATCAGTGGAGTCGCCAGATAGTTTTCTTGAAACTATCAAAGAAATAGGGAAAACACCCTAGTGGAGTGGTCAGGTAAGCTTGTAAGATAAGGCTCTGAGGCAAGGCTTACCGAAAAGATTTGTCATATGAGGACAATTGACTCAGTGTTCCCCGACAACGACGCCAAAATTTTATCACATAGTTTGTAGCTAGGAGTAAAGGCTATAAGGTAGAAGGCCAAACTGGCGTAACAGGAACCTATCCCACAAAATGTCACCATGATGGGTAGGTTCTTTCTCTTTAGGGAGGTTAGGCCCAGGAGAGACGTCCCCAGTGACCTGATTTTTGGAGAGGCAAAAGGTTAATAGGATGAAGATACGTTTTTCCCCCCTTCACAGATCACCACCAATCAGAAGTTTCGGCTAAATAGCCAATAATAAAGTAAAACCCAATGAAGAGTACCTGTCTGGAACAATACAACAACAAACTGATACTTGCAAGCTTATTTCAATGGGTTAGTACTTCATATCAATCAAAAACTATCTGATATTCAATATAAACAACTTTGAAAGTAAATGTTGATGAAGTCAATGTTTACACAATAGCAATGACAAGATATTGTCACTTCAAAAATAAATACTAGAACGATGTGGCATTCAATGGGATCAATCAATAGTTTATTAAACAAATGCTTTAAACCATCATTCAATTGCTCATAAAGTAAAACATTGTTGCATTGAGATGAAATAACCAAGAGTGACATTAGAAACTTAGGGTTAGTAGGTTAGGGTTAGTGCAGTTAGGGTTTTTAAATTCAAGTTTTGAGAGTGTTTGGATCAAGGTCTTACTTCAACGCTGGAGGTCTTAGGATTAGTGCATTAGGGTTAAATGGAGTAAATTATGAAGGATGCATGAGTTGAAGGGGATGAGACTTAAAGGACTAGAGGGATAAATTTTGAAGTGCTGCTGAAGCAGGGCTTCAAAATCATAACCCTAGGGGAGAGAGGCTCACTCTAATGTTGCTAAAGCAAGGCCTCGTGGTCTCTCCTCCTTCCCAGCAAACAACTAGCTCAAATGAAATACAAAATCAAGACAAGAGGGCTTAAAGAGGGAGAGTGTTGCTAAGGCAAGGCTCTTTCATCAAACTCTAAAAGAAAATGGCCCTAGGTGTAGATGACCTAGGCCTGGGACGTCCTCTTCCTCTTGAAGTCCAAATGGTACGGCTAGCTTAAGGGAGGAAGAAAAAGGAGTGTAGCTATGTCTAGGCTCTCTTCTTCTTCTTCAATGGCTAAAATATTTTCTATCAGGGGACATGAGATAAGGACCTACTTGTGTGCTTGTCTCCTAGAGTTTTTATTCAGCAAATTAGAAATACATGTAAGAAAATAAAACTACAACCATTCAATCAAGAAGTTTTGTAGAAAAATACTTACAATTCATCAATAAATAATCATGCAAACCCCAGTTGTAACACCTTGCTTCAAGAAAAACACCATAGAATGCCAAAAATCTCTTCCCTCAACAAGTGTGCCTTCCTTAAATCAAACAATAACCCAAGTAGGGTGCTAAAAATCAAACCTCACTATGAGTGAGTAAGTTGTTATGATAAAATGAGAGTGAAAATCCCTCATTTATACAAAACCTTGACCTAATTTTACATTTTAGGTCAGGTAAAAGGCCGAGAAGGCCAAATTATCAAAATCATATTGTTTTACATTAAATTGTCAAATTAAAACCCTAATTGAGCTAAAAAGAGAGTAAAATCCCCTTCAAGGGAGGCACTAGCCATTTCTAGAGAAAATGAGACATCCAGGAGCAAAACGTTAGCCCCCCGAGGGCCTCTTCAACATGCCACACATGCTACTGCCACCGAGTCTGTCTCCAAAAGCATCCATGAAGCTAGATGACGTCATGGTGAATATGGGGACATCCTAAGCCTTCCAAGGCTAGTGTTCCACTGAAAAGGGGTCACTCCCCCTAGGTCTAGTCCTCCCAGAGTGTCTCTGGTTGAACATCCTCTTCTTCTTAGGTGAAAAACTCTTGATCAAGCTCTACCTTGTCTCTACCCCTGTTGGGGTCTCAGCATCCATCTAGTGGGCTCTTCAGTCCCATGTAGGTCCGAACTGGTCATCTCCCCATGTGTACCGGTCCAAATGGTACTTGTCCGTCGGGAATGGTCCTGCACATAAAAAGTTACACCCTCCATGGGCTCATCAGTCACAGGGATCATAGCAATGTCAATCACATCTCATCATCAATATTATTAAACATATGCATAAAACCCCTAATACATCAGTCAATAGCTCAAAGACATTACAAAAACCTGCAATACAAGATTGGAGAAAAGGACAAGGCGTCCTATTGGGCTAGTGTACACAAGAAAAGGAAAGTTTCAAGGAATATCTCATCCAAGTCATGTAAGTGAGGTGATGTGGCTAGGGGATGTCAAAACATCTCGGTGCAGTGAGGGCTAAGGATGCACAAATGTTACTTGTGTGTGCCTTTGTAGAAGGCGAGTTGTACTTGTTATGGATGCATTTTTTCCAAGCCCATTTTTGCCTTTATTCTTTTTCTTGTTTTATTCTTTTATTTGATTTTTCTCCTTCTTTTTATTTATTTAAGAACTAACTAGGGGACACTGTCTTGGCATGGTGACCAGAGATGACAACGTTACCCACAAGTAATTTCATAAAGATGAGAAGGATGGCTCGTGATGAGATCCCCTTTCCCATGGCCATGCAACCAAAGGTCACTGCCCTGGCATGGTAACCAGATGGTGGCAATGTCATACTGTTAGGTACCCATGGACCTAACAGGCTGGCTTGTGATGAGACCCCCTATCCTTTGACTAGGTCTTGTTTTGTTATTTTCTGGGTCCCTCTTGTTTCTTGCTGAGAGGCTTTTTACTGCCTTCTCGGGGATCCCTAGGCGAAGCATCTCGAGGTTTTATTTCTAGGATTTTGTCTTTTACCCACTGTTTTTACCTTCTGGGCCTTTAGCCCCTTCTTCCCACGAGATAAGGTGCAATCCTGCAAATAGGTCAACGCAATGCCCAGACAAAGGGAATGGGATAAATGAGTGGGAGATAAGATAAATCAAGTTCTTCTGACTACCTCTATCGACAATGAAATGAAGCGGATCCCCCTTGACCCACATCTGCGAGTGAAAGAGGCGTTCCCCTTTCTATCATTCTTATGGCTCACTTGGCCTGACTTTGGTGGTAGAAACAGTGGCATTGGGTTCAACATCGATAATTTACTTCCCTCCTTTAGGATTTGACTCGGAATCGAAATCAACCTCTAACTCCAAAGCCTTCAGCTCGATCACGGGGGATTGCTTGGCCCAACATTCGTTAGTGTTGTGCCAAGGACTTTTATGGTACTCTCACCATTTTCCTTTGTCCTTCTTCATATTCTCATTGTCCTTCTTGTGTTATGGCTTGGACTGGGTGTCCTGAGGGTGACCATCTCGACTTGGTCGCTTTCTGTGTGGGTTGGGGCTTCCTTTTCCCTTCTTCGATTGTGAGGGGTTTGCAGATCCAAACTCTCACCTTTTCTGCTTAAATTTCTACACGATATTAACAGTGTATCTATAAGCCATGCCCAATGAGGTGATGTCCAGGAAATCCATTTCGGTTTGAATTTTTCTATGCAAACAACCGCAATATTTGAGCACCAGATGATGCTTAGAGTCTTTGATACCCAATTTGGTGCGTAGGGTATGGAAAATATTGGTGAAATCTGGTAATGTTTGGTCCCTTTATTGACATAGGGTGGTCCATCTGGTGTACTGGTCCTCATAGCTTCCAATAGGGTAGGACTTATCTTTAATGGCATCCTGGAAGGAATCCCATATAGGGGCCACCAAAAAAGTTGTAGATTCCTCCAAAGCCCTTTGCTCAGAGTAAGTATCCCACTAGTCTTTAACATGGGGAATGACCTTGACGAGTGAAAAAGTGATCTTTTCCCTATCGGAAAAATTGTCGACCGAAAAATATCCTTCAAGTAGATTCAACCATTTATCAACAACATCCACATCTATTAGTACTTCAAATAATGGAATATCAAAATTTACTTGTACCTTGAAGGGGGTTGCATGGTCGCTTGTGAAGTTGTCCATCATTTTGTTCCTTTTTCACGTGAGGGATTCCTCGAGCAACATGTTAATAGGATATCCTACTCCATCATCTTTCTTTTCTTCCCCCATGGGTTGTTGTTAGGCTCAGCGTGACCGATCTTGTAATGGATCGATTGGTTCAAGTCCCAACTTTTTGTACCTAGATCTTGTCAGGGACATGCACGAAGAAAAATAAATGAAGAGCATACTACTCTAATACCACTGATCAGGATTTAGGAGTGGAACAAACTAATTAACAGACTGAATACAATAAACACATAGATATGAAGAATAACACAAATATCCAGTGAACAATATCTTCTATTAAATAATGAAATAGGCTGAAACTGTAAAATTGCAGAACTGAAACACTTGCTTTAATGGTGATAGCTATCTCTAAGAAGAGATGTGGCTACTATGCGCATTCGTCTGATCATAATGGTTTACAATGAGGCTCCAGAGGCCTTTTTGATATTATTCATGAATGAAAAAATATTAGACATCCAAAAACCTAACCCTACAAGGTGAAACTCCAAAAGTCATGTGGGCCCTATGGGTAAGTTGGTGTAATTTGGTACCTCAACTTCCCATGGTCGTAACTTTTTCATAAAAACTTCATTTTAGGCATGTGATAGCCCGTTGGAAAGGTATTTCAGAGAACTACACATTTCTCCATCAAAATCTGACTTTTTATTCAAAAAATTATAAATACATGTAACAAAATAAGACTACAACCATTCAATCTAGTCTCAGCATCCATCTGGTGGGCTCTTCAACCCCATGGAGGTCCGAACTAGTCATCTCCCCATGTGTACCAGTCCAAATGGTACCTGTCCGTCAAGCATAGTCCTACACATCAAAAGCTATGCCCTCCATGGGCTCATCAGTCATAGGGATCATAGCAATGCCAATCACATCTCATAAATATTATTAAACATATGCATAAAGCCCCTAATACATCAGTCAATAGCTCAAAGAAATTACAAAAACCTACAATACAACTTTGGAGAAAAGGACAAGGCATCCTATTGGGCTAGTGTTCACAAGAAAAGGAAGGTTTTCAGGAAGATCTCATCCAAGCCATGTAAGTGAGGTGATGTGGCTAGGGGATGTCCAAACATGTGGGTGCAGTGAGGGCTAAGGATGAACAAATGTTACTTGTGGGTGCCTTTGTAGAAGGTGAGATGTACCTGTCATGGATGCATTTTTTCCAAGTCCATTTTTGCCTTTATTCTTTTTCTTGTTTTATTCTTTTATTTTCTTTTTCTCCTTTTTTTTATTTAAGAACTAACCAGGGGACACTGCCTTGGCATGGTGACCAGAGCTGACAGTGTTAACCAAAAGTACTTTCACAGAGATGAGAACGAAGGCTCGTGATGAGACCCCCTTTCCTTGGCCATGTAGCCAAAGGTCACTTCCCTAGCGTGGTAACCAAATGGTGGCAATGTCATACTGTTAGGTACCCATCGACCTAATAGGTTGGCTCGTGATGAGACCCCCTATCCTCTAACTAGGTCTTGTTTTGTTATTTTCTGGGTCCCTCTTGTTTCTTGCTGAGAGGATTTTTACTGCCTTCTCGGGGATCCCTGGGTGAAGCATCTCGAGGTTTTATTTCTAGTCTTTTGTCTTTTACCATCTATTTTTACCTTCTGGGCCTTTAGCCCCTTCTTCCCACGAGATAAAGTGAAATCCTGCAAATAGGTCAATCCAATGCCTGGACAAGGGAAATGGGATAAATGAGCGGGAGATAAGATGAAACAATGATGCTATGATGGGAGTGAACGATGGCTTTTCAGAAATTCCCCTAGTGGCAAACCAAGACCTATGGGAAAAGGTTTGCTAGGGAACCCTGTCAATTTCCCCAAGCATGGTCAAGTGGGCTAATGTAAGATCCAAGAAATTGTTAGAGATAAAAGGAATCAGATGCATATATTTAAAGGTCTCAATGATAAAAAGTGACACATACCATGATACCTCGACCAATTACCTCATGGCGCAAGAACCTCTTCTGATACATTATCAAGACGATGGTGATGGATGTTGTTGATGATGAAAAGAAAAATATGATGAATGAAGAAAAGGTGGGCCCTCCAAGGCCATGCTCAGGTCAACCCTGCTCTTGGTATTCCATTCCTAGGACCTGTGGGCCTAGAGACATGATCTCCTAGCTATCCCTAAAAAGTGGGGATAATTTCTGGCTCCAAATCGGGGACATGTGCTCATTGTAGAGCGCATGAGAAACTCAACATCTCTGGCATAACCTGCAGACCTGCTCAATCTCGATAGACGTATCAGTAACAAAATTGGGGTGGTAATTCCAACCCAACATACATATATATACTAAAATAAAACAATCAACATGTGAATGTAAAGCAAAGTACCTACCTTTACTTACCTATTGGTTGGATGTTTGATGTAGTCAAATGAACAGTGTAGCCAATCCAGCAATGTCCCATGATACCTACCTTTGTGCTTCATCATAAACCAAAATAGTGATAATCAAGCACAAAAATGTCATGAGTTAGAATATATATCATATCATAGGAAATCTCAAAGTCTAACTCATGGAGGAGGGTGGGAGGGATAAAATCCTGCCAAGTCCATCTCTGAGGAAAGTACTCAATCCACTTCAAGAAAGGGTCATGAAAATCCCAAGGTTCAGAACACTAACTCAAAAGGTCTGCAAACTGGCTATGTAGGACGTTTTTATACTTTGAAGTCTGGGAAGGGAATGACAAGGAAGTATCAGACGACTGGAAAATTCTCAAGGGAAAGTTGAAAAACTGATATCTTAAAATTAATCTTGTAATATTCAACCAACCCTTGGATTCTAGGGTTTTCCCTAGAGGAAACTCAAAATTAAAAACATAGTTCCCAACCACAACTCTAGAAACACAACAAGGTATAGTAATCGAAAGTGTTTGGGAAGAATCGTCACAAGGATCCTCCTTTAAGCAAACAAGGTCCTTACTTGTATTACGATATGAGCACAATGGTGGTTGGTAATCATCTTCATGGAGAGAATCCAAGTGCTCAAAAGGGTACTCATAAAAAATCTCAAGGTAAGACTGAAAATCATCAGGAAAATAAGGCACTAGGTCATCCTTGGTTTTTTGAAAATTACGGGTAAAAATCTCATCTCCTTGTTGCCATTGGTCAAAAGTAATCTGTTGTGAAAGTTGCAAGAGCAACACTTGGAAATGACTCTCGGTGTCATAGATGGGATCCAGGTCATAACCAACTATATCCCACCTACATCTCCCAACATGTATGAACTCGTCAATGTTGTCGACAATGTCACTATCTACGCCATAACATGTAGGGTTTGAAACATTTGAAAACTCATTCAACTCCTCCTCATTTCCTTCATCATAAAGTAAAGCATCATAAAAAACTAGGGGAGGAGGGAAACTTACTGTTTCTTCTTGTGCAGGAGCTTCAAGGACTTCGGTGTTTTTAGCATGTGTTATAGTCTCATCCTCAGGAACTACCCCTCCATCTTCAATCATACAACAAAGAACTTTGCTCAAGGTTTTCATTTCCCCTTCTTTTTCTGAATCAAGGAACAAGGTATTGTTGGTATCTTGAAAAGGGAAACAACTAACCTCATCATCGTTCTGTTGTGCAGGAGAAACAGGCTCTTGGATGGATTTATCAGAAGGAAGAGCACAAGTTGATACTTCATCATCTTGCTTGGGTTCTTGCTCTTTAATCACGTCCTCATTCTGTTGGTCAAAAGCTTGTTCCCTTCTCTCTTGTGGATCTTCAGTAAAGGTTTCAAGGGAAACAAGTTTTATCAATCTAACGGTGTCCTTGGTATGGTCATTGGTTCTAGACAAGGAGAGATTTTTATCCGTTTGAATGGCCATGTTGTAAGCTTCTGCAAGTGTTTTTGGGTCCCTTTTATTTAGGAGGAAGCTTAAATTCCCTAGAAGTCCATTGGTATAGACATAGATGAGATACTTGCCTTTAGGATGATAGCTTTCAGGAATGTGATGAACCAACCTTTGAAACCTAATCCTGAAATCTATGGTAGTCTCATCCTTTGTCTGTTTTATGCACTCAAGACCTCTTAGTAATGATTGGATATCTTCGATTTTCAGAACCCACCTTGCAAGGAAGATCAATTCAAATTGGTTGATAGATGTGATGCTGGCAGCAGGAAGATTATCATACCATCTTCCAGCCTCTCCATGTAGGGTGGCAGAGAAAATTTTCATTACCAAGTATTCAGTGTCATCATTGACAGGGCGGTACTGAATGAATGTCCAGAATTTTCTCATGATAATCAAGATTTTCTCCATAGATGCCAGCGAATTTTGGGAGCCATTTTTTATACCAAGGGGGCATTTGTCTAGGATATCCTGGGATTTTACTCATGTCTAAAGGTTTGTAGTTACCGGGATCCCATTGTGAAGTCATTGTTGGTTTCATCATCAGTGGAGTCGCCAGATAGTTTTCTTGAAACTATCAAAGAAATAGGGAAAACACCCTAGTGGAGTGGCCAGGTAAGCTTGTAAGATAAGGCTCTGAGGCAAGGCTTACCGAAAATATTTGTCGTCTGAGGAGAATTGACTCAGTGTTCCCCAACAACGTCGCCAAAATGTTATCGCACAGTTGGTATCTAGGAGTAAAGGCTATAAGGTAGAAGGCCAAACTGGCGGAACATGAACCTATCCCACCCAATGACACCATGATGGGTAGGTTCTTTCTCTTTAGGGAGGTTAGGCCTAGGGGAGAAATCCCCGGTGACCTAGTTTTTGAAGAGGCAAAAGGTTAATAGGATGAAGATAAGTTTTTCCCCCCTTCACAGATCACCACCAATCAGAAGTTTCGGCTAAATAGCCTATAAAAAAGTAAAACACAATGAAGAGTACCTGCCTAGAAAAAGACAACAACAATCTGATACTAGCAAGATTATTTCAATGGGTCAGTACTTCATATCAATCAAGAATTGTCTGGTATTCAATATAAACAATTTTGAAAGTAAATTTCGACAAAGTCAATGTTTACACAATAGTAATGACAAGATAATGTCACTTCGCCAATAAATACTAGAACGATGTGGTATTCAATGGGATCAATCAATAATTTATTAAACAAATGCTTTAAACCATCATTCAATTACTCATAAAGTAAAACGTTGTTGCATTGAGATGAAATAACCAAGAGCGACTTCAACAACTTAGGGTTAGTGTAGTTAGGGTTTTTATATTCAAGTTTTGAGAATGTTTGGATCAAGGTCTTACTCAACGCTGGAGGTCCTAGGATCAGTTCCTTGGGGTTAAATGGAGTCAATTATGAAGGATGCAAGAGTTGAAGTGGATGAGACTTAAAGGACTAGAGGGATAAGTTTTGAAGTGCTACTAAAGTAGGGCTTCAAAATTGTAACCCTAGGGGAGAGAGGCTCACTCTGGTGTTGCTAAAGAAAGGCCTCGTGCTCTCTCCTCCTTCCTCGCAAACAACTAGCTCAAATGAAATACAAAATCAAGACAAGAGGGCTTAAAGAGGGAGAGTGTTGCTAAGGCAAGGCTCTTTCATCAAACCCTAAAAGAAAATGGCCCTAGGTGTAGATGACCTAGGCCTAGGACGTCCTCTTCCTCTTGAAGTCCAAATGGTACGACTAGCTTAAAGGAGGAAGAAAAAGGAGTTTAGCTATGGCTAGGATCTCTTCTTCTTCTTCAATGGCTAAAAGCTTTTCTAATAGGGGACATGAGACAAGGACCTACTTGTGTGCTTGTCACCTAGGGTTTTTATTCAACAAATTACAAATACATGTAAGAAAATAAGACTATAACCATTCAATCAAGAAGTTTTGCAAAAAAATACTTACAATTCATCAAGAAATAATCATGCAAACCCTAGTTGTAACATCTTCCTTCAATAAAAACACCATAAAATGCCAAAAATCTCTTCCTTCAACAAGTGTGCCTTTCTTAAATCAGCCAATAACCCAAATAGGGCACTAAAAATTAGACCTCACTATGAGTGAGTAAGTTGTTATGATAAAATGAGAGTGAAAATCCCTCATTTATAAAAAACCTTGACCTAATTTTACATTTTAGGTGAGGTAAAAGGCAAACAAGGCCAAATGATCAAAATCATATTGTTTTACATTAAATTGTCAAATTAAAACCCTAATTGAGCTAAAAAGAGAGTAAAATCCCTTTCAAGGGAGGCGCTAGCCCTTTCTAGGGAAAATGAGACATCCAGGAGAAAAATGTTAACCCCCCGGGGGCCTCTCCAACATGCCACACATGCCACTGCTGCCCAGTATACCTCCAAAAGCATCCATGAAGCTCGATGATGTCATGGTGAAGATGGGGACATCCTAATCCTTTTAAGGCTAGCGTTCCACTAAAAAGGGGTCACTCCCCCTAGGTCTAGTCCTTTCGGAGTTTCTCTGGTGGAACGTCCTCTTCCTCTCAGGTGAAAAACCTCTGATCAATATCTGCCATGTATCCGCCCCCTAATGGGGTCTCAGTATGAATCTGGTGGGCTCTTCATCCCCATGGAGGTCCGAACTGGTCATCTCCCCATGTGTACCAGTCCAAATGGTACCTGTCCGTTGGGCATGGTCCGACACATCAAAAGCTACACCCTCCATGGGCTCATCAGTCACAGGGATCATAGCAATGTCAATCACATCTCTTCATCAATATTATTAAACATATGCATAAAACCCCTAAGACATCAGTGAATAACTCAAAGACATTACAAAAACCTGCAATGCAAGATTGGAGAAAAGGATGAGGCATCCTATTGGGCTAGTGTCGACAAGAAAAGGAAAGTTTCCAGGAAGATATCATCCAAGCCATGTAAGTGAGGTGATGTGGCTAGGGAATGTCCAAACATGTGGGTGCAATGAGGGCTAAGGATGCACAAATGTTACCTGTGGGTGCCTTTGTAGAAGGCGAGTTGTACCTGTCATGGATGCATTTTTTCCAAGCTCGTTTTTTCCTTTATTCTTTTTCTTGTTTTATTCTTTTATTTGCTTTTTCTCCTTCTTTTTTTTATTTAAGAACTAACCAGGGGACACTGCCTTGGCATGGTGACTGGTGATGACAACGTTACCCACAAGTACTTTCACAGAGATGAGAAGGTTGGCTCGTGATGAGACCCCCTTTCCCTTGGCCATGCAACCAAAGGTCACTGCCCTTGTGTGGTAACCAAATGGTGGCAATGTCATACTGTTAGGTACCCATGGACCTAATAGGATGGCTCATGATGAGACCCCCTATCCTTTGACTAGGTCTTGTTTTTATATTTTCTGGGTCCCTCTTTTTTCTTGCTGAGAGGATTTTTACTGCCTTCTCGAGGATCCCTTTACAAAGAATCTCGAGGTTTTATTTCTAGGATTTTGTCTTTTACCGGTTGTTTTTACCTTCTGGGCCTTTAGCCCCTTCTTCCCATGAGATAAGGTGCAATCTTGCAAATAGGTCAACCCAATGCCTGGACAATGGGAATGGGATAAATGAGTGGGAGATAAGACGAAACAATGGTGCTATGATGGGAGCACACGATGGCTTTTCAGAAATTCCCCAATGGCAAACCAAGACCTATGGGCACAGGCTTGCTAGGGCACCCTGTCAATTTCCCCAAGCATGGTCAAGTGGGTTAATGTAAGATCCAAGTAGTTGTTAGAGATAAAAGGAATCATATGCATATATTTAAAGGTCTCAATGATCAAAAGTGACACATACCATGAGACCTGGACCAATTACCTCATGGAGCAAGAACCTCTTCTGATACAGGATCAAGCCGATGGTGATGGATGTTGCTTCTGCTGACAAGACAAAGATGATGAATGAAGAAAAGGCAGGCCCTCCAAGTCCATGCTCGGGTCAACCCTGCTCTTGGTACTCCATGTCTGGGACATGTGGGCCTCGAGACATGATCTCCTAGTTATCCCTAAAAAGTGGGGATAACAATCCTAAAATAACATCAGAAAATTCAAGGGGAGAAATATCACACAACACCTCATCTTTTAAAGGATTGATGTCGTAGGGTAGACGACACTGTTGGCTGACACAAATATCTCTTCCTTGGCGAAGCCAGTCGATGGTGTAGGGTTGCAGGTGACATGTCGTTGGCAGGTCTAGCCGCTTGACGACCTCTATTGAAATCATGTTTTTCTTACTATCTCTATCGACAATGAAATGAAGTGGATCCCCCTTGACCCACATCTACGAGTGAAAGGGGCATTCCCCTTTCTATCGTTCTCATGGTTCACTTGGCCAGACTTTGGTGGTAGCGATAATGGCATTGGGTTCAACATCAATAATATGATTCCCTCCTTCAGGATTTGACTCGGAATCGGAATCAACCTATAACTCGGAAGCCTTCAGCTCAACCACAGGGGACTGCTTGGAGCGACATTCTTCAGTGTTGTGCCAAGGAGTTTTATGGTACTCACACCATTTTCCCGTGTCTTTCTTTGTCTTCTCATTGTCCTTCTTGTGTTATGGATTGGACTGGGTTTCCTGAGGACAACCATCTCGACTTGTTCGCTTTCTATGTGGGTTGGGGATTTCTTTTCCCTACTTCAACTGTGAGGGGTTTGCAAATCCAAAATCTCACCTTTTCTGCTTAAATTTCTACTCAATCTTGACAGCGTATCTATAAGCCATTCCCAATGAGGCGATGTCCAAGAACTCCATTTCAGTTTGAATTTATCTATGCAATCAACCATGGTATTTGAGCACCAGATGATGCTTAGAGTCTTTGATACCCAATTTCGTGCATAGGGTATGGAAAATATTGGTGAAATATGGTACTGTCTGGTCCCTTTCTTGACGTAGGGTCGTCCATCTGGTGTACTAGTCCTCATAGCTTCCAACATGGTAGTACTTATCTTTAATGGCGTCCTGGAAGGAATCCCATATAGGGGCCACCAAAAAAATTGTAGATTCCTCCAAAGCCCTTTGCTCAGAGTAAGTATCCCACCAGTCTTTAACATGGGGAAGGACCTTGAGGAGTGCAAAAGTGATCTTTTCCCTATCGGAAAAACTGTGGACCAAAAAATATCCTTCGAGCATATTCAACCATTTATCGAAAACATTCACATCTATTAGTACTTCAAATAATGGAATATCAATATTTACCTGTACCTTGAAGGAGGTTGCATGGCCGCTTGTGAAGTTGTCCATCATTTCGTTCCTTTTTCACATGAGGGCTTCCTCGAGCAACATTTTAATAGGATATCCTACTCCATCATCTTTCTTTTCTTCCCTCATGGGTTGTTGTCGATCTCAGGGCGACCGATCTTGTAATGGATCGATTGGTTCGAGTCCCAACTTCTTGTTCCTAGATCTTGTCGGGGACATGCACGAAGAAAAATAAATGAAGAGCAGACTTCTTTAATACCACTGATCCAGATTTAGGAGTGGAAAAAACTAATTAATAGACTGAATACAATAAACACAGAGATATGGAGAATAACACAAATATCGAGTGAATAATATCTTCTATTAAATAATGAAATAGGCTAAAACTGTAAAACTGCAGAACTGAAACACTTACTCGAAGAGATGTGGATACTATGCACATTCGTCTCAGCATAATGGATTACAATGAGGCTCCAGAGGCCTTTTTGATATTATTCATGAATGCCAAAACCCTAGACATCCAAATACCTAACCCTAGAAGGTGAAACTCCAAAAGTCATGTGGGCCCTATGGGTAAGTTGGTGTAATTTGGTACCTCAACTTCCCAGGTCGTAACTTTTGCAAAAAAAACACCATTTTAGGCATGTGATAGCCCATTGGAAAGGTATTTCAGAGAACTACACATTCTACCATCAAACTCTGACTTCGTCTATAGTTTGACTATGGCGAGCCAAAAAACATTGTTTAGGGACCCAAAATGGCCCTAGAAGTACAACAAGATGTGATGACATAAAAACATACAAAATAAGATAGTTGGATTAGGCGAGAGGCCACCCGTATCCACCTAGAGGATGTGTGGGGCATCAGACAACACCAAACGTGTAGAACCCACAATTACAAAGAAATACAAAAGAACATGTTGAAAAAACAACGGACATGAGGAGCCAATTGGAATAGGTGGGTGGCCACTAATATCCACCTGGATCAATTGGTTCCTTAAATCAGTAGTCTTGATCAATTCCAAAGACATGGCCACCAAACTACCTCAAACTGAAGAAGAAGCCATTTCAAAGGCTCAATAGTTTGACCTCATCTATTCCTAATCAAGGTACCTTTACTCCACTCTACCTGATGCTCCTCATCATCTACCTTTTGGCCAAGACAAACCAGGATAATCCCATGTTGTCGATGGGTTGATTGGGTCTATGGTCCATGCTAACCCATATGCTCAATGAATACCCACATTTGGTGCTAATCAATACCATCATTCATATGAGGGGAACCCATATTATCCTTCCCCCATTACTCAACCAACTTTCATGGTACCTCCTGTTAGAATTAAAGAGATGTGGTCATTTTTCCATAGACAATATAAAAATATTGTCACCCAACCATAGGCATGCAGCCACCCCCGAGCACCTTTAACCTTGACAAATGGATTATTTTCTGAAGCAGACCTTAAAACCAATAGCTAACCAAGGTAGCATATCTCTATCCAAGGCTAGCGTACTGTTGATGTGTCCTAGATCCCTCGATTCAACAGTAGGAACCAAACCTACCACCGAGGCCCAATTAGACTCTGTAGCGTTTAATAGTGGAATGGTTCTCCAAATATTGCGATCCGACCAATTTATCGATGGGATTTATGTTTCCTTGTGAAGGCTCTTCCTTTAGTTTGGACTATCTCTTTTTGTATTTTTCTCTTGGGTGGGACCGATATGATATGTAAGCCGATATAAACCAACTTGGCAACAAAATAGAATTAAGTTCTAACTACTGGGGAAGAGGCTGAACTTGGGATAACTCATTTCTTAAGCATGCAGACGAAAATTCTATACCACGGGCCTAGTACTAATACATTAACCATGTGAGCATCCAATTACTATCTGAGAAACTAATTATCAGAAAGAAAACACATATGCGATAAGATAATGGCAAGCAAAATAATTCACCTACTATCATCTTCATCATTAAAGTAAATAACATAAAAATATTGCACCAAATAACATGACAATAGATTAAATAGCTCTTACTCATTACAACGTAATTCATGAAATGAGATAGAAAATAGTTCTTCTCCATGTCCAATCACACATACATTTGATGAAAATAACTTGTCTCTGGTCCAGAAGGACTTCTCAATTAAAGGCAACTTCAAAAATAATTCTTAACAACCAGAAAGAAAGAGTTCTTGCAACAACCATCGAACTCAAACTAATTGGTCGATGTTCTTATTTATAATATAAAATTCTACTGAAAATAACGGTTAAGTGCAGTTTAAACAAAACAAAATTCGCCACGTGGTGTCATCTTCTAACAGTTTCTTTAATAGTCAACTCAAGATATCACTCGAAAGGGTTACTTTTCTCATACTCTGACCAACTGATAAACAACTCTTCGCAAGTTTGGGCCCATGGAAATCTGTGTTGTTCCATCGGAGCCACGTGAATTCCTCTGACCTTCACTGCATGCGTCTGTTACTTCACCAGACTGGTGTTTAACTATTGTAGCACAGTTCGAGATCTAATCAGATGTTCCATAAATCGTTTCACTTGTCCTTGTGTTGTGTCGATCACCGTCGCTAGCTCTTCGGCCCATAATAAATCTTGCTTGGTATGCGATTCGACTATGTCGCACAAGTCGACGAAGTTGTCAGGGGGTGCCAAACTCGAGGAGTTCGATATCCTTCATTACTTTGTTGATATTTGGATCCAGTTTCTCTAAGATTCCTCAGTGAAGTTACAGTTGTTTGGTACTTACATGATTTTTGCAACCTTTCGAATTACCTGCACCATCTCTGTTAGCACCCCCATTTTCTTCAGTTAGGGTGGGCTATGTTGTAGGAAAATCTGCCTGCGGACAAGTAGATCGACCTCTAGGGCTTGAACTTAACCCTAGACAGAAAAGTGCTTAACGTGGACACTGAATTTCTCTCAAATCTATCTAAGCCTAATGCATGAGAAGGAAGGATGTTATAAGTACCTTTTAACCGACGTTTGTCCCTGCACGCTCCGAGTTGCGCTCCAATCC
>ML806015.1:83972-113491 GCA_009831015.1 Picea engelmannii | reverse complement strand
TGCCAACTATAAATGTTTGGCGATATTTTTGTAAAAATATTCAAATTTACAAGGATTTTATATAGTTTTTATAATTTTTTGGCGATTTTTAAGGTAAAATAATTTTATCCTATAGAATTTGGGCGAATCATTTTTAAAATAACAAATCTCCTTTTTGGAAAAACCATGGAAAATTAGCCCATGAGCGAAATTTAGCCCCTAAAATCATCCATGGTGGATCCTTTGCTAGATTTGTCTTCTGGGTCCATGTATTCCTTTATAGCTTTCCTTCTTTCCCTTAATGTCTTACCAAACCACTAAGCAAACACTTCTGACATTTCTCTGAAGTTGTTCATTTGCATAGGTTAGATAGAGGACTCCTCAAAGAAACCACAAGTTCTTCAACACTTATTGTGTTTGTATGTGAGCCACGAGTTAGGAACAAAGTTTGCTATGTCACATGATTTGTTAACCACTGTCTTGCTAAACAAAACTTTCAAAAGTGCAGAAATTTAGAAAGCAAAAGAAAACAACAAAAAATGCATTTCGCAATAATGAAAACACTCATACAAAACATAAACACATTTTTTTATTTTTATTTTTATTATTTTATTTTTTATTGGAAATATTGTTTTAGGGCTTGGCCATTTAATCGGAAGGCGTCAGGTTCCCCCCTTAGATTCTGCAACCGATAAGTTCCTGCCCCAATCTTCTTAGCCACCTGGAAAGGTCCAAGACACAGATTATGAAACTTAGAATGCTTCCCTTTTGGCTCGTTTTCTCTGTCCCATTTTAGGGCTAGGTCTCCCACTTCAAAAAATTTGTATTTAGCCTTATGCTTATCAAACCATGTTTTCACTATCTGTTGGTGAGCTAGGAATTTTGAATTAGCCTTTTATCTCTCTTCTTCTAGCATGAGTAGAGTGTCAATTCTTTGTTGTATGACCGATGAAGGTTCCCCACTTGAATCTTGGGCTAGTTGAAGAGATGGAAGATAAAGCCCATTTGGGAGAATGGCTTCCTGCCCATAAACCAGAAAGCATAGGGAATTTCCTATAGCTTCATTGGGTGTGACCCTATCGGCCCATAGAGCATTATAAAGTACATTATGCCAATTCCTTTGGTTATCTGCAACCATCTTTTTTAATATTCTCAGTAGGTTATTATTAGTTGATTCTGCCACCCCGTTTCCCTGTAGATAATAATTTGCAGAGTGCCTAATTATGATTCATTTGTCCAGAGGAGACTCTGTTAATAGGGTGGAAGAAAAATAAGCTACATTATCAAAAAACAGGATAGAAGGGACACCAAACCTTGTGATTAGTTGTTGTTCTATGAATTGGATCACCACCTTCTCGTTTACATGAGTCAGAGGGATGGCCTATGCCCATTTCGTGAAGTAATTAGTGGTAGTAAGAATGTACTTGTGTTGTTTCGAAGAATTGGGTGTAATTTCCCCTATGATATCCAACCCCCATTTCTCAAAAGGTCTAGAGACAATCACTGGTTGGAGTGGAACTGTTTCTCCCTTCTCCCTCCCAACACTTATTTGACAAGTTTTGTAGTTCCTAGCGTAGGTGTGAGTGTCTTTGAACAAGGTGGGCCAATAATAACCAATGCTCAGTATCTTATGAGTGGTGGTGTTTCCTGTGAAATGCCCATCGATAGGGCCATCATGGAGCTCTTTCAGAACTTTTTCTGCATCTTCACGTTCGAGACATCTTAATAGTACCCCATCATAATTAATCCGAAAGAGTATCGAATTTATGAGGCGATATTGTGAAGATTTTAACCTGAGATCTCTCCTTTCCCTAGGGTTGAGATTTTCTGGACACGTCCCATGGTGTAGGAGATAAGTTAGATTCCCGTACCAAGAATCTTGTCTTGGGGAGATGTATGAAACTTCGCCACACCATAATTCCATTTCATTCTCCCACCTGGACTCTACATTTATTTGGTCTTGAGCTTCGGCAGTGAGTTTACATAACCCTCTCCCTTTGACTAGTTTGGCAAGTTTTATATCTAGATCAAATTCCTGAACTACTTCCATCCAGTTCCCTCTTCTTTCCCCCATCTCATGTTGAGTGAATAAGGATCAAACTGCAGGGTGAGGCACAATTACTTTGGTGTGGTTCTTGAGGATGTAAGACCTGAAGTGTTTTACTTCTTTGTAGACTGTGTAAGCCTATTTATCTACGGCAGGATAATTCAGTTCAACTCCTTGGAGGTTAGTACTCATGAATGACATCGGGGCCTCATTGTTGTCATCATCCTTCTGAGTCAATACCGCAACTAACGACTGGTCAGAGGCGAAAGTATAGAGGAATAAATCTTTATTGAAATTGGGACTTCGTAACACGGGGGCTTGCGATGTAGTGGTTTTGATGTTGTTGAAAGCATCCTTTCGTTGATCACCCCACTTAAATTCGGTATCTTTACAAATCATCTTTTGTAAGGGTTTGATATTTTCCGCGAAATCGAGAGTGAATTTCCTTACAAAATTGATTTGTTCGAAAAAGGACTGCATAGCCTTGTTATTGTGAGGAAATGGGATTTGAGTTATGGCTTTAATCCTTTTCAGGTCTATGTGAATGCCTGTTTGAGATATAATGTGGCCTAGAAACTTACCTTCCTTGATGCCAAAAATAGTTTTCTTAGGATTTAAGGATATATCGTATTTCCTACACCTTTCGAAAATCTGAGTTAAGTGTTGGATGTGCTCTTCTCTGTTCTTTGAATAAATAGTTACATCATCTAGATACACCACCACACATTTGTGGATCAATCCCCGAAATTCTACATCCATGGCGCTTTGGAAGGTCGCCCCTACGTTAATTAACCCAAAAGGCATGTGTTTATAAGCGAAGGTTCCCCACTTGGTTCAGAAGGTAGTTTTCAAATGTTCTTCCTCTGAAACTAGAACTTGGTTGTAACCTGACAAACCATCCAGTAGAGAGAAAATCTCCAAACTAGACACGGTCTGCAGGAGTTGCTCCATTGGTGGGGCTGGGTAATTTTCCTTTTCTAAAGCTCGGTTGAGGTTCCTAAAATCTACGCACAAGCGGATTTCTCCAGAATTTTTCCTCACTGAAACCAAATTTGCTACCCACGTGGAATGCCTAACCTGGAAGATAATTTTGACATATAAAAGTTTCTTCAATTCCTGATACATGAGAGGTTCCAGAGACGGGTGGTACTTTCGAAGCTTCTATTGGAAGGGTTTCACTTTGGGTTTTAATGGGATAGTGTGTTGAATGATGCAGGTATCATAAGTTTTCAGATCTCGATAGGACCATGCAAAGACATATTGATAGTGTCTGAATAGTTTGAGATAAGCCTTCATTTCCTCCTTAGATATGGTCATAATGAGGTTTATATTCTTTGGGTTTTCCAGGGTCCCGAGATTTATAGTTTCATGCAGGGGACATGAGCTACCGGTCTTTGCATTTTTAGGCCCCTTAAATTTCTCTTTCGGGTCAAAAATATTTTCCAAATTAGCTATCCCTTTCGAGATTGTGTGAGGCTTTGATTTGTCAATAGGTTGACCTGTCCAAGGATCGGTTTCTGTTGATTTCTCTTGGAATACTTCATCATCAATAGCCAAATCTTTGAAATTGTCTTGGTTAGTCAAGAAGTTTATGATCTGTTCATCTCCTTCAAAGACTTTCCAATTAGAAATTTTTTTAGGCACCAATGGTTTGTAGAGAATATCCACAGTGAACCAGGAGGCTTCATAATCCTCTAGAGGTGACATCCTTGAAGCAAATGTGGCCAGGGAATCAGCGAGAATATTCTTTGTTCTAGGGATCGCTGTAATGTTGAAGGCGTCAAAATGATCTATTAACCTGTGCACTTCCTGTTGGTAATTATTTAGGTGCGGCGAATTGCAATGTATAGTATTCCTTACTTGTCTAACGATAATTTTAGAGTCTCTGAAAACCTTCAATTCTTTTACATTTAAGTCTATGGCTTTCTTTAACCCTTGTACTAGAGCTTCATAATCGACAGTGTTGTTCCTACATTCAAATTCTAGCCTACAGGATAGGAAATGATGTTTACCCTTAGGATCAATGAGGATTCACCCTTCTCCTAACCCTTATTGTGATTTAGATCCATCAAAATATAAGGTCCAACATTATGGGCAAGGTGTGTCAGCTTCCCATTCCCTAATACTTTCCTTTTTTTCTGCTGCTAGCTCTAAGCTGTCCAACACAAGTTCTTGGCAGAAAAGGGTTTCCTCTATCGATATTGGTGATTTCTCTTGAAACACCATTTTAGAGTTTTGGGTGATAGGGACATCAGATAAGAGAGGGGAAAAGTTCTCGAATTAGGAGTCATAGGAATAATTGCCTAGCACAAGAAAATCTGTCGATGAGGGTTCGTTCAAGGTTTCTAGGTCAGTGACAGTATGTTTCAGATACCTTTCCCTATCGATCCTGATCATATTTTTGTATCCCTTTAGCAGTAGCCAAAGGTGTGCCCAGTCTGTACTAAAGTATCTGTTTAACTTCTCAGACCAATCTCGACTCAGTAACAACCCATAGGCCTCTGGGATATCTACTACAATGATGTCAATCACTTGCACAAACTTGGGATGTGTCACTATTCTGATCATTACATCTTTGACTTCCCCCATGACCTTAACCTAGGTTCTTTCTAGTTGTATTACATGTTTATCGCTCTTGAGAGGAATGACATTTAATTTTTTGCAAATAGACAAGGGCATAACGTTGGAAGATGCTCCTGAATATACAAAACAATTGTGGAGGTTCTTGTTGATGACTTCAAACGTTAAGAGGAACGATGGGACAAAAGATTTTTCCTTTCTATCTTCTGAGTAGGTGTTTATAGTTGGTTTGACCACCAGATCTGTGGGAGATAGATTTATTTCCTGACCATTGCCAGTCGTAGGGTTTTCTATTGAGTTCAAAGCTTGTAGCAGAAAGCCCTTCTGCTGAGGGATCCTGCATATGTACATAACTGATATATTAGCCTTTAAATTCTTCAAATATTCAACTACGTTGTAATCCAGTTTGGGCGATTCTCGGGCATGGATGCTTATAGGGTTTTTATCGAGAGAAAAAGGTGCTTTCGGGTGATCGAGAGTTGTCTTACTCCTTGAAGTTTAGGTGGCATCAACATATTTTTAGATAGGTGGACCTTTACTACGTGTTTGCACCACCGAGACTTCTACGGGTGGTTCTTGAGACTCAAACAGGTCGTCGAAAGGCATGATCATATCGGGATCCCATATCAACATGGTTGTATCTTGTGGTGGATCAATCTCTTCCTAGTCATCAATATTCATAATTGAACTGATTGGTTGTTCGGTCAGGGAGACTTCGTTTAGAAATCGATTGGCCATCAAATTCATGGCATGCACCCATTGAGGGCAGTCTCTTTCGGAGTGGTTTTCCTGGTGATAAGTATAGAAATAATCATATGCTACATTCCCTAGATTGATATTTAAGTTAGCTAGGGGAGGTTCAATTTCTTTGAACGATGGGTTCCTTTTAAATAAAGGCTTATAGGGCATTTGGCCTTGGTTTTCTTACCCTATGTTTCTCTTCATGTCTATGATCTCGTTTTATAATTTCTTAACCATGCGTTGTAGGTCTTCTATGTCCCCATTACCCTTGTCAAGAGTCTGTTCTTCTTATTTCCCTGGCGGTCTAGTCAAAAGGAGTCCTCTCCTAGGAGGAGGTTGAACTTATTTCTTAACTAAAGAGACTTGGCCCTCTTTACACCCTTTCATATGGAATTCAATCGTTTTGGCTTCTTCAAAATTTTCAGCTAGGGTTTGCTTGGCAGGGCTTTTCACAAATATGGAAATAGAAGCTGGGAGAGCGTTAGCATAAACTTTGATTTGAAACTCCTGAGTTGGTTTAGATTTGGGATGAAACTTGTTTAAGATGGTCATGAATATTTGATTGAAATCTTTGACCCTTTATTTTTAACTCATGGTGGCGGAAAACAACTCAACCATCAGAGCTCCCGTAGTAGTCTCTTCTGCAAATTTATCTAGAAAATCTTTCTGGAACTTCATCCAGCTAGCTATAGATCTTATCAACATATTAAAATACCACGTGGAAGCTGAATTCTCAAACGTATAGGGGAAAATCCTGCATACTACATCTTCATGTTGGACATTCATAAGTTTGATCGCTAGTATGAACTTCTTGATATGATATTCAGGCAATCCTGAAGTCTCGGGTTCAAATTTAGGAAGTATCTTCTCTAGGTGTCAAGGACGATTATGGACTCATTCTGGGATGGCCAAAGCATCTTTGGCCAACCAAGGTTGGTTGTTATGAGGTGGGTTTTCTCCTTCTTCCTCATGGTCATTGTTACCTTCCATATCTTTGGATTCTGAGTTAAACTCTTCTTCTTCTGAAAAATCGCCTGGTTCAAAGGCGTCGCCAGCTGGCGTTTCGGGTAGTAGATCAAGAGGATCTCAAATTTCGGTGATTGCGAAGTCTATTAAGTCTTCTGTTGTGTGCACAAAAACCTCATTGGGAGTCTTGACCATCGGTCTACTTATTTGTTTTCTTCGAGGAAGTATCAGAGCTAAGGGTAACACACTGATTTGTCGGGCGTATGCTCTTTTGATTCTTCTAAACTGATTTAATTCCTCATGAGGAAGAGCATAAGGTATATCAGGGAACATTTGTTCTTCCTCGGGTTGGGGTGAGTTACTCATTTCAGGAGTACTTAACTTGTGTGGTTTGTCTTGGGAATGACTAGCCATGCATGTGGGTTGTTTTGAATCTATAGGTTGTTTGAAATATTATGTAAAATATATATTCAACCATTCATTCTCAGGCCCTCCTTCTAGTGCCAATTCTGTTGATGGGTCCTATATCCCTTGATTCAACAGTAGGAACCAAACCCACCACCGAGGCCTAATTAGACTATGAAACATTTAATAGTGGAATGGTTCTCCATATCTTGCGATCCAACCAATTTATCGATGGGCTTTATGTTTCATTGTGAAGGCTCTTCCTTCAGTTTGGACTATCTCTTTTTGTATTTTTCTCTTGGGTGGGACCGATATGAGATGTAAGCTGGTATACACCAACTTGGCAACAAAACATAATTAAGTTCTAACTACTGGGTAAGAGGCTGAACTTGGGATAACCCTCTGCTCAAGCATACAGATGACGATTCTATACCACAGGCCTAGTACTAATACATTAACCATGTGAGCATCCAATTACTGTTTGAGAAACTAATTATCAGAAAGAAAACACATATATGATAAGATAATGGCAAGCAAAATAATTCACCTACTATCATCATTCATCACATGATAACACAACGATTCATCTTCATCATTAAATTAAAGAACAAAAAAATATTGCACCAGATAACTTGACAATAGATTAAATAGCTCTTACTCATTACAACATCATTCATGAAATGAGATAGGAAATAGTTCTTCTCCATGTCCAATCACACATGCATTTGATGAAAATAACTTGTCTCTGGTCCAGAAGAACTTCTCAATTAAAGGCAGCTTCAAAAATAATTCTTAACAATGAGAAAGAAAGAGTTCTTGCAACAAACATCGACCTCGAACTAATTGATCGATGTTGTTATTTATAATATAAAATTCAACTGAAAATAACAGCTAAGTGCATTTTAAACAAAACAAAATTCGCCACGTGGCGTCATCTTCTAACAATTTCTTTAACAGTCAACTTAAGATATCACTTGAAAGGGTGACTTTTCTCATACTTCGACCAACTAATAAACAACTCTTCACAAGTTTGGGCCCATGGAAATCTGTGTTGTTCCATTGGAGCCACGTGAATTCCTCTGATCTCCACCGCATGCGTTTGATACTTCACCAGACTGGTGTTTAACTGCTGTAGAACAGTTTGAGCTCTAATTGAATGTTCCATAAATCATTGCACTTGTCCTTGTACTGTGTTGGTCATTGTTGCTAGCTCTTCGGCCCATAATAAATCTTTTTTGGTATGTGATTCGAATATGTCACACAAGTAGACGAAGTTGTTGGGGGTGCCGAACTTGGGGAGTCTAATATCCTTCATTTCTTTGATGATCTTCAGATCCAGTTTCTCTCGAATTCCTCGATGAAGTTATGGAGTGAATTTTTCTCAATAGTCAGGGGGATATTTCCTACAATCATAATTAAAATCATTTAGAAATTTCTTACAGAACAATACTCAGCAAAATATATGAAAAGCATAAGTGGGAAAAAAACAAACTGATGCATACCTGTAAATCTCGCTAAGCCTGATTATTTGGTACTTACGTGATTTCTGCAACCTTTTGGATTACCTACATTGTCTCTTTTAGCGCTGTCATTTTCTTCAATCAGGGTGGGTTACATCTGTGTGCCATAGCATGATAGATCAGGTACAAAAAACATGAGAGTCAAAGTCATGCCAGTGGTCGGTTTCCCCTTGGGGTCGAGAAAGGATGTCAGAGCCGAACATGCGCCAAAAGTATGAGTAAGTTCCAAAAACATCGGATATTATCATAACGGAAGTCGTTAAATGCTTCAGGTCGAGGTAGGTTGCTCAAACAAAAGTCGCATCAGCAAGTGCATCAACCATCATTAGCTCATTATGGAGGCTGGGGAAATAGAAAAGAATCGATATGATCGTACCACACATCCTCCATAATTCCTATCGGTTGCATCTCACATGCCTCGAATCATACCATCGTCCAGATGTGACACAATAATTCTTTAAAACATCTTGTCACAAGGCATTCAATGTCCCCTAGCACGTTTCTGTTCACTCCCCCGCTCTGTTATAAATTCTAGATGTTCTGTGAGTGTTCTACTCACCAGCTGAGCTTGTGCGCCATTGGTAGCTTGTCTTGTGGGCTCACTTTAATCAAATTATTTTCTTTGGGCCTTTGTCAAGTCATCCATGCATAAGGTGGATACGTTGTTGCACCATAGGAACTCCTCAAAATGCAAGACGGGGCCTGCAAGGTAGCCTAAGCACCAGGCCTGAGCCACAAAATGCTCGGGACTCAATCTTATTTGCAACGGGTGTTCCTGAGGCTTCAAAGGGAGATTCCTACCTTCGCGTGGAAACGATGGTATCACCCCATGCGAAGGTCGAAGTGGAAGAAGTTACATTGTAAGGGCACAAGTTGGAAGTCACACTTCCCTAGCAAAAGATACCACAGAGGAGAGAAAGGCCCAGGAAGAATAAAGAAGTGGGAGGGGAAAACCAAACCTCGATTGAGTCGCATGCACGATCAGTGGCTGAGGAATTCCTAATGCACGTTATCTGACTAGAGCCCGTTGAAACCATAAGTCGAGGAAGAGGGAGCCAAATGAGAAGAATAGAATCCTCAAGTTCTAATGTTCGAGTGCATAACTCACCATAGATGAACTCTACTAGGAAAATAGAGAACTACAATGACATTTTGTGGAAAATACCCTTGAGGTGTCAAAACCTCAAGGTCGTGAAGGGAACACAAACTTGATTAAGAGGCAACTTTGGGAGGTGCAAGATACAATCATGGAACTGCGTGAGGCACAAAGAGTGTCAAAAGAACAAAAGATGAAAACACCTTAGGGAGTGTGAAGTAGCCGGGAAGAAAGCCCGTGCACAGAAGAAGCATGATTGGCAAACTCTGTTTTGCATTCTTAGATGCAACATAGAACTTTGATAATTTTCCCTTTTTGTAAGGAGACTTTCATTTTCTTAACGTAACTGGGTTGGTTGGCCAAAAGGTGTAGACAGTGTCTACTATATGTAACCTGAGTTTGATGGTAATCTAATATATAAAGTCTCAAAATCTTGACGAACGTGCTTTGGTTATAGCAGTTGAATGCATCATTTCCTCTCTTGGCATGTGTATACTGTGTTCTTTGTCCACATTTTCTTTTAAGTTAGCCCCAATTTTGCACTTAGTGTTGCTTTGATTTGCTTTGTTTTTTCATTGATATCCTTCTACGAAAAACCTCTAATGCCGATTGATTTCATCGTACGGTATCGACGTGGCACCACTGACTCGGGATACATGGTACTAAAGACCGGGAACTTAGCTTATGGGTAATGGTCAGGCTTGGGAATTTTCTCAAGTCAAGAGCGTTAAGCTAAAATTGGGACTGTTGATGTCGAAAAGATATCATAGGTCAGATTTCGACAATAAATCTATCATGTGTCTTCCTTATGAGTTAACGTCCTTGAAAAACCCCCGATACCGAAAACGTTTAGGATGTCAGTGCTCGACGATATCTTTCTTTTATTCATGCAATGCCTAATCTTTTTCGTTCCTTACCGATGCTAAAGGGGATCGATTGTCGGCGATATCCTTGCATGATGCTTGTCGTGAAAGAAATCTCCTTTCTATCGATGCCGACGAAGATCGGGACTCGACAACTTCGGTTCTCTCGAGTGTTTTTCTTTCTCGCTTAATCATTTTTTATGTTGAATTTATTAAGCATGTCGGGAAAATGTTTTACTGTAAATTCTCTAATTTAGATATTGTCCTTTTAAGTTACTACTTTTCGCATGCTCGAGAAAACTTTGAAAGACTTAAATGGAAAACAAAATGATAAGAAAAGGAAATATTCTTCATACTGAGGTCGATTTAGACAATGCAAAAGATCAAGTGGTACCCAAAAAGTAAAATTTGACATAGGATTTTTAGGGTGTGTTGAGTGCTCAACACATACCAAATAGAAAGTCCAAACCATAACCAAGTCAGAAAGTACAAACCATAACCAAGTCAGTGTCAACGTTTCATTGAAACCTGCGTAGGAGATCTAGCTAAAGAAAGTACAAACAAAGGTTATCAAGAAAGGAAGAGAGATTCAATATGGAAGAATGAGAAAATATATTCACACTACTCCAATGAGTTGATTGATACATAGATGATGATCAATATGATACAATGAATGAGTGGAATACACTCATATATTGGACATAGAATTCCATAATAGCAGAATGCATCCATGCATAATAGCATAATAGTGATGATATAAAATAGAAAATCTAAAATAGAACTAGTCAGTTAACTCCCATTGAACTAGTGTGCCAAAAATAGAAATTTCTCCAACACCCCCCCTGAACATCACTATGGAGTAAAAAATGCGTCCTGAATACTAGGCCATATTAGGTACTCATGTACAATGCAACTAATGAACACTAAATAAAAATGAGGAAAGAGGGAAAACCCAGTGGGAACATAAACCCCCTCAAAAGACAATGCATCAAAAGAAGAAAATGGCAGCTGCTACACAATTGTGTTCTTCACTGCAAGACGATCCCGTAAAGTCTAAAACTTCTGCTCACTGAAAGTATTCGTGAAGATGTAGAAATATTTATGGATCTGATGAAGTCCTTTGGCAATTTGTTGGACCTTGTACCTATTGATCATGTGGACCCATCCGCACCTGAAAATATTCCTTTTTGGTGGAAGTGGAACTAGATGCCAAGTATGATTCTTTAGGAGTGAGTCATAGTCCTTTTGCATGGATGATTTCCATAATGGATTTCCCACAACCTCACATAGAAATGCATGGGCATTGCAGGTTCAAAAGATGAAGGTACATGAGAAGGCTCCTCATGGTGATATTTATTCCTCCTCAAATACAATGGATTCCTTACAAGAACACCTACCACATGAAGTGTGAATTGTTCCCTCTTGTGCATTTATTGAAGCTTTGACGTTGGCTTCTTATCTGGATGTACTACCTGCTTATTTCCATGTACATAATCTGAGTGTATGGAATCATCTCTGATGTCTCTAACTGATGGAAGCAAAAGAGTATATGCATGTTTCACTAGAGGTGCATGCAAAGTACTATCCTTATGTGTAAGTAGAAAAGAGGAGTATACATCAGAAAACTTAGTGAATTTATACAACCTTGACTTGTGATCCACCTCACCAATTGAAATGATGGAATTGTCATGCATGTCAATTACTGAAACTGAATCTGATGTAAATTCAACCTTTTTACATTTCAGAGTGATTTGATAAACTGAGAGTAGATTCATAAAAATATTTGGAACATGTAAAACATTCTCAAAACTACCATTATGGAGTTTCACTCTCCTCTCTCATGCTATTGCTATTGGAGTATCATCCCCCATGAGAATAGGGGGTCTTGAGCATGGAATCAAAGAAGATAAAACTTCCTCTTTTGCTGCTATATGATGGGATGCACCAGAATCTGTAATCCATGAATGAGATGAGGAATTAATTGCAACAAGAGCATGATGATTACCTTTCTTAGGATCAATATCTTCTTCCTTCTCCTTCTTGACTCCCCATGGAATGAAGTTTCCAAGGTGGTTTTGTTGAAGTGCCTATACCATAAGATCGATTTGTTTCTTCATGCATGTGGATTCTTCAAGATTTGGTTTATTGCAGTAAGTGCACTGCTTTCCCTTCTTCTTCTTCTTGGAATTTGAAGAGTCTTTGGAACCTGACGAATCGTTGAAGCGTTTGGAATATCCCTCCTTCTTTGGCTTTGGATGTTGTGATTTTCTCTTTCCTTTCTATTTGGATGATCCTTTTCCATCATGCATGGTGAGTGCATGTGCTTTAGGATCCTTGATTAGGCCCATTTGAATGAGTTTTTCCTGCTCATGTGTGAGAGAATCAACAAATTGATCCATGGTAGGCATATTCCAATTTGTTCCCATGAGATACCTACCTAAATGGAAAGTTGAAACATAGACAACATATTTTGGTCCTAGCTTGGCCAAGATTGTTAGTATAAGTTGGTCCACTTGTTTAGACTTATCAATACCACAAGGTGCTAATCTCAATATCAAATATTTAAACTTAGTAAACAAATCTTGTATATTATCAAAACTTTTAGGATCCAAAGTATTCAACTCTACCTCAAGCATATGACCTCTCATCTGATCATGCTTTCCAAACAAAATTTCCAAGGTGGTCAAGATCTCTTTTGGAGTCTTGCATGCAAAAACATGAAACCATATATCAGTTTAAATCAATTCAAGAAGAAGTCCCATGGCTTCATCCTTTCAGTTCGCTCATCTCATCTTCTCAATTGCTAATGCAGGTTTTGTTTCTGTCCCCATCGTCAAATTGTACAGTCCTTTCCGTCTGAGTTGGAATTATTCCTTGGGATTCCAATCAAAATAATTGTATGGTGTGAGGATTACCACCAAATTTGACTGTATAATAGGTGTCCTATCCATCTCTCCCACTATTTTTGAGAACCCCTAAAAATTTACTCTCAATTTGCAAGTGAAAAAACTAAGAAATCACTGCAGAAATGACACTTTAAGTGAAAATTTGTATCATTTTTAGGAGACAATCTTCCGACTTACTTTCTATGCAAACAATGAGGAATCTAACCAAATGGTTTAAAACCCACTTGTATAATGGGTCTATTTAATTCTCCCAAGAGTCGTTTCCTCAAAAAGTTAATATTTTGGAGAAATCACTACATAAAGGTTTGACCACAGATTCGTATCAGTTTCAGGAGGCGATATTCCAACTTACTTTCTGAGCAAACAGTGAAATTCCAAACAACATAGCTTTGATACCATGTCAATGTTTCATTGAAACCTGCACAAGAGATCTATATAAAGAAAGTACAAACAAATATTATCAAGAAAGGAAGAGAGATTCAATATGGAAGAATGATAAAATATATTCACACTACTCCAATGAGCTGATGATTGATACATAGATGATGATCAATATGACACAATGAATGAGTGGAATACACTCATATATAGGACATAACATTCCATAATAGAAAAATACATGCATTCATAATAACATAATAGTGATGATCTAAAATATGAAGTCTAAAATAGAACCAGTTAGTTAACTCCCACTAAACTAGTGTGCAAAAATTGGAAATTTCTCCAACAATTAGAAAGTCCAAACCATAACCAAATTCCAAAATCCTAGTTGAAAAAGTTGTAGATGCAATCCTTCTCCAAACTTGTGCACCACTAGTCTGTGTGAGTTGTGAGAGTGTGAATGACAAATGATCTCTAGCACCTTCTTATTTATATTCTTCCAAATGACTTAACTGGGCTGATTTGTACTTCTGGAGGAAAATAATTTAACATAAATTATTATCTTGAGTCGACTTGTCTTCTAAGGTTATTTCCTAAACTTTTAGGGTTTATCTTGCTTCCCAAAATATTATAGTCTCGTCAAACGTTACACGTAGAGGTTAATACCTCCCACAACTACCATAATATGAACACTCCCTCCTAGTTAGGGAGGTATTAAAGGCAATGGTCTTGAGAAAAAACATACCATTCAACCGGTAGCATCATCATAGCCACACATGCTATCTCATGATCACGTAGATCAACTCACAAGCAACATCATCACTATCAATATCATTTGATAGCATCAACTGCATCATCTCTCGAAGCCATACTCCATCTAAGTGTTGAAATAATGTAACTGCAAAGTGTATTCTAATTATTATTTGATATATTATTCATTAGATCAATCCCCATTGTGGATTGATCATGTCAACTACTGTAAAGGACCAAAACCCCTTTTGTGGATTGGCCATAATGTAATTGTAATAGGCAGAAAGAGAAGTCGGCCCCAGAATATATTAAAGAAGCCCCGAAATATAATAAAGGTGGTTATAACCACCTAGAAGAAGAAGTCGGCCCTACCAGTGAAAAGACACTTCCACACGTGCTAGACTTGTATAAATAAGGAGGCTAGCACCTCACTTAGACACACACTCACTTGTTCATTGAGAGACAAGTTTCGGAGCCGCGGTTGGAGAAGAGAGAGAGAGAGAGGCGCATCTTTGGGAGAGGACTTTATGTACTTTCTTGAGTTATCTCTTGGCATTGTATTAGCTATCTATATTAAGGAAGTTTTGCTGGGTTTTCTGCCCCATGAGGGTTTCCCGGGATAAATGATGTGTCTCTTGTGATTATGTATTTCTTAGTGATTCTATCTTATGATATTGTTAACTATTGAAATGCAAACAGCTATAATAATGTCTTAAACATTAACATGGTATCAGAGTCAAGCCGAAGAGAGCATCTTTCACAACAGAAAAGTGAAAAACGTCATTGTTGTCGTACATGCAAATTAGGGATTTTTGTTGGTGAGGTATTTCAGCCCTAAAACTATATAGAAAAGTGTGCCCTCCCTCAAGGATCATTTTGGCACCTTCAGTGCACCTTTTCAGTGTCTAGATCTCCCAGAAAGTGAAACCCTAGTTTTCACAAAGTACCAAAAAACCAGAGTACCAGAAGTACCAGAGAACCAAAAGTACCAGAAAACTAGAAGCACCAGTCCAAAAATCCACAAATCAAGTTTGAGGGGGTAAAAGTTGGATTTTCATAAATCTAACTGCACCAGCTTACTCTCCTCAGCTCAACGCATCTATCCCCTGGATTAGAATTTCAAATTTTGAAGTTTGAAAAATTAGAGTTTCCTCATAAAACCCTAAGTTGCAGTTGTAGTTCCAGTCTCAGAACTAGTTGTAGTTGCAGTTGCAACCGTAGTACCAGTTGCATGAATGAAGTTCTTAAGAGTTGGTAATGATTATCCTTTTTTCCAGATGGATCCACTTCTTGCAAATGTTATCAGAGGTATGTACTCACATATGTTTAAATGGTTAAACTTTAAAGATTATTTGCAGGAGAAGGGATCTCTTGCCATAGATTCAGAAGGATCTCAAGATCCAACACATTTAGAGGAATGATGCAACCTAGGTGTGATTATTCTGATATGCATCCATTTGTTATATTGATAAATGTTGCATGTTGTAGGTATGACCATCATTCTAACCTTTTTTGAGTCAAGGTATTAGATGGATTAAAAGTTGAGATCATAGAACTTATCCTCTAACCCAACCTTCTGTCAAGATAGCGTATTGTCTTAGTAAAAAAGATAGGTTGAAGAAATCACTCATCATCTTGAGTGAAGGAGACTTGGAAGAAAAGCAAGCACTCATTCCTAAGGACAAGGCTCCAGGTTTGATTAATCAAGTTAATAAGATTCAAAGGTACACATGACAAGTTGATGACTATAGTTGAAATAACAGTCTTTGTAAAGTATCATACTTGATATCATGTGAGCACATAGAGGTAAATGCTTAATGCAATCATTTGTTTGATACGACTAACACCTCCTCCAGGAAGAATATTGTGTTTTAGTTCCAGGTTTCCATGGAGAAATGTTTGATCATAACACTATGAGAGTGTTAACCTCATTTTAGTATTGTATTCCTTACCTTTAGTCTTTTCTTCAGACAAGTTACAAATGATAGCTCTAAATGAACTATTGTGATGATTGTTCGTGCTATTGCTTTATATTATCAAAAGGATATTATTCTTGCTTTTTGTTTTGTTGACCTTGCTCCAAGTCACAGGTAATAACCCTTAGGAAGCTATAGTAAAGGTTGTAGAAGGAAATGTGCTAAAGGAGAGACCATAAATGAAGCAATCATCATTGGAAAAGAAGAAGGTGGCCTGCATAAGCTAAAGGGTCACTTAGAAGCTTCCATGACCCATGCCATTGAGAATCCATGTGAACTTTGGCATAGAATATTATCTCACATTAACTACAAGGCGCCAACATACATATGCAAAGTAGTCATAGGTTTACCAGAACTCAAGGTTGACCATGAAGGCGTATGCAATGGATGTGCACAAGGGAAGATGTCAAGAACCCTTTTCCGAAGAGAGACAAAAAAGTATAAGGAGTCCTAGAACTCATTCATTCAGATGTGTGTGGCCCAATTCCATCGTCCTCCATTAGTGGGTATGTATATTATGTATCATTTATTGATGATTATTCTCGTAAGACTTGGTTGTATCTCTTGAAATCTAAAGATGAAGTGTTCATCAAATTCAAGGAATTCAAAGCCTTGATAGAGAATCTTTCTGAAAGAAAGATCAATATACTCAGGTCAGATAATGGAGGAGAGTACACCTCAAAAGAGTTTTTGAACTTCTGTAAAGATGTTTGGATCAAGAGGGAACTCACTACTCCCTATAATCCTAAAAAAAATGGTGTGGCTGAAAGAAAGAACAGAATGATAATGGAAGCCATGAAGACCATGATCCATGATGAAGATCTTCCTATGTGCTTATGGGTAGAAGCAAAAATGACAGTCGTATATGTGAAAAACCAATTGTCCCATAGTACAATTGGGTTCAAGACCCCAGAAGAGATGTTCACCAGAAAGAAGCCAGAGGTAAGCCATCTCAAAATATTTGGCTGCCCAGTATTTATACATATACCGAAAGAGAAAAGAAACAAGATGGAACCCTCAGGAAAGAAGGGAATATTTGTCGGATACTTTGAGGTCTCCAAGGCCTTCAGGATCTATATACCAGGTCACCACCACCCTGAGATCAGCAGGGATGTGACCTTTGATGAAGATGCAGCACTCAAGAAATCAAGAAAATGCCATCTTGAAGAGGTATATGAAGAGGAACTCGTAATCCCCAGAGTTGCAGAATCAGTGAAGGAGGTTACCAGAGTTGTTGAACTAGTGAGGGAAGTCGTAACTTCCCCTGATGAGGAAATTCTAGAAGATCATGATGTAGTAGAGTTTCAAGAACCTCCTCAGATGACAATCTCCCATAAAAGCAAGCCAACTTGGGCTAGAGATATTATTCAAGATGGAGAGAAATATGGTGTTCCCAAAGGAACCATGAGACATGTGAAGAGACCTAAGCCATTCTCCAGTTATATGGCTTTAATGTGTGATCTCCTAGAAAAGGAGCCTACCTGCTTTGAAGAAGTCATTCAAAAGAAAGAATAGGCAAATGCCATGACAAAAGAATACCAATCCATAATAAAGAATGATGTATGGGAAATAGTTCCCAGACTAAATAGCAAGGATGTGGTATCATCCAGATGGTATTCGTGCCCGTAGCCAGATACACTTCGATCAGAACCATCATAGCCCTTGCAGCTAAGATGAAGTGGAAGTTACACCAGATGGACATAAAGACATATTTCCTAAATGGTGTCATCGAATAGGAAGTATATATAGAGAAACCTCAAGGATTTGAAGTTGAAGACAGGAAGTCTCATGTCTACAAGTTGAAGAAAGCCTTGTACGGATTGAAGCAAGCTCCTAGAGCTTGGTATGGTCAGATAGACAACTTTCTGATGAGCTTGGGCTTTACCAAGAGTAAAGAAAATTCTAACCTCTACTTCAAGGTTATGAACGATGAGCCAATGATATTATTGCTATATGTGGATGACTTATTCTTAACTGGAGAATAAAATCTCATCACTGAATGTAAGAAGAGACTCGCTTCAGAATTTGAGATGAAAGACCTTGGCCTAATGCACTATTTCTTAGGTCTTGAGGTATGGCAGAGTCCAGAGAGGATCTTCCTCAACCAAGGGAAGTATGTAGTCAAAAACTTGAAGAGATTCGACATGTTAGAGTGCAAGCCCATGAATACACCCATGGAAACGAAGCTGAAGCTGTTGGTTGATACTTCATCAAAATTGATTAATGCCACACTGTATAGACAGATTATTGGATCGTTGATGTACCTGACGAACACCAGACCAGATATTGTTTTGCCATGAACACCTTGATTCAGTTTCTGGTAGAACCCAGACATGTTCACCTTGTGTCTACAAAACATGTGATGAGGTACCTTAAGGGTACATTAGATTGTGGTCTCAATTATGATGGAGATCATGATTTCACACTAAGTGGGTACACTGATTCAGATTGGGCAGGAAGTGTTTCTGATAGGAAAAGCACTTCAGGATGTTGTTTCAGTTTGGGATCAGCCATGATCTTGTGGCAGAGTAGGAAGAAATCCAACATTGCTCTCAACACAGTGGAAGTAGAATACATTGTTGTATGTTCTGCCAGCTGCGAAGCTATATGGCTTCAAAAGTTGTTGACCGACCTATTTGAACTAGAGATGGAAGAAACCATGATCCTATGTGACAACCAGAACTACATGAAGATGACAGAGAATCATGTATTCCATGATAGGTCAAACCACATAGAGATTCGTTATCATTACATCTATGACATGGTGCAGAGAGGAGCCTTAAATCTCCAGTACGTTAGCATGAATGAACAAGTTTTTGATGTGTTGACCAAGCCTCTATCTCGTGTAAAGTTTGAGCACTTTCGATATAAGCTTGGTATAGTCCAAAAGGACCTTCCTCAAAAGGGGGAGTAGTTGTTGTGATGAGACATCTCTTGCTTCCAACTTCATTGCTGTGACGTAAAGCAAGAAGATGTGATGAGACTAGTACTGTGCTTCCGGCTTGAAAGTTGTGACGTAAAGCCAGTCTATTATCTTGCTTCCAACCTGATGTTTGTGATGTAAAGCCAGTCGATGAGATGAGACTATTACTGTGCTTCCATCTTGAGAATCTATGACGTAAATCTAGTCTAGTATCTTGCTTCCAACCTGATGGTTTTGACGTAAAGAAAGACGATGTGATGAGACTAGTATTGTGCTTCCATCTTGATAGCTGTGACGTAAATCTAGTCTAGTATCTTGCTTCCATCTTGAGTGTTGTGACGTAAAGCAAGACGATGAGATGAGACTAGTACTGTGATTCCAACTTGAGAAGTTGTGAAGTAAAGCCAGTCTAGTATCTTTCTTCCAGCTTGAGTGTTGTGATGTAAAGCAAGACGATGAGATGAGACTGGTACTGTGCTTCCAGCTTGAGAAGTTGTGACGTAAATCCAGTCTAGTATCTTGCTTCCACCTTGAGTGTTGTGACTTAAAGAAAGACAATGAGATGAGACTAGTACTGTGCTTCCATCTTGAGAAGCTGTGACATAAAGCCAGTCTAGTATCTTGCTTCCAACTTGAGTGTTGTGACTTAAAGCAAGACAATGAGATGAGACTAGTATTGTGCTTCTAGCTTGAGAAGCTGTGACGTAAAGCCAGTCTAGTATCTTACTTCCATCTTGATTGTTGTGATGTAAAGAAAGACGAGTATTGAGCTTCCAGCTTAACAATTGTGACATAAAGTCTGTCCTGTATTATGATGAGCCATCCTCGTGCTATGATGATGATGATGTATTAGTTTTATACTAATACATATTTATGCAGATGATTATTGCATTCCTTTGAGAACGACGATGTTGTTGATGAAAAAAACTTTTGATGATTTATAGATACGTCAGTCAGTGTTCCAACATGATATTGATGATGTTGTCCTCCTGATGTTGTTGATGATAAAGGCCTCTCTCTCGTCTAATGTTGTTGAAGAATACCCTTCTTGTTAAGGGGAATTGTTGAAATAATGTAACTGCAAAGTGTATTCTAATTATTATTTGATATATTATTCATTGGATCAATCCCCATTGTGTATTGATCATGTCGGCTACTATAAAGGACCAAATCCCCTTTTGTGGATTGGTCATAATGTAATTGTAATAGGCAAAAAGAGAAGTCGGCCCCATAACATATTAAAGAAGCCCTGAAATATAATAAAGGTGGTTATAACCACTCAGAAGAAGAAGTCGGCCTTGCCAGTGAAAAGACACTTCCACATGTGCCAGACTTGTATAAATAAGGAGGCTAGCGCCTCACTTAGACACACACTCACTTGTTCATTGAGAGACAAGTTTCAGAGCTGCAGTTGGAGAAGAGAGAGAGAGAGAGAGAGAGAGAGACACGCATCTTTGGGAGAGGACTGTCTATACTTGTTTGAGTTATCTCTTGGAATTGTATTGGCTATCTATATTAAGGAAGTTTTGTTGGGTTTTCTGCCCCATGAGGGTTTCCCATGATAAATTATGTGTCTCTTGTGATTGTGTATTTCTCAGTGATTCTATCTTATGCTATTGTTATCTATTGAAATGCGAAGAACTATAATAATGGCTTAAACATTAACACTAAGTAATCATGCATGATGTTGAATAAGTCACTCACTCCACATAGTAATACAAGGACCATTCTTCTAATTTGGACATATGTCCTAGAAGAATAACTATTCCAATAGATGTTGAAAGCCACGCCATGGGCTACATAGACCATTCCTACATGAGTGTCAGTCTTAGACTATTTTCTAATCAGGTCATATGTACCATAGAGATCCATCTCTACCCATATTCTTTAGAAAATATCAGTCCCATATCAACCACCCTAATCGAGACGTCATGTCATTAGGGGGCATATTATTCAACCTGATCGGGCCAATAATTGTGCCTCCGGAGAATATTGGTCCTGAACCATTTTCCTAATTGAGCCACAGCCTATGCGTTAGGAAAATACCATTCCATGAAACATCAATAATATTTCAACCTAGACCATTCTCCACAGGGAGAATGTTTGTCCATCAACACACTGACTATCCATATAGCTAGAAATCATCTCCAACACTAATGGTAGTCTCCATGGAAATCAGAACAATGCCATCCAATAGAACACAACTGTGTCTATCCATAGTAGTACACAATTACTACCCAGTGGTACACAACCACTCCTAGTAGTACACAACTACTAACCAGTGAAACATAGTCACTATTAGTGGAGCACATCCACCACCATAGCATACAAATTCTTTCCAGAGACATACAGTCTCCACAACAATCATATCATCTTATATCAATCTGCATAACAATATAATGATACAAACTAAGTCATCTAGTCCATTCTTCCACTCACATCTATGAGATATGGAAGAGAATCCGTGCTCAAAAATTAAAACATCAGCCATGGGCTATCTAGAATATTCTTCCAAAGCATATAAGAATAACTGTCCCTGATTTCTGAGCCTGGACCATTCACCTAACTAGGCTATTTTTTTCGAAATTAATCATAGTGCAACCTGGAGAGAATGAGTATACCCTAGGGAATGCATGTACCTGATTGTTGAACCCAGACCATTCTCCTAACTGAGCCATTCCTCTAGCACTAATATCAGTGCAACCTAGAGAGAATGAGTCTGCCCTAGGGAATGATTGTCTTGACCATTTCCTATGGAAATGACTGTCTTCCACCAACCTCCTCTAATGATACATTCTTTGAAATTGCTGAAAACTGTGAACTTCGAAATAATGAATGCCCAGAGAGGCATACCATTTTTCTTGACCACTACTCAAAGTGATTGCCAAGAATAATTACTTTCCTAGACCATTCCCCCAAACTGTCCACAAGGGGAATCACTATCTATGGTACATTGACAATCTATCAGACCATTTTCATTGTGAAAATGACTGTCCAATCTGGCCCATTTTCCGAACTGAAAAATTTGTGTCCATCATAAATCTTGGGCCACTTTCTAGATTGGAAGGTGACTGTCCAACTTGGACCATTTTATGAACTGGAAAATGACTGCCCATAAATCAATAACATCTCAATGTTCCCTCCAAAATTGGGAGTAATCTCTTCCTTTTCCAATAAGGAATTTATCTCCATGAGTACCATCTTTTCCCTTAAGTATGCAAAATTTTCATCTCAGACATAGGATTTACCAAAATATATGTTATCTTCTCATCAGTGACGATATACTAGAGAACCAATTCTCCTCTATGGACTCTATCATGGAGAAAACAATACTCGATCTCAATGTGCTTCGACCTGTCATGGAACATCAGGTTCTATGAAATATTCACACAACTCTGATTATCAAAATATATCACGGTTGAATATAGCACCTGATCAAACAATCCAGAAACTAGCTTACAGAGCCACATTACTTCCATACAAGCATCACAAGCTACAATATACTCTACTTCTATAATGATGAGTGCAACAAACTTTTGTTTCCTGCTATCCCATGACATCGTGGCAAAGCTCAAACTGAAACATATCCAAGTAGCCTATCATCTTCACTCCCTACCCAGTCTGAATCGATAAATCCATGCAACTGTATATCATAACTCAAACGTCCCACAAAGAAAATGTCCAACTGAGTATTCTCCAAATAAATTAGCGATCCAATCAATTGTTGATATCGAGACGAGTCTACTGGATCAGAGTCTCTCAACTTCTTCAAATCTATCATCATGGGAGTTTTCCATGGATTTGCAATCCATCATCTTGGACTTCTGAAGAACCATTTCAATATACTTCCTCTATCATAGGAAGTTTCCACCACGCTTCTACTGTACATGAGAGGCTCTACACCAAGTTTTCTTGAATCTATACAAGGTCTTCTTCCATCTCCATACAAGGGTCTCTTTCTGGTATACCTCAAAACCTTGAGGTTTCTCTACATATGCTTCTTCTTCAATTACTTTGTTTGAGAAGAACAATCTTTACATTCATCTGATGTAAACTCCAACCTATGGATACTCCAGGAGATATAATGGCTCAAGTAGAGGCATGTCTGGTTACTAGAACAAGAAGGCATCATAGTCTTCTCCCTCCTTCTAGGATAACCCTCTAGCCCTGAGTCTCACCTTGTATCTATCAATGCTTAAGTATTTTTCACAAATTCTCACATACATTGTTCCTCATCACAACTTCCTTCCATTCCTTCTACTTGACTGCTTCTGGTGGGTTCAAACTGGTTCAATTGGTTGTTCTGAATTTTCTTTCTTTCTTGGAATCTTTATGTTCTTCCTCATGTTTCTCCTCAATGTTGGAGTCCATGGAATATTCTATAGATTACATGCCCTTCTTTCCTGAAGGATCCAAATTTTTCCTTTCACCATATGAACATAAATGTAGATGGATAACCAATGATATTCAAGGCTTCTTTTTGAAGAAGACTTCTTCTAGAGTCAAACTGAACATGTGTTGTTTATCATGTCTGCTACTTCCAATGAAGAACATGGATAGATACTTCATAGTCTTTACTAATTCTTCTTCAATGGATCATATCGTTGGGGATTATCTCTCTCCTAATCCTAGCTTCATGCCTGAATGAGAAATATGAATGCTCTTCTTTTTTGAATTCTTGTGATCAACTCCCTCCCTTTGAGTGAGTCCATTCTTTCATCTGTTTCATCTCTCTTTGTTTTCTGCACAGTGTCACAAGCATGTTCTAATTTCCTTTTGATTCATGAATTCCTTCGAGTCTAAAACCTTTAAGTCTTGTTAAGTTTGTTTCTATATGTTCTGATTAGTCCCCATCTGGTAGTTGTGCCATCCTTATAAAATTCTTCTATGATAGCTTCTGTAAATATTGTTCATCAAACATATTTCACAAGGGTACCTGCTCGGAACAAGAACAACAAGAGAAAACAAGAAATATCTCTCTAGAGGAAATGTTCGTTCATCTTGCACATAAGTAGAATAAGCGTCTATATCAATGGTATTCATATGCAGTCAATTATTCATTGCACCTAACAATAAAATAATCTTTCAAATAATTCCTTCACATTTTGTAATGTAGTAACTACCACCCTTGATATATATAAATTTTAACAATTTAATCAAACCCAGAACCTGAAGCCTCACTTGCTATGGAGGGTGTGCTTGTTCTTCTGAATGCATTGAATCCAAAATTACATCTTGGAAAAGGTGTCCAGTACTTTCCTTGCAACCACACTCATTTTTTTCTAGATGATATAACTTAGATAACATATACAAGTGCATACCTTTGAAACCTTGTAGCATCGTCCAACTTTTCTTCCAATCTGAAACTAGATACCTTCTTGACAAGAAGAGATTAGAAACTCAATTAGAAGATTCAATGATCAGAACAAGAAAGAAACTCTAAAATTTCAACTTTGACCACAAAATCAATTGGACTAGAAGTCAACATTTGACTTTGACCAGTTAACCTTTGACTCCAATCAACCTTTGACTTTTAATAGTCAAACATTGACTTTGAATTTGACCAAGAATTTGAACTTGACATTTTTTCTAGCTGAGAGTACCAAGGGGTGTGCTAGGCTAGGGTACGCTAGGATGTCAAGGAATTAGGTCAAACGTTTCATCATAAGTGCATGAACAAAAGGGTTAAGGTTTGTTGCAACTGCATAATAAAAAAACCTAGCTGCAGCTGTAACTGGTGCCACAACGAGATTAAAAAATAACTTCCCAATCTATCTTCTAGTGGTTAGACTGTCTAAAGATAGTGTGGGACCATAACCTGTTAGAATGAAAGAGATGTGATCATTTTTCCATAGACCATATAACAATATTGTCACCCAACCATAGGCACATAGCCACCCCCAAGCACCTTTAACCTTGACAGACATAATAATTCCGAAATCATACCTTAAAACCAATAGCTAACCAAGGTAGCATATCTCTCTCTAAGGCTAGCCTACCAAATAGAAAGTCCATACCATAACCAAGTCAGAAAGTAAAAACCATAACCAAAGGCCAAAATCCCAGTTTTACTAGCTGCAGTTGCATTCCTTCTCCAAAGTTGTCCACCACTAGTCTGTGTGAGCTGTGAGAGTGTGAATGAAAAATGAGCTCTAGCGCTCTCTTATTATATTCTTCCAAGTGACTTAACTAGGTTGACTTGTACTTCTGGAGGATAATAATTTAATATAAATAATTATTTGAGTTGACTTGTCTTCTAAGGTTATTTCCTAACCTTTTAGGGTTTCTCTTGCTTCCCGAAATATTCTAGTCTCGTCAAAGGTCACATGTAGAGGTTAATACCTCCCGAAACTACCATAATATCAACACCTCCTACCCCCACGATGGGAGGACATGTAATTGCACCACTATCTAACCACTCACACACACCACCTCTTGGTTCACCACCTACCACTTTATACAATGCCAATAATGGGAGTGATAGATCAATGTCATACAATCAATGTGGACCCTCTCCTCAAGGTAATTCGAACTGCCCTTTTCCTAGTCCCCCTTAAACCATTTCCTGACCACATGCATAACAACAGGACTAGGTGAATTTTATTCAACCTTCTCCCATTCAAGAATTTCAACCTTTTGAACAGTTGAATACGACTAACCCCCCTAATCAACCCAACAATAACTAGAATAAGGGGAAGACTAAAAACAACAAAAATCAAGGATAGTGGGGCAACCCTCAAAATTGTAAATGTGTTGAACCTACACAGAATAGATCTAGCTAGAAAATACTACACACATTTGCAGAGAGAAATTGAGAAAGAAGAAACAAGAGAGAAAGAATGGAAGAATTCTCATTAACCGTATTCCACACTCAAAGAGTGAATAATTTACAATAGATATAGGATATATGAGTAAATAATGCTACATAGTGGTGGTGTAAAGTGATCTGGACACACACCAGCAGTTACGGGAGTGAACTACCACCTATTCTAGTCTCTCAGGAAGTTATAGGAATGAACTGCCACCTAGTTGAGTTAACTAGTCAACTAGTCTTCAGTTAACTGACTGAATAGAGAGTAGTGAGGAGTTAACTCAAGAAATCAAGGGTAATGCGCCAGTATGGTGATGATCCCAAGGCAAGTGCACATTAGCTTATGATGATCCCAATGTTGCACGGTGAAAAAACCAATGCAACATCTAAACTCAACTCAACTAGTCAAACTGAAGTGTCAACTGAAAGAGAGTATTCTCCAAGTGGAATATTCTCCCCTAAAATATAAGAGACTGGATAATGACTAATTATGACTAATAAACAAGGAAAAACCTTAGGAAAAGTAAATCCTAGGTGTGTGTGAAGTAACTCCAACAAAAATCCCCCAGCAGGAGGTAACCAAAATCCCCAAGGGGGAAATAACAATGACCAACCACGATAAGGGAAAAACAACAATCTCATAACCAATTTCGCTTGCACACTATATGGTGAATACAACCATTACACCCATCATTTCCCCCAGATTGTTGATTACAAATAGATGAAGGAAGCCATGAATCCAACTCAGCCCCCTCCCCCACAGGTCCCACCATAGGTACCTCAAAACTACCTACCACCCGCACCACCAGTGGTCCTACAAAATCTGATCCCCCATCAAGGAGTCACTAACACTTTTCCAGAAGCTACCCCTTACCCACCGCAGATGGGAAAGTTCCCACACCTAGGTACACCCCAACCTTGAAATCCAACAAAACACAACACGTTCCTCACCATAGGGGAAGAAATTCTCTTACAAACTTGCAACTGTCAGTACGATATGCCTCCCGACTCCACTCCAACCACTATGTATTCACCCCAATTACTAGTAGGGGAACCTTTGAAAATACCCCATCCTAGCACAAAATCAACCACCCGAGTACCCCACACACCTTTGTGTAGTAACATGCACAACCCCCATGCTAGGGTAGCACACATCTATAATCTTATTGATGATTTGGCTCAATCCCCAACTGCTACGTCAGTGTTAGAGGTTCTACAAACATGCCATTCACAATGAAAGGACTTACTCTCACAATTGGGGGTAGTTGACCCATCAGACACTCGTCTGATCAACTTCTATTTGAAAAAATATGAAATACGCCTTCCCTCACTAGTCACTTACCAAATCTCGATCAAAATCCATAACAGAACAATACATCAATGTATCATTGATGAAGGGGCATCTACATGTATTATGTCCAAAATTGTATGGCAACAACTTGGATCACCCGAGTTGGTCCCGTTGGCCATTACTCTTCAAGCATACTATGGTCACCCATCCCAACCTGAAGGCCTTTACCAAAATGTTCATGTGGAACTAGGGGGGAAAATGATTCTCATTTACATCGAGGTCATCAATGATGAATTAGATTACAACATCCTCTTTGGACGAAGCTACATGTATTCCATGCAAATCGTTGCCTCTTCAATATTTCGCACTATGATCTTCCCTCATAATGGGAATATAGTCACCATCGACCAATTGACACACTATGAACTCAATCAATCAGGGAACATAGACAACATCCTCCCTCTCATCCAAGCCAACTCTGACCTCTCGCTAGTTGTTGAGGTCCAACCAGAAATATTTCAAAACCCATCATTGATGGGATCTTATCTTGGAAGTCCACCTATCCTCCCTACCACCAACACAACTCAAGTTTGCGTAGTCACATTAGATGGTGTGGAGATCCTTGATGACCCCTCTCTTGAAGGACCCTCACCCATATCCTCCATAGAGGAATCTACATCACAAATAACCCTTGAAGAGAATCCTTCACAACTCTTTTTGGAGGATTCTCACCTGTAAGAGAACCTTTCGATGATTGGGAAAACCCTTGTTTGGAAAATGGTCCCTCATGACATCACCCAAATACCCTTCTTTTACCCACCACCAGGTGTCACAACATATTAGGTCGCTTCTAATCTCACCTTTCCAAACATGGTGATCACCACCCCAGTTCGGTATTTAGAGCCACCATCTATGGTACCAATTCCATCCCTTCCACCTCAACCAGAGGTGCTTCTGATGCAATTGACAGTTCAAACACCAACTCTTCCAAACAATCACATATATGGGAGAAATACTACAAAAAAAGGGGGCACCAAGAAGAAAAAGGAGGCCACACTCCCCTCCCAACCTCAGATCCAACCACCATGCATCCTCTGTGCAACAGTTGGAAACCCTACTAAATTGTGCCCTACCCTGCCTAAATTATGCAATTTAATTCAGCTTCCAAAGGAAATACCCTTACTACCTACTCCAAATAGAGGCACCCAGAACTGCAGATCCTTCTTCATCCAAACAAAAATGTCTCTGTACCAAACATGCATGTGCCATCTGCTCACAATATGGCCATTATACTTAAAATACGACCTCCCTCTCTCAATTTCTAGAAACATTAGTGACAATGTGAAAAAACTCATTGATTGAACCATGTCAAGCACCCCCCACTGTTGCTAACATTTTTGACATCCATAATATCTCTATGTCAATAATTGAAAGGATGTCATTCCCCTGTGTGTTGTGCCACCAAATGGACCATTTCCCATACATGTGCCCTCTTATCATCAAATATCTGAGTCGTCACGTGGATAACCTCCAATGTATTCAAACATACCTTCAAGCCTCACTTCCTCAACACCAGACTATGTTACCACCTCAAGGTAACCCCATTGACCCATTTTCAACACAAGAACCCATACCTGTGGCCCCACTAGCCATATGTTTCCCACAACTGTCAGACAACTTCTCAATGAACCCACCTATTTCACCTATAAGTCATGTCCATGAGATTATTCCTCTCCCCATCATACATAATTCACACACATGTATGGATATATGGTTCATGTCATCTAGTGAAGCCCCTCCACCTCCTCCCACAGTTCCACTAACACGGACAGGAAATGATAACCACCCATCTATATCTTCTATGAATTCAATAGATGACAACATTATCACTGAGTTGGATCATACCTTGGACACCGCTATGTCCCATCCGCATGCTAAGACCTCTGACAATCCATTATATTCATTCATCTTCCAATATAATGAAGATATCTTAGAGGCCATGACAACAGATGCAGAGGAATGAGGCATGGTTTCAGGGGAAGCATGAGTGATATGATTTTAGTGTTGCATTAGAGTGTTGCCATCAATGCCAAAGGGGGAGATTGTTGATTAAGGTTGGTTGTCATTGATGTCAACCCTTCAAGAAAGACCCATAGCACAAAGTTTTGGGTAATGGACCCAATAGTGTTTGATGTAAATATGACTCATTATTGTTTTTTCATGGTTGATAAGAAGTAAATATGGATGAACTCCAAAGTGGTCCCCTTATGGTGAAAGCCCTCAT
>ML806015.1:62322-77127 GCA_009831015.1 Picea engelmannii | reverse complement strand
GGGTCTAGAATCGCAGATGTAGTTTTCCGACGACTACGATCGAGGAACCCGGATCAACGGCTCATGCACGGCCTCGTCCTTCTCAGCTGCCTTGCCTTTAACCCGCGTGGGCCCTTCTCCCATCGTGTCAACTTCCTTTCCACCTTTCCCCTACTGCCGTGTGTCACCCATCCACCTTCGCTCCTTGGTCCGCGTGGTCCACCTCTCTTCTCATCATCCACTTGTCGTTTACCACGCGTCCTACTCCTTTCCACATCATCCTCTCACCAAAAGGCAAGTTCGATTATCTCCCATATCCCTCCCTTCTGCCTGATGTCTTCCGCCATGAATCATCTCCCGTCACCCTTCTCGCACCTCGCCACTGCTTCCACACCCTCATAATCCGACGCCATCACTCCCATCATGCATCCCATTCTCCGTGCTGGCCTCCATGCCTATCCCTCAAGTCATTCAGTTGTTCCAGGTGGCAGCGCGAGGAGTCTCCCATATCCCGAAGTGCTGAGTTGGCCGAGCCGTTCTCAATCCCAAGAAGCAGTTATTGAGGCGGTTGGTGGTGGTTAGACATCTTCATCCGCCATAATGGGAAATCCCTGCAATGAATTAAAGGCACGTTGATTCGTCGAATAAACTGTCAGAAGATCGATCGCATCTGCCATAAGTTGCATGACCATTCAAAGATTGCGGCTGCAGAATTGTCAGAAGCCATGCAGACGCAAAGCCTTCAATGCAGTGTCTCGATTTCTCTGTTGTTGTAGTTATGAGTATATGTAGGCATTTTCACCATTTTTGTATCTATCGATGGTAGAGCTAAGCTCCCGACAGTAAAGTTTCAACAAATATTCTGGTTTCTTGGTTATGCCTCTGTGTTTGAGACTTCTTGGTTTATAACAAACAGTTCGTCTTTTTCCATCTATGTTTCATCTTAGGCTAGGGAGTTCACTGTCGAAGGATTCGCGTGAACTGAACAATCTTGTTATGATAAAGGATTTGTTGTGACATTGTTGTGCCCTCTGGTTTTTCAGTGTTTGGATATAAAAGGATTTTGTGTTCTAATGCTTTCTCCTCCAGTCTGTTACATACCGGATGTATGTGATAGATCTCCGCACTCTTCGTATATAAGTCTTCCCCCTACTCACCCTTTTACTACAACTCACTGTTTGGATTTTATCAAGACCTCACTCGTTCATGCATGCCTGGCCTAGTTTCTAAGTTGATACGATATTGTTTTGAGTTTTCCTCCATGTGATCACCCTTTAAAACAAATCGTGACGTTAAACTGATGGGCATCGGGCTCTGCTCCTGCAAGCAATTTAGGAGTGACTTCCGTCGCCAACACACCCTTATTTGGAACCTTTCCCATTGCATGCCTATTTTCACCTTGAACACCATCATATATATCTTTTTTCAATCTTTTTTCCGTGGACCCACTCCCCCTCCTCGGTACTCCTCTTTCCTGTATGGAGACCACTCGCAACCAAGAATTCCTTCACCTGCAAGATGAATCCAAAGAGAACAAGGTAGACCTCCAAAGACTAACCTTTGAACTTGCTTCCACCAATACCCATTTGGAAAATTTCGAGGCCAAAGTTACAGGGGACTTCGCTGATGTTATGGGTGAATTGGCCTCCCTCACCCAAAGGTTAAAACAATCCCATGGATATATCTCCCTTGAAAAACATTCCCACTCTGAAGGTGAGAAATCTTCCCATAATATGGCCTTTCATTCCAAATCCCTTCCTCGTGACCCCTGCCTTCCTAGAGTTGAGGTGAAAAAATTATGGAAAAATTTGAAGTTTGTTAAGAATTATGGAAAAAATGTTGCACCTATTACTACTCTCCTTAAAAAGAATGCTTTCACTTGGAATCCAACAACTAATCACTCCTTCCAAGAATTGAAAAAGGCCATGTGCACAAATCCTGCCTTAGCCATTCCTGACTTCAAAAAGATTTTTGTCCTGAAATGTGATGCTTCCGGTAAAGGAATTGGAGCAGTCCTCATGCAAGAGGGCAAACCTTTGGCCTTCACTAGCAAACAACCCTTGGAGACACATCTCATCCAATCAATCTATGAAAATGAAATGTTGGCTACTCTACATGATGTGGATCTCTGGTGTTCTTATTTATTGGGGTAACCCTTCCAAATTAAAATAGACCATCAAAGCCTCAAGTATTTTCTAGAACAACAAATTTCATCCAAGGAGAAAGCAAAATGGGTGACCAAGCTATTTGGCTATTATTATGAGATCATTTATAAGACGGGAAAATAAAATGTAATGCATGACGCTCTTTCCAGGAAGTACGAAGACGAATGATCCATTTTTCCCTCTCCTTCATTTTACCAGATTGGCTCCAAGCTGTCCGTCAGGAATGGCTGGACCCCAAAACGTTTTCAATGATCCAAGAATTGCAAGACAATTCTCCAATTTGTCCAGTGTACTCTTGTCACAATGAAGAGATCCACTACAAAGGTCATATGTATTTGAGAAACCAGTCACAACTTAAATCCATGGTGCTTTCTGAGCTTCATGCTTCACTCATAGTGGGGCATTCTGGGTTTACCAAAACCTAGGAACGGGTTAAATGTTCCTTTTTCTTGGATGGTATGAAACATGATGTTCACACCTTTGTGGTTGAATTTAATTTCTATCAATGCAACAAGGGAGAAACTGTCAAAGCTCCGAGCGCACTACAATCGCTTTCGATTCCACCAACTATTTGGAGGGACATTTCTATGGATTTTATTATGGGCTTACCTAAATCATGAAATAAGTCAATTATCATGGTGGTAGCTTATCCTCTTTCCAAATATTCTCTTCAACACCCATTCACCGCATCCACAGTGGCTCAGATTTTCATGGATCATATTTTCAAGCTTCATGACATGCCTCATTCTATTATCTTTGATAAATATCCCACTTTCACTAAGAATTTTTGGCAAGAATTATTCAGGCTCCAGGGAACACAATTACATCTTAGAATTATTTCCCCTAGTATGATGGCCAAACTGAAGTTGTAAACAAGTGTTTGGAAACATATTTGTGATGTTTTTCATTTGACTGACAAAATCAATGGGCTTGATGTTTACCCCTAGCTAAATGGTGGTATAACACATCTTACCATACAACTAATCACATGACTCCTTTTGAAGCAGTCTACAGAAAAAATCCACCGTCAGTTCTTTCCTACATGCCTGATGTCTCGAAGGTTCAGGAGGTTGAAAAAAATATTAAAGTCCGTGCAACCATTCTCCATTTCCTCAAAGAAAATTTGGTCATGGATCATAATTGCCTGAAGCAACAAGTAGATCAAGTACGTTCAAAATTCCAATTTGATGAAGGGGACCAGGTGTTTCTTCATCTACAACCTTATAAGAAGAATTCACTCAAAGTTGAACACTATTAGAAGCTTTCTCCCAAATTTTACAGTTCTTATATAATTCTCAAGCAAGTGGGACCAATGGCCTATCAGTCAGCTATGCCTAGTCATTCTAAGCTCCATCTTGTTTTTCATGTCTCTTGCTTAAAGAAGGTGATTGGAACTAAGTGCCAAACTCAAAAAAATATTCCTGAGTTGGATGCTAAAGGTTCCATTTGGTTGCATCCACAAGCAATCTTGGACCAGTGTGAGTGTCGTCTCCATCAACGCACCATCAAGGAAGTATTAGTGCAGTGGAAAGAAACAACTCCAGAAGATACCACATGGTAGCCGACCACTGTTCTCGAAGAATTACCTCATTTCAATCTGTTATAACCCTATAATTCATAGGATCATCTGTTGACTGGAAATTTTTACTCTGGGTATAGGTTTGCAAATAATATTTCATCTCTGCAAATTATTTTCAAGGGAAACAATGCACAAAATCCACATAATGCACTTATCCTAAGTTTTGGAGCAAATATGACTTTGCGCTCACAAGAGTAAAGACAACGCATAAATGAACGGTTTAGAGGCTGGCGCTAAGATCTATGGTCCACAAGATTTTCCGGACCCCCCCGACCGTTATACCTTTAACGGCAAGGGGGGGGGGGGNTGGAATCGAAGATAATGAAGGCACACATATAAACGACTGAGGCACCAATGCTTTCATCAACGACTGAGATTGAATTCCGGACCCCCCGGACCATTCTGCCTTTAATGGTGGGGGGGGGGTCCGAAATGAGGCATTTTTCTTTGGCGGGCCCTGTCCCAATGTGTCATCCGTCCATTGCGCCCGATCCTCCATCACCTTTTCTGCATCCTTCACCCGCCGCTACGTCCTCACCCCCTTGTCCTTTGTCCAGTCGACTACACCCCTTCGCCAATCTCACCCGTCCATGAATAAACAGACTTGGGATAGAAACATTAAGTTAATAATGCTAGTAATAAAATTTAATATAGTTAGTTTAATAAACTGGATTAATTAATGATTAATTAATTAATTAATTAGTTAGTTTAATAAGTATGTTAGTTTTTGGATTAAATAAAACAATTAAAAATAAAAACAAAATATAATAAATATATATTAAAACATTAAATAATATAAAAACAAATTATATAAAACAAAATATTAAAAAAACAAAACAAACATTAAATAAAATACAAACAAAATAAAAAACATATGAATAAACATTTAAAACAAAAAAAAAAACCAAACAAAAATGTAAACAAAACATAAAGAAAGCATAAAATATTAAAAGAAAACATGCAATAAATAATATTAAAAACAAATAACAGAAATTAAAACAAACCTACACTATCCTAAGTCTACCCCACCCAAGACTCCATGCACCTTCACACATCAAGCCCCCATCCACGTATCCCATACATTTTAATCAACGACACTTAAAAATTCCGGACCCCTCCTCACTATCCGGAGTTTAACGAGAGGGGGGGGGGGGTCTAGAATGGTAGTTTACCAAAACCGCCCCCCCAGAAAAGTGTCACCTTCCTATTCTAGCGGAACCCCCCCCCAAAAAAAAAACTGCTTACCACCTCAGGGGGGTCTGGAATACCGCCTTCCCGAAAAAAAAACCGCCTTTTTCATTTTTTTTGCCTATTTTCGCCTGTTCATCATGTCTTCGTCCGAGGCCGTTTTTCGGCAAATGAAAATGAATTTTGAGAAATCGAGAGAGGTTTTTCTCTGTAACGGGATGAAGAAAAAAAAAATCTCTCAGATTTTTCATAGGTGCCACGAGCATGGATAATTGAAGCCATCTTCGAGGCCCTTTTTTCCAGATTTTTGCTTTTCCGTTACAGTTCTGATTTTGCGGGAGATGTTACGGCCAGATGGAGATGAATTTGGAGAAACCGAAGGAGTTTTTTGTCCATCACATTCCCATATCCAATAATTTCCTTCAGTTTTTTCCCAGGTGTCATATTTCAAGAGAAACAAATGTCTGTTCGGACCCCTTTTTTGCAGAAAACCGGTCCGTCTCTCATGGCGGGCAGTTCCAAATTTGGTGGGATTTGTGGCTATTTTTGGCCGAGGCGGTTAAAAATGACTCTCTAAAATTGTTGGGGGATCTCCCCTATTTATTCAGAGATGATTTTTAATGTAAGGGTTGATCAGTCGAGGACCATGGATCAAAAATATTGTAAAACAGCTCGCGGAGCTTTCAGCGTTTTTTCATCAATTCAATGAGATAGTGCTATGATACAGGATTCTTGTGACTATTTCGACTGGTGATGTGCATCCCTATGTGTTAATTTGTTTCTCTATTATCATAATTAATGTATTCTTTTGAATTATTCCAAGAAGATTAAGAACATAATTGGTTTTAATGCACCCTCTGTCTCTGGCTTGGTATAGTTTTTTCTGTTTTCCACTGAAAATTAAACTCGGAATTCTTAGTTTCTCTGTGCTTAATTGGATTTCTTGACTTGTTTTCATCTCACCCATTTCATTTAAATTGAAGGATCCAATGAGTTGTCTACCTTGCCCTGCAAATATTAGCCTGTTGACATGGATTTTTGATTGTTCGTTACAATGAATCCATAGCCCATGGTTTCTCTTCTTTGCTTATACCCAATTTCATAAATAACCCATGTTCTGCATAGCTAGCCTAATATTCTATTCAAACAAAGCTATATCAGACAAAGAGATCCCTCTCTAAGTCTTGGAGGGCTAGATCCAAGACTCAAAGTGGTTTTGATGTTGCCTCTGTGACTACCTCTTCAGCCTTGGGCAAATTACAGAGTGCTAACAGAATGGCGACTCCACTGGGGAACAGTTCCCTAATAGTACACTTCAAAGCTCCAGATCTGATCATTGATGGTGGACAGTGACCAGACACAAGAAGGTTGAGATCATTCACCTGGCGACTCCAATCAGCTTCAGACAGTGCCAACTCAAAGACTTCACTGGAGGAAGAACCTGAAGCATGACCAAGTAGTCCAGAAAGACCAGGTACTCAAGCTCAAATTGCATTCAAGACATCTTTGGTTTTATCTGCAATTATGTCTTGTCTTTTTCTAAGCCTGATCAAAAGTATATTGCTGAAGATTACTTTGACCATCTATTAATTGATGAGTCTCAAGATATCATATCCCCAATTGTAGATTATGAACATACTCATACACATGTGCACATCCCAGATGCACCTGTAGAAACCCTAGTGAGACATAAGCCTCCTGCTTTATCTCCTACTCTTGCTAAACCTCTGGATGGTTGTAAGCCCCTTGATTCATCTCCTGTGCTTGCAAAATTCCCAGACCGATACAAGCCTCTAGATTTGCCTCCTTTTCTCCATGACCTCCCTGTCAATTACATCAATAATTTGCTCAGGTTTGATGGAGAGAATGCCAATATTATTGCTGAAAAGCATATCCAAAGTCTTGAGGATTTTCTTGACCTCTTTGAGGTAGAAGATGATGATGTCTGCATCAGAATGTTTTCCCTGTCTTTGCAAGGTAAAGTTAAAAATTGGTTTAGAAATCTGCCAGCTACAAGCATCGGAAATTTTCATCAGTTCATGAAAGTGTTCTTAGATAGGGGGGTGATCATGGGAAATGTTTTCCTCATCCTAGAAGAATACGACCACTTGAAAAGAAAACTCGGGGAAACAATACAACAGTTTTCAGCAAGGTTCAATGAGGTGTATCATTCAATACCTGTGGATGTAAGGCCACCTCATGGTTTATCCAAATTGCATTTCCCAGATGCCTTTGATCTTGAGATGGCATTCCAATTAAGAGAAAGGAACACTGCAATCCTTGAATAAATGCAAAAAATTGCAGTTGATGTGGATACCAACTTGTTGATCAAAAGGTCAAAGTTAAAGGACAAAGAAAAGGAGCAGCTAAAGTCATCAGAAGCTAAACTTCATATTTTGGCCAGTGCCATGGAGGAGATGATGCAGAGGATCAATAGGAAAGATGAGCTTGTTGTCCAGAGACACCATGTTCCATTCATCTCAGAGAAAGAAAAGGTCATTGTTTCCAAACATTTTGCTGTTCATCCTTGGTACCATGGTTTGGATAATAATTCTTTCATGTATTCAATTCACAACACAGTCAAAGATGAAGCTCCATCTCAACTTGTAGAGGAACAACCAGCTGATATGATGTGCCTGTTTGACGACATTCCTTACTTGGATTATCCACCCAAGTGTGATCAGTATGATGATGAGAATGAGGCTAAAACAGATGTGGATTGTTCAGAGCAATCAACAAAATTTCATTGGCAGGAAGAAGATCAGTTATAGCTTAGATACGACAATCAATCTGCACATGGAAATTATGATAGCAAGGATCAATGTGCAGAAAATATCAGAGTAAGTGAAAACACTTTGCCCTTATGTTTCTCATCTTTTCAATTTCTGAAAAGAAACTCTAGGCCAATTGTAAATAGTGAAGACAAAAATTCCTTTGATCAATCAGTTGATGATGCCATTAAGGATATGGAGGTTGTTCTAAACCCAGAATCGCAGCCCTTGACCTACATTGATTTTCAAATTCTTGATGAAAGCTTAGAGCCTGAGACAAATTCTGAGTTAGTTCAAAACAACTCTGTACCATTATGCTTCAATTCATTTCAGTTTTCGAAAAAGAATCTTGAGTATATGCTAAAGGATAAATACACAAAAAATCAAGAAGTTTCAGTAGAACCAATACAACAATCAGTTCAATTTCTACAGGATCCAATATCAGATGTGTTGGATGAATTGTGTTGTCAAAGTCTTTTTCCATCATCCATCTATGGGATAAAATGTTGTTATGATATTGACATGAATCGACAGTCAACTTCATTGTCTTTTTCAATAGAATTCACATTACAAATCCCATCAGAGCAGTTGCAACCATGTCAGGAAATGCATAAGGATGAAGATAACATAGATACAGTGCCAGAGCTACCATCCAAAAATCAAGGAATATGTCATTTCTACCTTGATCCTGTAGCTACCTATATGGAGAATTTTTTCATTGTAGAGCCTCAATCTTTATCTGGCAGTACTTTTGTTCTTCAAGATTGTCGATGTCTCTATGGTAAATATCAATCACATTTTCAGCAGTGGCCTTTTCACTTTGCAGTTTTGAGTCGATGGGCAAAAGGTCAAGCTGCGTTTTTCACTGTGCTAATGAGCAGTCAAACAGTCCTTTGGTCTCAACAACTACTTGATTGGCTTCATTGGCATTTTTTTATTATTTGATTTAACAAAATTATCAGTAGCATAGGGTAGGTAGGGGAATGTGAATAAGCTCAGCATTCCGAGCATCTCTTTTTCAATAGTGTTCATTTGATTTGGTTTCAGTTGCAAGATCAAAACATGTACATGTTGCAGAATAAGATTCTGGGATCAGCCCAATGGATAAAGCACCGGTCGGCATGTTCATAGGTCTGTGGTTCTTGACACCTCCTGAAAGAAGCTACCATCTCCAGGTGGAGCCACTGTTATAACCCTATAATTCATAGGATCATCTGTTGAATGGAAATTTTTACTCTGGGTATAGGTTTGCAAATAATATTTCATCTCTGCAAATTATTTTCAAGGGAAACAATCCACAAAATCCACATAATGCACTTATCCTAAGTTTTGGAGCAAATATGACTTTGCGCTCACAAGAGTAAAGACAACACATAAATGAACGGTTTAGAGGCTGGCGCTGAGATCTACGGTCCACAAGATTTTCCGGACCCCCCCCGACCGTTCTACCTTTAACGACAGGGGGGGTCTGGAATCGGAGATAATGAAGGCACACATCTAAATGGCTGAGGCACCAGTGCTTTCATCAATGGATGAGATTGAATTCCGGACCCCCCGAACCGTTCTGCCTTTAATGGTGGGGGGGGGGTCCGGAATGAGGCATTTTTCTCTGGCGAGCCCTGTCCCAACGTGTCATCCATCCATTGCGCCCGATCCTCCATCACCTTTTCTGCATCCTTCACCCGCCGCTACACCCTCACCCCCTTGTCCTTTGTCCAGTCGACTACACCCCTTCGCCAATCTCACCCGTCCATGAATAAACAGACTTGGGATAAAAACATTAAGTTAATAATGCTAGTAATAAAATTTAATATAGTTAGTTTAATAAGCTGGATTAATTAATGATTAATTAATTAATTAATTAATTAGTTTAATAAGTATGTTAGTTTTTGGATTAAATAAAACAATTAAAAATAAAAACAAAATATAATAAATATATATTAAAACATTAAATAATATAAAAACAAATTATATAAAACAAAATATTAAAAAAACAAAAAAAACATTAAATAAAATACAAACAAAATAAAAAACATATGAATAAACATTTAAAACAAAAAACAAACAAACAAAAACGTAAACAAAACATAAAGAAAACACAAAATATTAAAACAAAACATGCAATAAATAATATTAAAAACAAATAACAGAAATTAAAACAAACCTACACTATCCTAAGTCTACCCCACCCAAGACTCCATGCACCTTCACACAACAAGCCCCCATCCACATATCCCATACATTTTAATCAACGACTCTTAAAAATTTCGGACCCCCCCTCACTATCCGGAGTTTAACGAGAGGGGGGGGGGGTCAGGAATGGTAGTTTACCAAAACCGCCCCCAGACAAGTGTCACCTTCCTATTCCAACTGACCCCCCCCCCCTTAAAATCGCTTACCACCTCAAGGGGGGTCCGGAATACTGCCTTCCCGAAAAAAAAAAACCGCCTTTTTCATTTTTTTGCCTATTTTCGCTTGTTCAGCATGTCTTCTTCCGAGGCCGTTTTTGGGAAAATGAAAACGAATTTTGAGAAACCAAGAGAGTGTTTTCTCTATAACGGGATGAAGAACAAAAACCTCTCTCAGGTTTTTCACAGGTGCCACGAGCAGGGAGAATCTAATCCATCTTTGAGGCCCTTTTTTTCCATATTTTCTCTTTTTCGTTACAGTCCTGATTTTGCAGGAGCTGTTACGGCCAGCTGGAGATGAATTTGGCGAAACCGAAGAAAATTTTTGTCCAGAACATGCCCATATCCAATAACCTCCTTCATTTTTTTCCCAGGTGTCATCCTTGAAGAGAAACAAATGTCTGTTCAGACCCCTTTTTCGTAGAAAACCGGTCCGTCTTTCATGGCGGACAGTTCCAGATTTGGTGGGATTTGTGGCTATTTTTGGCCGAGGCGGTTAAAAAATACTCTCAAAACTTGTTGGGGTATCTCCCCTATTTATTCAGAGATGATTTTTAATGTAATGGTTGATCAATCGAGGACCATGGATCAAAAATATTGTAAAACAGCTCGCTGAGCTTTCAACGTTTTTTCATCAATTCAATGAGATAGTGCTATGATGGAAGATTCTTGTGACTATTTCGACTGGTGATGTGCATCCATCTGTGTTAATTTGTTTCTATGTTATCATAATTAATGTCTTCTTCTAAATTATTCCAAGAATATTAAGAACATAATTGGTTTTAATGCACCCTCTGTCTCTGGCTTGGTATAGTTTTTTGTGTTTTCCACTGAAAATTAAACTCAGAATTCTTAGTTGCTCTGTGTTTAATTGGATTTATTGACCTGTTTTCGTCTCACCCATTTCATTTAAATTGAAGGATCCAGTGAGTTGTCTACCTTTCCCTACAAATATTAGCCTGTTGACATGGATTTTTGATCGTTCGTTACAATGACTCCATAATCCATGGTTTCTCTTCTCTGCTTATACCCAATTTCATAAATAACCCATGTTCTGCATAGCTAGCCTAATATTCTATTCAAACAAAGCTATATCAGACAGAGAGATCCCTCTCTGAGTCTTGGAGGGCTAGATCCAAGACTCGAAGTGGTTTTGATGTTGCCTCTGTGACTGCCTCTTCAGCCTTGGGCAAATTACATAGCACTAACACAATCCTTGAGGACAAGGATGTTCTTCAAGGGAGAGGGAATGTTAGGGACCTAAGCCCCTAACCTCTCATGTAGGTAGCATAATATATTTTCCATGTAATAAAGGTCGAAATTAGTTAATAAGGCCTATTTAATAAATATGAACAAGTCAATGTAAGAAGACCTAATAGAAGCTTCTGCTTTTAGAAAGATCTTCCTCTAGAATGCTCTTTAGAAGATAGAATTAGTATAAATAAGAGTAAGAGGTATGAGAAGTTCTTGTCAGGAGAATTATTGTAATAGAGCTCTGCTCTATTGGAGGTTTCCCCCTCGAAGAGACAAGTGAACATTGTTTCCCATCAACAAAAGTATTATTCTGGCGTTTTGGTTCCGTATAATTTTCCGTTCCGCTATTATTCTCTGCAGTATTTCCATTTTATGTTGCTATTTCGCTGTTATTCTCTATAGTATTTCTCTTTTATGTTATTATACTAGATCTAGTACCTAAGGATAAGAATTTGAAATCATCTTGAAATCTAGCTTTGGGAATACTAAAAGGATGGGTAGTACCTTCAACGGGGTCCCATAAATACATGACCAAGGTATGCAAACAAAGAGAATTTTTTTGAGTATTTTTATGATTTTCATTTGGTTTTGGAGAATCCATCATTCTCTTAGAGCTATTTGAGAATAAATAGCAAGTGTTGCACTTCTCTCCTCTTTAGAAGTTCAACCATCAAGTCTTCACCATTGTATTTCCATTTTCTTAGAAGAAAGAGAGATTTATATTTGGGGGATTCAAGATCCCTCCCAAGGAGCAAGAGGGGACTCATAAGTTCACATACTTCTCCTAGGTGTTATCAATTCAAAGATCAGTCCTATTGGTAGCTATTTCTTATGTCTCTTTCATGCATCCATTTGAATTTTTACATGCCTAGTTTAGTTTTTATTTCCTTGTTTTCTCTTTGGTTGATCCACTAATCGACTAACCAACTTCCATATTTTCTTTATATCCTAACAAGGCAAATCAGTGGCCTATTTTTTCTCATCTAAGTGGAAAAACAAGCCCAACATCGAGTGAGTGGTGTCCACTCATGGTAGTTTTCTCTAGGGATACATAGTTGCAAAACAAAGATAAATGTATGCAAATGAGAAAGGTAAATAATGGATGTAATGGAAATAAGCATGATCAAATGAATTATGACATATTGGCATGCACCAAGACACAAGTGACAATAAACAAATGCAACTATAAATCAACAAAAATAACATGAACCCCTTTAGGACATGGGCATAAAAAGACAAGAGAGAAGCATGAGGTGTCAACGTTTTAGTCATGGAGGGTTTAAATATGAGTTGCTAAGGCTATAAATAAATGGAACATGGGTGATAAATGGAAATGGGAATTCTAGCTAGAGCAACCCATGAATGGTAGGCACTACAACACAAATTGTGATGTGCAACATAGTAGAGGGGAATGCCACAACTAGGTGGGATCAAACCAAAGGCATAATGTTAGAAAAATGATGGTTGATAATACAAGATCAAAATGTAGGGAAAATCATATCACTATATTCTATATCAAAACACATACCTCAAGGTTCCATGAAGACCGCCATAGAATGTACCAAAAATCTAATTCACCAATATTATAAAAATCATCAACACATACTAGTCCAATGGTTAAATGATGCAATATAAATCCCATAAAATAAAGTCAAAGCATAATATAGAAGTAATGAGATTCTTTGTTTTAATGAAGGAAAACATATGGTTGTTTTGGCCCCCAAAATGGGCAAAAACTATTCTATATGTGGACAATAAGACTCATTTTTACCTTTTCACCTTACCAAAATTACCTCTGGTAAAAAATCCATTTTACTCCTGAAAAATTTCTGAGTATATTGTGAGATATTCAGTTGGTGAAATTTGACTCCATTAGGACCAGGTAAGTCTCCAACTCATTCCCCTCATTTTGTGTTTGGGAGAAATTTTGGGGGTGTTGAACCCTGTTTGGTTTGCTTTTGAATGACCATGGATTTGACAGCTAACAACTATAGCCAAAAGGCCCTAGTCATGAATGTTTAATGGAAAATCCATAGCTAGCTACTACTATCCTAGAAAATAGGCACGACCATGCCCAAAATATTCCAAAATGAATTTTTTTCTCTCAAATTTGACTTACAAGATGAAGCTCAACTCATTCCTTGAATGTGTGTAGGAAAAATCAAAATGATTGAGTGGAAAGAACACAAACATGAAGTATCATGTATAAATTAATTACATGACCAATCCACCCTTGATGCATTAAGGGATTGTGGGATCCTTAAATTCTTTGGGAGCCAAAACATGAGGATTTAGAACATGCTACTACAGAGGCTGATATGATTCTAGGATCCTAACCAACAATATTTTGAGTTAGTCACAAGATACTGCAAATCGATGTGTAGGACATATACTTACTCATAGTAATATCACAATGTGGTGAGTTAATATCCTTTAAGGGAGGTGGTAGAGGCAGTTCCATTGGTACCATTTATGAGTACATGACTACCCACTATCGAACATGGTTGAGGAAAATCAACAATGAGTTGCAAATTAAGGATGCTTAATAGTTACCTTTTTGCACTATCCTATTCATAATTACCCACATATATGGATCCATAAAACCCCACCTAGCCTCACGTTCTCATGTCCATTATGATCTGGAGTGTCTAAACCCCAAAATATATGATTGGTGTACTGGCTTGTTGGTTAAATCGAGGGATCAACTAACGAGTTTTAGGATTGGATGACATAAAAATTCATCTATGGTTCTATTCTTGTCTCCTTATTTATTTACATGGTCCCCCATATGTAGCCACATGTTTATACTCCATTTGTTGATATATCTAATCCCAAGATGAGGAGGTGGACCAACTACATGGCTTGCCTCGAGGGTGGCCTACCCATGAGTATGTTTAGCCATAATTTCTTTGATTGGTGGGATGAGAATATAGAAGTCATTGAGGAATACCTATGATGTTGGTATCGAATTCAAGAACCAAAGCTCATACTCCCTCTCGAAGACTAGTGGGGGGACATAGATAAGAAAAATATCACGTGTTTTTGAATTTTTTGATTTTATAACATTTTTCTATGATTTGCAAAATATTATATAAATATATATTATGTAATGTAACTAACAATCATTAAGGATAACCATCGCAAGGCCAGGGAAGAGAAACAACTAGAGAAGGGTGTTGAGGATGTAGCTAAGAATCTTTGCAAGGTGCAAAGGAACCTCGAGTGGCTCACCATGGGTGTTCTTATTATGAGAGTCAAGGAAGCCCCTCAGAGACTACAATGCCACATGGTTGGAGTACCAATCCATATTGTCTATCTATTGAGGCATGTAGAAAATGCGATAGTGTGCTATCAAGAGACACATGTTCCTTGGGATGACTAGATGATATTCTCCCCCTTTTTGTAGTAGCTACAAATGTATAGACCTAGTATTTTTGGGACTATATCATTATGGGCCATGT
>ML806015.1:51131-62272 GCA_009831015.1 Picea engelmannii | reverse complement strand
GTAGAGAGACTTTGATGATACTTTGTATTTCAGCATGCAAAGTCAAAACTCGGTAGTCATTGTTTTTTATGTTGATCACTTAATTACTCATTACATGGAACCATGAAGTTCACATTAAATAAGTAAATTAGAAATTAAAAAAATGGTTCAAAATGACTATCTTGAGGAACACTTGATATTATTTTGGGGTGGAAGTTTGTCCACAACTTCATCAAATCTTTCTTAGTCAAACCAAAAATACAATAGAATTGTTGAAGAAATTTGGTATGGAGGATTGTAAACCCTCTCTTACTGCAATGGAACAAAACTTAAAACTTTCAAAATTTAAAGGGGGGATTTGGTGAATAGTAATAGTTATACACAATTGAATGGAAGCTTCATTTATTTGACAAATACTTGCCAAGAGCTGTCACATGAAATCATCATTCTTTTTAGAATCATGTAGGAACCTAGATAAAGTCATTGGAATGTGGAAAAAAGGGCCCTCAAGTGCATGGAATGGAAGCTTCATTTATTTGACAAATACTTGTCAAGAGCTGTCACATGAAATCATCATTCTTTTTAGAATCATGTAGGAACCTAGATAAAGTCATTGAAATGTGTCAAAAAGGGCCCTCAAGTGCATTAGAGGGACACAATATTTTGGGCTTTTCTATAAAAAGAATAATAAATTCACACTTATGGTTATATTGATGAAAAATTTCAACTTATGGTTATATACTGAATATGGGTTCAACAACAATATTTTGGAGTTGTAAAAAGTAGAATACAGTGGCAAATTCTTCAGTAGAGGCATAATACATTTCAACTTGAGAAGCAATGTAACACTCTATTTTCTCCCATGACTATAATTAAGTTAAGACTTCATGTATTATGATTACTCAAGCATGCATTTGTGTTTGTGTTAATAAATAACATTTGATAGTTAACTGGAACAAAAGCCTTGAGTACTGACCATGATACCATGAGTGAGATTGGTGAGGTGGAACTAGGAAGTTTTGATGAAGAAAATAGGAAGCTTTCCCAACAATCCAATGTACACTTGCATGAATTGAATACACTACATGTCCAACATACCTGGATTTCATTCATCCACGAAACCTATTAAGGGTGTTCATGTTGGTTGGTTGAGCAATTATAATGGTTGTCTGATTTAGTACTTGGAGAAGTGAAGGGTCGACTAAGACTCCAACCAAAAGGATGCACAAGATTTTCCCTTTCGATTCATGGTCTTGGCATCAAGGGCTTGCTTATGAAAAAATTCATTGGGGATCTTGAGGGAGAGAAAAGCATTCCAACGATGAAGAAGGAATAAGGAGAAAGAGGGAAAAAATAATAGGGGCATGCAGATAAGAATGCCAACAACCCATAAAGGAAAAAATGAGAGCAAGCGCGCAGATGTGCAGAGGCTGAATCCCACAAAAGAATAGAGATTAACTACACACAGAAGTGAGTTGCAAACTCACAAACAGATGGTACAAATGAGCATAGGAGCTCACATGCACAACCCTAAATAGCAGAGAAGATCATGGAAGTTTTTCTAAAGAAAATAGAAAGCTTGCCCAAGAATTTAATGGTCACCCTAGAATAGAGAAGACCTATATCTAGATTAGGGCCACAAAGGACTGCGACTTGGTGCTTACTGGAAATAAATTGGCACCGGTAATGGGAGGTCATCGAGGGTCTGTGTAGCATAGAATGGCCTCTCTTGTGCAGAGACAATCCAGTTGGAAAGGTACGTGATAAACACGTGTAGGTCTTGATCTCAGTGGGAATAGGGAAACTTCTGTTGCTTCTAGTGGATATGGAATTAGCCAATGGTTTTAAAGCCATTGGATATGGAATTATCCATTTCAAGGAAGAAACTTAGACGAAGAGTGGTGTTGGTTAAATACTGTGCAACTGTGGAGTCTGGGTGATCCCTGATTGTTGGATTAGAGAATCCATGGGCCGTAGGATTCGTTGGAAATTCCTTGTCGGGTGGAATCAATCGAGCAGATGTGCATTCTCTTGGAGTAATGCCATTTCGATGGTGGAATACCTAAGTAAATGAGAACCCTTGATCTGGGGGTATGATAGCTCGATATGATCGTAGCCATTGATTTTTGGTGGACCCCACATGCCAACGTGTTACATGAAGGATGGGTGAGGAAATTATCTGTCACATAGTTTATGGTGCCAATTTGATTGGGGTTGTCAATTTCTTTGGTCAATGACCGTTGAAACAATCCCATCGGAAATGATTGATCAATATTGAAAAGTGGGCAGTGGAACCTGCTTTCCTGATGGGTAGATAAATCTCATTCATCGACGATTGTTGATTTGGTTGTGCGTGGTGATTCATAACTGTCTAATCGGGGATATTTGTTCCTTGTTCTGTGTAGCAACATTTTGTTAAAAATTTGTTGGGGAGATGAGTGACAAATTTGAGGATTTATCATAGTTTCCTTCGTCTTCGTGTGCACCACGATGGAAATATGTTTTTGAGGGTGAAACCGCGAGACTTGAGGATAAATATAAGAGGAAATTTGACATCCCACCAACCTAAGAGGGTTTAGGGGGTCGGGTGTGTTACAAGCAACATGTAAAATTCTTTGGAATTTTATAGGATCTTGGTGCTATTCAAAAACATCAACTACTTTATTCATTGACAATTATTCAACAGTAAAGATGACCAAGAATTTAGTATTTCATTCAAAGACCAAGCATGCTGAAACAAAGTTTCACTTCATTAGAACACTCATCAACAACTATATTATCAAACCAAAATAGTCCATTTGAAAATCAAATTTTGGATATTTTCATTAAGCCACTAGGGAAAATAAAATTCACATGAACTTGGCATTTGTAAAAATAAATTTCAGGATTGAAGGACAAAATATGACCTTAACAATCCTAAAATTTGTTTAGATATGCGTTTTGCATATAATAAAAAATTTAGTCAGAAGCTATGTATTTCCTAGGAGATAGATTGGCTTTGTCACATCTTTGTCATAATGGCTATCCTCTAGTTGTTGGTGAAGGACGCATGGCATGTTGAAATAAGGGTATAGAGCTTGTATATAGAGCATGCCTCTCACCTATTATGTAATTGATCTTTTCTTAATTAATAAAATTTATGTGCCTGAAGACACTTGGTGAATGTTTTTTTTTTTTTTTGACAATACCGGATNAGTGGCGAAGCCACTGGTGATATTACATATGGAGTGAGCCAAACTTGACAAAACAGATACAAGACCAGGAGGCTATACTCTCCTACCTGGTGATGGATTTTTAAATCTAAAAGATACGATATATGCAGAGGCTTCTATACAAAACGCCTTCCTCGCAGAGTTATTTTCAAACCACCATTCCATGCCTTTGAACTACTGGCCAGATTTCTTTGGACCTCCCCCTTTGGACAAGTCTCTCTCTTGCTTCCAGTCTTTATTCAGTTGTTGCATTTTCTCTTCCAACTGGCTGACTCTGTCTTCCAATTCTTTCTTTGGGTCCTTGAATGATTTGTGCAACTTTCCAATCTCCTCTAAAAGCCCAAATTTAATGGAGGTGATATCTGCTTCGAACATTTCCAATCGCCTTCCTGCATCAATGTTTAGGTTCTGGAGGAAGTCCAGTTGATTGTGCAACATGTGCTTGAGGTGTTGCAAGCCTTCTTCTAGTGATTTCAGTCATTCCTCTGTCATGGGTTTGCTGCTAGAACTAGACACCATCGCCTTCCTTGCTTCTCCTAGAGTGTTGTAGCTGTGCACTTGTCTCCTGTCTCTGATTGTTCTACCTCTATGTGGGTGTCTTACAAGCCTTCGTATGCTCCAGGGATGAGAAGGCCCTTCCTTGCTTCTCCTTTTAACTACAATTTCCTTTAGATTCGCAGTTCCCAATCGATTCACGCAATCTAGGCAGCATGGGTGATTTGCTGGAGTGATGGATTTCCCCTAGATTTTCAACGAACAAATGATGGATAAATCCCTCATTTATGACATTCGCCTTATCTTTGATTGCCTTGGAATCTCCAATATACATCCGAACATGTGACTTATTGACTTGCTAGCTCGCATCTCAGTCATCTCCCAGTCGCTTCCCCCAGGCTTACGGTAGTTCCATTATGGTTGTGGTTCCATTTATTTGCAAGATTCTGATGTGGGAGAGGGATCCTTTGTTATCCTCTACATCTGCTGTTGTGTTCAGACTCTGGAGGACGTGGTACAACTAATAATTTCAGAAATTGCCAAGGAGGAGTTGAATTTTTTCCAGAAGGTGCTGGAGTTTTGCATTTTTAACTCTTCTGCGAAGGAATAAGGCTTGGATTATTAACCAGGAGTCCCCTATTATCACCAAATCCTGGATGTTGTGTTTAATAGCTTGGTTTATCCCTTTCCAGAGGGCCAGTGCTTCTGCTCTGTTGTTGGTTTCTATTCCAAGTCCCTAGGCAAAGATGATTTCTGGACATTTGGTGGGTCTTACCAGGACCCCTATTGCACCTGCCAAAATTGGATTTCCTTTAGAGCCCTCATCAAAGAAAAACATATGATTATTTTCCTTTATCTGCCATTCTTCAAAATCGTGTTCCTCCTTCCGAATTTCCCAAGTTTCCTGGTGAGGTTTGTTGCCGGTTTACTGCTGTTGGTCTTGGAGATTGAAGTGTTCAATCCAGTGTTTCTCTTCCATCTCTAAGGGCCTTGAGTTCTTTGGTTTATAGAAGTAGGGGGCGCTTTCTCCAAAATAGGCCTTTATCTTTGTTGCAACTTGAGCAGGGTACTTTTGATCTTCCTAAAAATCATGTTATTTCGTTCAAGCCAAATTTTCTAGAGAATGAATTTTGGGAGAGTGCTCCATAGGATGGAGATTTGGCCCTTTTGAGTTGTTTGGAAGGGACAGAGGGAGTTCCAATTGTGGAGCAGGTTAGATTCCTCTTGAGGTAAATCAAGAGTGTTAGGCTGCAGTCCCAAGGCCAACTGCCAGACTTCCTTGGAGTAAATGAAACTTAGAAGAAGATGGTCTATTGTTTCCTCTTCTTGAGAGAAAATGGGACATCTGTGAGGGCCTTCCCATCCTCTTATTCTTAGATTTTATCCAGTTAGGATGCCTCTATGTGCCATGGTCCAAACAAACATATCTATCTTTGGAATGGACTTGGAAGTCCAGATTGCTTTCCAAATTGTTGGGTCTGAGGGAACGTGAGGGACGACTGCTGTGTGTTGATACCCTGCTACGGTAGTGTAAAATCTGAAAAAATCTCCCCATCCTCTCTTGTATTTTTTTCTTTTTTTAAAAGGGGATTTCCCTTGCAAACAGAATTTCAGAGTGTTCCATTCCTCTTATAACTCTAGGGGTCTGTTGGCAGTTTCCCACCTTAGCCAAGTTTTGTTCTCATCGTTCCCCCAAATTGAGATGTCCCACATACTGTTTAAGTTCTAATTTCTCATCCACTCTTTAAGCCGGTCAAAACCTTGCCTCGAGCCTAGAGGTGTATCTCCCATGATTGAGTCTTCTGAAACGTTGATTTCTTTACCATTTTCTGGTATCTAGGTGAGGTGAGTCCTAAAGTGTTCCAACTCCTTCTGGCATAGAGAGAAAATTGGGGATCCTTTCTCCACCAATGCCGGGCGATCTAGGCATTTTTTCCTTGGGCCTTGAAAGTACTTTTTCCAGAGTGCTCTTTTACTCCAGGAAAATTTCCCGATGATTAGGTTCCAGAGAATCTTTGCCCCTAATGCTACATTTTGAGTATGGATGTTTTTAAATTGGAGGCCTCCTTCTGAGAAAGGTTTAGTTACTTTTTCCCAGCTTATTAGGTGCACTTTTCTTCCTATCTGATTTCCTACTTCCCAAAGGAATCTTCTGAACAAGGTTTTGATCTTGTGAATCATGGTAACAGGGGCCAGTAACAAGGAGCTTTGGTAGATCAGAACACTTGATATAACTTCTTTGATGATGACCACTTTACCTGCAAGGTTTAACCAGCTTACTCCCCAGGAGTTTATTCTGTTTTTTAACTTGTCTATCAGTGGGTTCCAATGAGATGCCTTTGGCTTGGATTTGAAAATTGGGACTCCCAGGTATTTAAAAGAATCCCAGATGGTGAAACCTTCAATTCCCAGTACTCTTGAAATTTCTAGCATTTCCCTTGGTGTAATGTTCCATCCATAGATCTTGCTTTTAGTCAGGCTTATAACACTGCCAGAGATTTCTGTGTAGACATTGTTGTAGGAAAATATACCTGCGGACAAGTAGATCGACCTCTAGATCTTGACCTTAACCCTAGATAGAAAAATGCTTAACATGGACACTGACTTCCTTTCAAATCTATCTAAACTAATGCATGAGAAGGAAGGATAACAGAAGTACCTTTTAATTGACGTTTGTCCCTGCACGCTCCGAGTTGCGCTCTAGTCCTTTGCTCCTCGCTGAGTTCTATGGACAAAACAAGATACGACCACTTCCTACTCTACTGACATTAGCTTGAAAACAGATCTATCAATAAATGACAAGTTCATGTAACATTAGACACAAACTAGAAAGAAACAGGCCAAGCTTGTCATATTAATGAGAATAACGACAACAGTACTTACAATCGTAGATGCGAATGCGACAGCTTCGTCAAGTCCTCTTCGTCTAACCCTTGCCTAAAAGATCCACAACCTGGATAACAACAGCTTCACTGATCACTCTTCTTTGGCTGACTGTAAGTTTTCTCCAAGATCATAAGTTTCACATGTTCAATCTTTCTCCCCCCTTTTCACCATCATGGAGCCTGTTTATATAGATTGGGAGAGGCATAACCTCTTGAGTTATGTTTAGGACTAGTTGGGAACTTTCTCCTTGGACCAGGGATCTTTTGGTAAAACCAAGAATTCGAGCACAACTGCCTCCTAATATCGACTGATTCTCCCCTTATTCCTCTCAACGGGCTAACCACTGGCCCAGATTAGAGAGTGATCCGTCAGAAGGGGTCTCAGAGCGTTGTAGCGCTCCTTGGCAAGCCTATCAAAGTGCCAGTGCTCTTAAGATGAGCAGCGCTCCTCTAGAAGGGCCTGAGAGCGTTATAGCACTCTTTGAATCATAGTAGAGGAGCGCTAGCGCTTCTGCAGCTATAGTAGGGGAGCGTTCCCCCTCCAAATCAGTGTTTCAGGGCCCCTTTCAGGTGTCAAGAGCTATTTGATTCCAGTAGACCAGTTCGTGATCTTCAAACCAATCATGTGAGGTGTTATAAGTCCCTCCTTAGTGTCTTTATCATAGCATCATGTTTGAACATCATTTGTGACACTGGTGGTTAACTTGCGACACTTGCGAAAGTTGACAGGGACAATGCGACACTTAGCAATTTTGATGTGTAACAAAATGGCCCCCAAAGTATGAAGTTAGAAGATACAGACTGATGACTGAAATACTTTGCATATGTTCAAGAAAGGGTATAGACTCGGAGAACTTGACGAAAACTGCACACAAACATCCAACAAATATCATGTCATATTTCAAAATCTAAGGCAGGCATACCTATGCTTGGATGATCAAGATTTGGGATATGGCCGCCATAATATACACTGCGGATCCATAATTGTATTGATAAAAGGGTATAGCCACCGAAGATACAATGTGGATCTATACTTTGATGACTCAGACTGATCGTAGCCATGAGGAATACACAGTGGATCTACGAGATGATAAGACATAGCCATGACCAATACAAAGTGGATCTATGTAACAATGTATGTGTTCTTTGTCCAAAACTCTTTTGCAACCTGGGCGAGACATATATCAAAGTGAATTACTCAACCCAGGGTCTTCTTCCCAATCCCAATATGGCACGAATCTAGCCATGTGAATAGATGTCTTGGCGTTGAACATGGAAGAAACCACTTGATTACCGGTCAATGAGGTAAATCGTTAACAAGTGCGAGGGAAATCATCATTAATGTCAATGATCCCCAAGGTACCTCAGTACATTCCACCGAACGTGAATAGATGAGTTGAAGTCGAACATTCGTGGAATCATTTGATCAGAGGTCAATGATGTAAACCCACTGTCGAATGTGAGGAGGCCTGCCATTGAGGCATGCAGGTCCCAAAGTACTAAATGGTTTCTAAGCCTAATTCCCGGATAATGTGTTGAAGTCGACAGGAATAGAATCGTCGAGGGAGGGCCTTGATGTATCCCCCATCAACGACACGAAACGGGCATAGAGGTGTAATTGGTAAATCAAAAGAACATGGACTGACACGGGTTGTGAGATAGGATATTTGGGATGGTTGACTCTTGAGGCGGATACTTCCCTTGAACACTGAGGCACGATAGTGAACATGACATGGACCAAAACTGTGCAATGGGTACCGTGACTTGCGTCGGGTGAATCAAAGGAGTGAAAGGAGACTTAAAGGATTGGCTCAGTGCAGAGGTTCAGCGGATTATGACGTATGCAAAGTGACAAAGTGCCATGTTCAAGGGCGACTCTAAGAAGTGCTAGATGATGTTCTCAAGAGACTGCTTGGCTTGCTCCTTTCAATTTTTCCCCCATCCAGATAGATGAGTACCTCTTTTTATTTTAATGAGCTCGAGGAGGATAACACATGCTCGATATAACTCGCCTTCGGTAAGTTCCTCTTCCTTTGTTTAACGAACCAGAAGAAGTAAGGGTTCGTTCCCATATGGGTCCGTCGATGTGTGCTTTAACAAGTCCAAAGACAGAAAACTCGAAGATTTTTTGGGATTATAGAGTTTGGAAAAACACTTAAAAGAGAACTCTCTCAATTCCTTTTTCGTACAGTAGTCCAACGAGACCGAAAAAAAGTTAAACTATCGCTCGAAGGATGCTCTTTCTGACCTTTTAACGAGCGTGAAAGAAAGCAAGATCACTCGACAATCTTTTCATATTTAGAGAGTCTGAAAAGGGTTTAAAGGAGACTCCAGGGAGGTTCCTTTTTCATGTGATCGTATTCGTACAGGTCTGAAAAAGAGATAAAAGTTTACCCGGTTACGTTCTCATATTGTCGAGCTCGAGAACGAGCTAAGACTATGCTCATGAATATGACAAGGTGAATGATTCATTAGAACTGCCAAGAACCCTGCAATGCCCGAAGCTACAAACCGGATATTAGTGAAGTCATTTGCACCATTAGAGAAACCCAAAATGACCATAGCTTATAAAAAATGAAATTTTATAAATGTCAATTGATTCAAAAAACTCATTTACCATTTCATTCGCAAGGATTTGTAGAGTTGTTGGAGAATCTCGATTGGAGCAAATCTTGTTCTTCTCGTTGCCGGAGCTACGGTTGATCGTTTCGCACACCGTTCAAATCAGGTAGATGTTCGTTCTTAGCTCTTTCAATTGCCTGTTTCCAAGTTGATTTTCATGGCACAATTAATTTAAAACACGAAGCCCTAGGTTATCCATTTTTAACCAAATCGACCTCCTTTTAAAAGTTAATAAAATGGGGGGATTTGTTCATGAAAATGTATTGGAAAATGGTGGTTAATATGGATACACCTTAACTATGGATCAGATCGACCATTTCGACCAAAGAAATTTGCAAAAACTCCCCTCATGGGCCCACGCACCTCCTCAAAACGTTTTTCATTTTTACTATGTTTTAATCATTGTTTAGTAAATTTTAAAGGGTGTGGTGGTCAAAAATGATGATTGGTTACCTTTAGATGTCATGGGCATTAGTTTTCATGTTTTAAAATGCTTTTTGGAAATTGTCGAAATCACAAAAACGTGGGGAATGATGAAAATTTTGAATTTTCTGTTTTGTAGATATATTCGGCAATCATGATCGAGTGGAAAGAGCGAGAACATGAGATGGATGATATAGCTTCTCTACGGAGTCCCCGTATGCGGGCTGCTTTGAGGGCCTGTGGATTACTCAAGTTTTTCAAACTGCAAAAAATGAAAAGCGAGGTTCTATTGCTTGAGCATATCATTGGTCTTTGGGACATCACGGAACAGGGATTCCGTATTGGTACACAACTCCTGACCATCGAGTTGGAGGATGTGTACTTTCTGACCGGCCTCTCGAAGAGAGGGGTCCCCATAGATTTTACAGGGCAGAGGGCATTGCCTGAACAGGTGGATGTGTATCTGGCACGTCACTGTGTTCCAGGAGCAAGATTGGTAGGGGGCAGGATCCCTATCAAGGATATCCGGGATCTGCCTCTTCGATCCATATTGTTTTCTATCACTAGTGCGACTGGTAGCACTAGTGCTCATTTGGCTTCGAGGTCATAGGTGGCCTATGGCGTTCAGTGTTTAGAGCCAACGTTGTTCAATTGGAGTGCAACGTTCCTTCGAAATGTGAAGGAACAAATTTCTTGGTGCAGGAACGGCCAAAAAAAGTTTGGCTATGGCTCATTTTTAGTCTCGTTTTTCATGGAGTGCATCCCTCAGATGCAGCCTCAGATCGTGCTGGCAGTACGACCAATGGATGAGCCTTGGATGGAGAGGTGGACTAGCCTATCCCCGAGGTTAGTTTCAGAGTCCGAGTTCCGTTTTACTGGTGATTTCTTTGCCTGGTTGAGGCGGCAGTACCTCTGGATCGAGGACTTCCCATATGCCGACGTAGACTTCCGCGGGAGTATGGATTTGATTCTGCCCGAGGGGGAAGACTAGGATGAGTCAGGTAAGAGACTAAGCCATTCCTTGTCAAGTTTGTTTTTTAAGTTTTTGATGTATATGTATATTTGTTTTTTTGGTATGTAAGAGAGTGTTTAACAGATGTTTTGTCTTCAACATGCAGACAAGGGAGCAGTGCGCCCAATAGATATACCGGTGCCAGGACGTCGTGGCGGCGCCCCAGTTGTAGCAGACCCAGTAGTACCGGTGGTGGGCCTCCGGGAGGTTGAGAGGAATCTCCAGGGCCTTACGATGGGTATCCCTCCTCTGCGGAGAGGGGACGTGCCTTTGCATTTGCAGCGACACACTGTAGGGGTGCCAAAGAATATCAATTCTTTGTTGAGACGTGTGGTATGCACAGTATTGTATTACTCACAGCACAACGTAGTGCGGGGAGATTAGAGTTTCCCCGAGATCATGTTTTTTGTACACCTTGTCTGGCGAAGTTGTATGGGTGGATGAGCCCAATATTTTATTCTCTTACAAACTTTGTTGATGTAATGCAAACATTTCAGTCACGCCATATATATA
>ML806015.1:21402-50443 GCA_009831015.1 Picea engelmannii | reverse complement strand
TAAGGACCGTGCCACATAGGTTCTAACTTTCCTGTTCCCAATTTATCGTGTGCTTGGTCATAAACGAGGACTAAGTCTCCTTCTGCAAAGGCTCGAGGTTGGACATATTTGTCATATTGACTCTTGATCCATTTCTGATGTGCCTCATTAATGAGAGTAGCATCACGACGTGTTTCGTCCAGTTTGGATAGGTACAAGAATCGTTCTTCTTCCGCAGAAGTATGGGTCAGGAGTTCTACTTTCAATTTGAGCGATGAAATTTCACACTCAATTGGTAGTACGACTTCAATTACATAGACCAACTGGAAAAGAGTGAATCCAGTTGAGGTTTTCATAGACGTGCGATAGGCCCAGAGAGCGGAAAACAATTGTAAATGCCACGATGTCTTGTTTTCCCCTACCATGCATTGGATCATGGTTTTTAGGACTTTGTTGATAGCTTCAACTTGTCCATTCGCTTGAGGATAGTAAGGGGATGAGTTTTCATGGAAAAAACCCAATTTGACGTGTAATTCGCTCATCATCTGGTTTTTAAAGTGTGTGCCATGGTCGGTGACAATGGCATGTGGTTTACCAAAACGAGTAATGATGTGGTTGAAGAGAAAAAGAGCTGCGGTACGGCCATTGTTCAGGAAGGTAGGCATAGCCTCAGCCCATTTTGTGAAATAGTCGATGGCGACGATGATGTAATCGTGCCCCTCGGCTGAGGTAGGCTTACACTGCATGAAATCGATGCCCCATTTTGAAAAGGGCCTGATGACGATAATGGGGTGCAGCACAGTAGGGTGGGTGCGTGCCTTCTTGTTGAAGATTTGGTAGGGTGGGAATTTTTTGACGGCCTCGATGCAATCTTTGAAGATCGAGGGCCAAAAGTATCCGGCACGTAGGATTTTTTGGGCTGTGGCCATCCCGGAAAGGTGGCCGCCACAAGCACCTAGGTGATAATCGTTCAAAATGCATTCAACCTCTTCGTGAATCAGACATCGCTGAAGGATTTTGTCAATACCACGGAGATACAGAGTGTCGCCGAGGATGAGATAACGACGAGAGTGGTGACGGATGCGTCGACGCTCTTCTCGAGAGATGTTAGGCTAAAAATGTTGGGTTTGAAGGTAGAGGAGAATGTCTCCATACCAAGGGTCAGAGGTGCTGATGAGGAAGAGAGACTCATCAGGAAGAGGGTCTCTAGGTTCGTTGTTTTCATCGGCACTTGGGAGAGCACATATGAGCTCGGAAAACACCAGGGATTTTTTGGCCTTAGCCTTGGTAAACTCAAGATCGAATTCTTGAAGAATAACGATCCACTTCGAATATTTTCCCCCAAGTACTTGACGTGTTAAGACGTGGTACATCGGGTTAGAGTCTGCAATTACCGTGGTGGTGCCTAATAAGATGTAGTGGCGGAATCGTTGGATAGCAATGACAACTGCCATAGCCAGTTTCTTGACATGCGAATATCTGAGTTCGGGTCCCGATAAACTCTTTCTCAGATAATAAATCATGTGTTCTTGGTCATTAGAGTCCTCTTGAACTAACACCATCGCAATGGTGGAAGTAGAAGCGGCCAAGTAAAGGATATAATCCTTTGTATAATCGAGAGGATGTAACAAAGGAGCATGGGTCAACGCGTTCTTAAGAGCATCGAATGACCGTTGGGCAGTGTCATCCCAGATGAAAGGGACGTTCTTTTGCAGTAGTCGCATAAATCCTTTAGTGATCTCGGCGTAATTGCAGATGAAACAACGGAGAAAGTTTGCTTTGCCTTGCAAACTTTGAAGTTGGGTTAAGTTGGTGGGTGGAGGTAAGGCTAGGATGGCCTTGATCTTTAAGGGATCTACCCTGATCCCGTCTTTGGAGACGATGAAACTGAGGAGTCGGCCGGATTCGACAACGAAGATGCATTTATGTGGGTTCAGGCGAATACGATAGAAACGACATCGAAGAAAAATTGCCCGCAAATGACCAATGTGATCGGGTCGATTGGATGAATGGGCGGGTAAATCATCGAGGTAAGGCTCCGCGATATGTTTGATGTCGTGGAAAGCGTACGACATGGCTCGCTGGAAAGTAGCACCAGCATTTTTAAGGCCAAAGGGTAGCTTTCGGTAAGCGAAAGTTCCCCAAGAGCAGATGAAGGTTGTCTTATGCTGATCAACGGGTAAGATTTCAATCTGGTTGTATCCAGAAAAACCATCCATGAAAGAGAAGATCACACTTCCCGCGCAATTATCGATAATTTGATCGATAAAGGGTGTAGGGTAGTTGTCCTTGGGACAAGCTTTGTTAAGATCACGATAATCTACGCAGACACGGATGGTCCCTTGTTTCTTAGTGACCGGAACGAGGTTGAAGACCCATTCCGTCAAAGGGACAGGGTAGATGAAGCCAGATTTTAGAAGTTTTTCAACTTCTGCCTTTATAGTTGCCAGCTTCTTGGGGTGAACCGAGCAGAGTTTCTGTCGAACCAGTTTTGCATCAGGGTAAATCTTGATTTCATGTATGACGATCGAAGGATCGATCCCTAGCATTTCCTCGTAACTCCATGCGAAGACATCGCGAAACTCTTTGAATAAAGCGGTGTAAGAGACCACTTCGTCAGGTGTGCAATTGGCACCAAGGTTGATGTTTTCCACGACACCTTCTTTGACTGAAATGTCAATTGTGATTGTAGTAGAGATGTTACCCATGTTCCCCTCAGAGAAAGCATCTTGAGTGAGTATAGGGGATAGTGGAGCATCGGTAACATCAGGGGGGAAGACAGATCGTATGTCTTGCACTCCTTCCAATGGTGGAAGAAAAGAGGATCGGTGGTGGTTGTCATCCCAGGGAAAATCGTCAATGCTCAGCATTTCCATAATAGATTCATCCGAAGGGAAAATGTGGGAAATGTAATCAACGACGGATGATAGGGAATTCAACCATGAGGGCACCGAGTAAGTGTCGGGTGCCAATGAATGTGAAGTGTTCGAAGAGGGAGAGGCAGATTGGATAGCTACGTATGTGGCCTCGACTGGGCTAAATGGCATGGTGTCACTGAGTCCATCGAATTCCAAAGGACTAGGCACAATCCAAGGGTCAGATGATTCCAAGGATTGATAAGGCAAAGTCGAGATCATATTGACGATAGCAATATGATGTGTAGTAGGTGGAAGTGGTGTAGGGAAGGTACCCATGAGGCTAGAATATTTCAATAGGCCAACACCAACGCTTTCATACGTAACCATGTGGTCTCCCAGGAAAGGAATATTGTTGGTAGCAGGGATGCAGGCGTCGGGTGTGAAAAAATCGAGCTGATCGACTGTGACAATTTTTCCTTGATGAGGGAATTGTACACATCGAAACACCGATGAAGCAACAACAGTCATAGCGTAGAACCAACTTCTTCCGAGTAATAGGTTGTAATCGAGGGGAGCATCGACCACTTCGACATCAACGGTAACAGTTTTTCCACCCAATTGGATGGCTAAGGATTGCAATAATCCGTGAGGATGGAAACCTTGTCCATCAAAAGCGCGTAACATCATAGGGGATTTGTTAAGGGCAGGTGATTTCAAACCTTTCCAACACGATAGAGACATGACACAGGTGGAGGCTCCCTCATCCAAAATGGTTCGATGGATTTGTTGGTTATAAACAACAACATCGATTTGAAAGGCTAGCTGGTGGGAGAGCCGTGGTTGATGGTCGTCCAGGTTAAACATGATGTGATTGGATGACTCGGGATCGAAAGCGCCAATAGTAGCTAAGAGCATCCTACGTTGGTTAGGACAGTGTTGTAACACTTCCAATGCGGACATGGCACATAGAGCTTTGGCCAAATCTTCTACAATGTTGTAGTTTTGGGTAGCCCGTGAATTAGGATTGAAAGTGGATTTCCGGATGGTGCTCTTAGGAGGGTGTAGGATGGAGTCAAAAGAAGGTTTCTCAATCTGAAGTGGCCCAGATGGAGGGCTAACAGACGAAGGATTAACAACATATGGTAAAGGATCTGGCGAAGAACCGTTAGCGGTCTTCGGCTTATCAGGTTTAACTGATGTGTCGTATGTCGTAGAACGAGTGGTTATATTGACCCTGTTAAACATGTAAATGTGTGCGCTTGTCGAGGCCTCATCATGGGGTTGGTTGGAACTGCCCCCCGACGTGGGGGTTTGTGCGACCAAAGATTGTTGTTGCGGAAAAGGATGAGTGAGCACAGCGGGTTGCGAATTTCCCTTAAAAAGTTTAGCCACTTCATCGCGATGTGGGCAGTCTTGGGTGCAGTGATCGTCATCGCAAATGAGACATGGGAATTTCGATTTTCACTGTGGTTGTTTTCCGACAGTAGGGGTTTACAGTTGGGTCTTGGGTTGTTCATTGTTATTGTTCTTCTTTGTTTTGTTTCTCGCTTTCTTCTTGCCCCTGGGTTGTTGTGAAGGGGTTGATTGGACCACATTTACATCAAAGACTTGAGTTTGGGTGGGGGTAGAAGAGGGTGCATTCGAACTGGGGGCGGTCGTAGAAGCGGGCCGGCGGATTGTTCCAGTAGACTGAGTGGTAGATTGTGTTTTGACAGAGCCAATAACTCCATCTGCATGCGAAGCAGTCGATGGTTTGGATGGATCGTTATTGGGATGGGTAGCATTTGGTATCAACTCATACAGAGTACCGGATTGCGAATAGACTAAGTCTAAGTACTGAGCTTGGGCAATGGCTTCTTCCTCGGTAACCACGCCACCCATGGAAACATCTCGAGCGATCTGGGGTAGTAATGATTTCGTGAACCATTCTTCTAATAATTGGTCAGGGATGACTGCTTTAATTAGCCTTCGTTGTCTTCTCCATTCATGGATATGATCGGAGATGTGTATGGAAGTTGTCTGACGAAGAGAGGTTAACAGTGTAGTACCCGTCTCGTATCGGATGGGCAGTTGGAAGTGTGTGAGGAAGGACATGGCGAGGGAGTTGAAATCATAAAAAGATGCGCGTGGTAATTCAATATACCATTTTTCTGCGGAACCCATAAGTGTCCGTTGGAAAAGACGCAAACGAATAGAATCATCCATGAGGGAGTTGGATGAGCACCACAAATGGAAGGTCATCACGTGGTTGTTCGGGTCTTCTCCGGATTTTTCGTCGAATTTTGGGATATCAGAAGGGAGTTTTGCTGGAATAGTTGGCCAACCCGAAGAATGATGAATGGGATCATTCGTTAACCGAGACAAATTTGGAAGGTCCAGGGTGGCTAGAAAAGGTAGCTGTTGGTTAACCTGTGGATAATGCTGGTGCGGCAGAGGAACACCAGTGGGGCCCAATACTGGGTTATGTGGATAATTATAACTCGTGGGCCCTCTCATGTAAGGTTGGTTTTGACCAAGGTACATAGGATTTGAAGTGTTTTGAGAGGTATGTGTGAGTGGAGGATAACCTGATGGGTTTTGAGGGTTAAGGGTTGGGTTGGGCATTTGTCCATAAGGGGGTTGTTGCGGGGTCTGCAAATTTTGTCCTGCCAGGAAATATGGGTTTCCTGAGAAAGGAGCGTTCCATGGATTAGATGCGGCAGGTACAGTTTGTCCCGTGGAGATATGCGGATTTCCTTGAAACGGGATGCTCCACGGATTGGGTGCAACGGACACATTTTTTCCTTGTGGTTGATGGTGGACTCCGACTTGAGGTTGCCCCCCAGCATGAGGGTGCCCCCCGAATGGGATTTGTCCTCCGGTGGGAGGATGCCCCCCAGCTTGAGGTAGATTTCCCGGGATTTGAGGGCCAGACGTGAAAGATTGACCAGTATTTCCGATTGGGTTAGGACCACCAAGGACAGTCCCTCCAGGTTGTTGGATAGGTATGGAACTTCCCAGTACAATTTGAGTAGTGGTTTGGGCAGCGGTAGTGGAAGATGCGTTCAATGCCCTAAATCCAAAAGGGAGGTTTGGTCTTGGTGTTACAAGTGTGCCAATCGGGGCTTGGGTAACCATCGGATTGCCGGCGGGAATGGTCGGGATGTGAGGGACTATCGTGGAATGGGTCGTCTGGAGGGGAATAGTAGGGTTCGGGCCCATGAATGGTACGTTCAGGCCAACGGGAGGTGTGTTCAGAGCAACGGTTGGTGTGGCTGTGAAAGTGGTAGTACCGGTAAAATGATTTGGGGGTACCGTATAGGAGGAAGATGTGTCGGCACCTTCTCCTATTCCATGACGATCTTGCACCAAGCGTGGTGAACTCCGAACAATGTCCGTAGTCCAAAAAGGGTCATCGAGTAAACGGTTTCGAGGAGACCTGACTGGAGTGTTAGAAGAGTTTATGACAACATATTCTCCGACGGAATTTAGGTGGAGGATCTGTCGTTCATATCCCTCCAGGATACGATAAGCTTCCGGGGATTCCGAGACAATTCTAAAATTCTCCAAAGGAATGGGAACTTCTTCCTGAGAAGTTGTAGTGTTTCGAACCTCGCTCTGTTGAGGAGATTGTTCCATAGAACGAGGGATGTCTCCTTCCATATTTTCTGGAGGAAGTCCCTGTATCCTCCGTGAGCGTCATGGAGGGTCAATGTTGGCAGAATAAAAGAGTCGACGAAAGAGATCTATGGCCAACTAGCGAAAAGAAACAGCACACGCTAAAAAATCTAAGAATCACAACCAAGAAAACAGGGCCTTCTTTTGATGACCGTACTAGTTGGTGATGAAATCCAACGTCGTGTGATCAAGTCCAGAAGGGGAGGGGATAGGGTGGAACAGTTACAATGGCGACCTGCTTAACGAACTTACGCCTTGGTGCAAGCTTCCACGCAGTAATTGTGGATTTACCCTCCAAGGAGCCCGAGTGAGTTTGACCAATGTCTGCTCCAGGTACAGTGAGACTTCCCGTCATCGTCACCTTGTGTAAGAACCTAAATATTATGGCCACTAAGGTTACCAATTCGCAGTCAGCCCCTGGGCGGGAACAGTCGACAGTTCGATCCGAACGTACGGGCAGGGTATCAAGCTCGAAATCAACTAAGAAGCTTCCATGTAGTAATTGTGGATTTACCTCAAAGTGACCCCCATAATACGATCTGACCACCACAATCAGTTAAACCATGGAGGGTTAGTCCCCGTAGCTTACCCGAATACAACCTCGTGCGTAACCCCTGTGTGAGAGGGGGATCCTAGGCAGACTTATACGATAACTGGATTTACTCTCCCTAACTCAGGATGCTAATGTTTGTTTTGGAAACTTTGGAGAGTTATGCTCATAGCCTAATCCAAAGTACTACACCTATTCAACTATTGGTGGAGGATTCTATCAAAGAAAAAGTTCTAGATGAATTTTAATTAGCGTTGATTTTAGTGGCTGTTCTTTACGCAAAAGGGGTGCATGGAAGTGAAACAAATGGAATTATGACTCAGACCCAAAGAATGCATCGAACATGATAAGCAGTCATTTCCTTTCGATGAACGTCTATCTAAGGGAGAGAGAGATTTCTTTCACTAACAAGCACAACTACGGAATGCCCTCAAGCAATCTTTTTCTCAATAAAATCCTGATGTAATGCAAAAAAATTTCAAATGCCTTCTAATATGCTCAATCAGTCACTAATATATCTTTATTGTTTGCGTATGGATGATGATCAACACAATCACAATGCTTATCTTTGCTAATTATCTTCTTGGTATGAATGAGAACCAAACTAGCATAAGCAAAAACACACAAACAATACACCCTTCGTAGCAATCAAAACGAAAAACGAAAGAAACAATCAAAGAAAAAGCAGACTTCACACCCAAAAGCAAAGTTTGAAGAACAAATGACCTCAACTGAAAACAAGATACAGAGGTCTGTAGACCTTTGATGACCTTCACCAGGGTTTTGCTCAACCAAAGAGAAAAGAAAAATAGTGCATAGGTTTCAAGCTTCACTCAACAGGAAGACTTAATGAAGAATGGTGAAGAAGGCTACCAGATCCAATCAAAAAGGTGTTTGTTCTTCAAAGAGACTGATGTCAAGATTAAAAAGGGAGAAAAATTGACTCACAGGGTCACTTCAACAGAAGACACACAGAGGCAAACCCTAAACAAGGCAGTTCTAAAGGGTTTTTTGACCAAAAAGGGGTTGGCGCTCTGTTTCCAAGGGCAAAGAGCGTTATAGCGCTCTGTGTAAGGCTACTAGAAGCGCTGGCACTCTGATAACACTAGGTCAGGGGCGCCAGGGTCTAAAAGTCCCAGAAATGTTAAAAAATTTCAAAAAATGAGATCTGAACTTGACAAATATGCTGAATGTGACAAGGTAAGGAGCCAATCAGCTCATGAAACTAATCAAAGACGGGTAAACCAGGTCTGAAACAATCAAGGGACAGAACAAGGTCAATGAGGAGAAAAAATCCAAACAAGAGGTTTCGATTCGAGGCTATCTCCCCAGTGGAGTCGCCAGTTTCTGTTGTAGGAAAATCTGCCTGCAGACAAGTAGATCGACCTCTAGAGCTTGACCTTAACCCTAGATAGAAAAATGCTTAATGTGGACACTGAATTCCTTTCAAATCTATCTAAACTAATGCATGAGACGGAAGGATAACAGAAGTACCTTTTAATCGACGTTTGTCCCTACACGCTCCGAGTTGCGCTCTAGTCCTTTGCTCCTCGCTGAGTTCTGTGGACAAAACAAGTACGACCACTTCCTACTCTACTGACATTAGCTTGAAAACAAATCTATCAATAAATGACAAGTTCATGTAACATTAGACACAAACTAGAAAGAAACAGGCCAAGCTTGTCATATTAATGAGAATAACGATAGGAGTACTTACAATCGTAGATGCAAATGCGACAGCTTCGTCAAGTCCTCTTCGTCTAACCCTTGCCTAAAATATCCACAACCTGGATAACAGCAGCTTCACTGATCACTCTTCTTTGGCTGACTGTAAGTTTTCTCCAAGATCATAAGTTTCACATGTTCAATCTTTCTCCCCCCTTTTCACCATCATGGAGCTTGTTTATATAGATTGGGAGAGGCATAACCTCTTGAGTTATGTTTAGGACTAGTTGGGAACTTTCTCCTTGGACCAGGGATCTTTTGGTAAAACCAAGAATTCGAGCACAACTGCCTCCTAATCTCGAATGATTCTCCCCTTATTCCTCTCAACGGGCTAACCACTGGCCCAGATTAGAGAGCGCTCCTTCAGAAGGGGTCTCAGAGCGTTGTAGCGCTCCTTGGCAAGCCTATCAAAGCGCCAGCGCTCCTCTAGAAGGGACTGAGAGCGTTATAGCACTCTTTGAATCATAGTAGAGGAGCACCAGCGCTTCTGCAACTATAGTAGGGGAGCGTTCCCCCTCCAAATCAGTGTTTCAGGGCCCCTTTCAGGTGTCAAGAGCTATTTGATTCCAGTAGACCAGTTCTTGATCTTCAAACCAATCATGTGAGGCGTTATAAGTCCCTCCTTAGTGTCGTTATCATAGCATCATGTTTGAACATCATTTGTGACACTGGTGGTTAACTTGCGACACTTGTGAAAGTTGACAGGGATAATGTGACACTTAGCAATTTTGATGTGTAACAGACATCTGACTCTTTTTTAAATTTCTTTACTGTCTGCATACTTTCTCCTTCCATCAGTAGCGTGTCATCCTCAAATTGGGCATGATTAATGTATTTTACCCATGGGTCTATCCTCAGGACGAGAAGTTTGTTATGCGTTTGGCAATGGTCCAATTGGAAGCTGAGAACTGAGGCCTAGATGGCATAAAGAAGAGGAGAGAGGGGGCATCCTTACCGAATACCTCTAGAGGCTTGAAATAAATTAGTAGCATGATCATTCACTAGTGGGGCTATCCAAGGGGAACCGATGCAAGCTTTTATCCAATTTATAAAGGCTGAAGCGAAACCAAAATTTTCCATGACCTTGAACATAAAATTATGCCTAACTCTATCAAACGCATTAGCAAGATCGAGCTTTATTATCATACCTTTGTCTTTTCATTGAATGCTTGAGTGCAAGGCTTCTTGAACTAGGATGATGTTATCCACTATATGTTTGCCTTTTACAAATCCACCTTGATTTTCTGGGATGACAATAGGGAGAATTTTTTTAATTTTGTTGGCTATTATTTTGTTGAGGATTTTGTAGCTTGTGTTGCAAAGGGAGATTGGTTGAAATCTTCCAAAGTTGACTGCTCCTTTTTCTTTTGGGATAAGAGCTAGAAATGACAAATTTTCTCCTCCTATCTTGCTGCAAGTCTAAGATTTCCGGATTAGTTTCATGAGGTCTGATTTAATAATATCCCAACTGTTTTGATAGAATTTGGCTGTGAAGCCATCTGGCCCTGGAGCTTTGTCTGGATTCATTTGGTCAAGTGCATCTTTTATTTCTTGTTGGTTGACCACCTTGGTTAGACTGTTGTTAACTTCATCTTGGATGAGGGTCAGGACAAGAGAGAGAGGGTAATATTTATGATCTATTGCAAACCTTTGAGTTTATGAATAGAGAGTTCCAAAGGCATCTTCCGCAGCTGCCTTTATGCCCTCAAAGTATGTTATTGTATGATTTTGGACCTGAATTTCCATGACTTTGTTGAACTATTTTCTGGCCTTAGCTTGTTTGTGGAAATAACTGGTGTTTTTATCTCCTGCTTTCAACCAAAGGCTTCTAGACTTCTGTTTCTTGTAATTTTCCTCCTCTCTACAAGCTTGATGCCATTTCCTTTGGAGTTGATCTTCTTGTTGCAAGGTTTCTTGGGTGATTTTCTGTTCTTCCATCTCCAACTGGTGTTTTACTAGCTGTTTTTGGGCCTCTTGGCGAATTACAACTGGATTTGATTGGGTTTTAACCCAAGACTTTAGCGCTTCCTTTAGTCTCATGAGCTTTTCTTCCCAAACAAAGAAGGTTGAGCCTCTTACAGTTTCATTCCAGATTTTGGTAACTAGATTTTGGAAGCCTTCATCGTGGATCCAGGCTGGACTAAATCTAAAGGGGATTGGTCTGAGATTCTTGTCATGTGAAACTTCCAGTAGTATTGGTTTATGGTCTGACACACTGTGTGGGAGGATCAAAGAGGAGAGAGTAAGGCCCAGAAGCATGAAGGAGATTTGGACTAAGAACCTGTCTAGCCTAGCTGCAATGTGTCCTGGTCCTATCCTCTTGTTTGACCACATGTATTTACCTTTAGTTGGTTTGACATCCTCCATCTCCCAGTCTGACATGATATCTTTGACCCATTCTCTTGCTCGGTCTCGCACAATGGAGCCACCTTTTTTCTCGGTCGCAACTAGGGTCATATTTAGCCCCCCCCCAATAATGATATTATCTAGATCATTTAACAATAGGTATTCTTTTAGGGTATCCCGACAAATTATTTTTTCCCCCAAAAGGACTGGCACATAAAGATTGAAGAGGCTTACCAGTCGACCCATTTCTTTGTGTAGAAGGCTAGTGTAGATCCAATGCATGCGTGTTTCAGATTTGATTAGATCAAACTTCATAGTATTCCAGAGAGTGCCTATAGCTCTTGAGGCTCCTCTTGTGCTTCCTGCTATTCCTTGGCTGATTTTCCAGAGTTCTTTTATTGTGTTGAGGAAGTCTTTCTCTTCCATCTTGGTCTCCTGAAGTAGAAGGATCTCGGTCTTTGAAGTTCTGATGATATCTTTAAGTGCTTCTTCCTTTGATTTGAAGCCAAAACCTCTACAATTCCAGGATGTTAGCTTCATGATTTACTTGGGGTGTGTGTGTGAGATCCTTGGAGAGCCTTGGAGTGCTTGTCTGTCTTACATTGATCAATTGTCTAATTGTTGGTTTGAGCCACTCAAAACGTCTTTGTATGTCTCCTTCTCTTTCTTCCTTTTTGGATTTTCTTCCTCTGCCTATTTTCTTTGGGGTGGCAATGGTGTCACTTGTGCCCTCATAGTCGTTGTTTGAGGAGACCTATCCTTCCTCCATGTCCATCCCTATGCCCTTTTCTACTGCATTCTTCCCCTGCTCTTCTTCTAGATCTGGCGCTGGCGTCTCTCTGGTTTCTAGGGTTGATTTCCCTTGCACCTCTTCTAGTAAAGGAACTTCCTGTGGGGTTTCTCCTGCTTTTTCTTTTGCTTGGCCTTGGTCAAGAGTTCTAAGACTATTCTCTGTCATTGTTACTGGTTGAATTCCATTTCCCTTGGGTTGTGTGGGGACTGCATTTTCATTTCTTGGTCCTTTTTCTCTGGTTGAAGCTTTTCCTTTTCTGGGTTGTTGCCATCCTTCTCCATTTTCCTTCTCCTTGCTTGGATTTTTAGTGCAGTTTCATTGAAAATGGCCATATTCATGGCATCCCTTGCATTTGAAAGGTAGTTGTACATAATCAAGCTTCTAGTAGTCCTGCCATTCTCCAACCTTTAACTTGATTGCCTTTGGGAGACCCACCTCTAGGTCCACTTCTACGCAGATGCATGCACAGGAGTATTGGTCTTTGGGATCTTCCCTGTCAATATACTGACCAAGCCCATTTCTGATTGTCTGGAGCGACGTGGGGTTCCAGCAGTGGATCGGGAGATTGGGAAGCCTGACCCAGACTGGGACGTCCTTGGGTACTTCAACCACGGGGTCAAAGCTTGGTGTCCAATGATTCAGATAGAGTCCTTGAGTTCCCATGAAATACAACCCATTTCTAAAGATGAGATCTCTGTCTTCCTAAGAGATGAATTTGAAGATGAAGAATCCTCTTCCCACCGTATAACAGGCTACACTGCTCTTGATTAGCGGATGCTAGTTTCTTTGGATCTAGTTATCTGTGGTACGGGCTGACGGCCAAAGCCCCATGAATTGTCCTACCAGACCACGGTTTGACAGAGAGATTGCTACACACATTGGGTGATCCAGGGGTAGTTCTATTTCTGGGATTGAGTCAAGTTTCTTGACGAAGCTGGGGGGCTCAGCAGGTGGAAGCTTATTTCCTTGGGTGGCCAATATCTTACAAAAGGAATCTGTAGTTGAAGGAGGGGGCGCTGGCTCCCCTCCTCCGGAGGCTTCCATTGCAACAACTGATATGCTTCAGAATTGTAACCCTAGGTGGTCATCAGAGTGCTCTCCGCAATATAGGACAATTGGACTTGGTTTCACTTACTATATTTCTCACTTGGTGAATGTTAATGATGAAGAAGTGGGACTATGCTTGCTCACATGACCTAGGGGACAAAAAAAAATGAGAGATTTGATCAAGTGAAGGATTTCATTTGTTAAAGTGGGAGGTTGTTAGTGCTATTTCATTGTGAAGGTTATGGTTTAGAGTCGTAAAATAATAGTATTGACACATAACACTTATGAACATGAAGATGGGGAAATGATGGTCTTAGCATGCCCATTGTGGAACATCAGATGAGGTAGAAATTTGTATAAACTAATGTTTTCTAGGACATTGTTGCTTATGTAAGTGTTGATTTGATTTGTTAAATGTATATTAAGTGACATGTTGACATGGATATCACATCATCGGATAATACGTTATTCTTTTACATAAAAGATGATTTAAATATATACAACCATTTGATGAAGGGAAATTATTAAGTTTACAAAAATGATGACAAGAGTGCCAATTTTTAATGAGATGATTTTTTCTATTATTAAAACTCATTATGTAGTGGTTTCGTTTATGATTGGAATTTGAGTAAAATAGATATTGGAAACAATGGTCAAACTCTTTCATTGTAGCGTAATAACCATGAATTCAATATTGAATACAAATTTATAATTGGAATTTGAGTAAAATAGATATTGGAAACAATGGTCAAACTCTTTCATTGTAGCGTAATAACCATGAATTAAATATTGAATACAAATAAACAAATGGCGAGTGTAATTTCAATTATTCATTTAATATGATAATTTGAGTTGTATTGATTTAATATGGTTGATAACTTAAAGTTGAATTTATATGTTATTTGAATATGATAATATCGATTATACAAATTTGTGGTCTTTGATGAATAACAAAGTGGAATGCTAAAATACATCATTTGATATTGTGATATGGTTGGAACAATTCATGCATAGGGGTTACCAACCCTGCCTTGATTAGAAAGTTAATAAGTTTATGGTCAATTGCATTTACATAGAGAAATTTAATCTTGTTAATTCACATTATAATTTGTATTCATTCTAAGACTGTTACACTAAACATTGAATTTAACATGATGGGCACATGGTGCAAACTGTTCTTGTATGTTTGATGTGTACAATACTACTGATATAAAAAGAGGGGATGTAATGTTTAGTAATTTAGGTTTTATCTTGAAATATTATTTCAATAATATTTTAATGTTGAACCAATAATGGATGTAATTAATAGTTTTTTCAACAAATTTGCAAATAAATTTTTGGATTATTTTCACAAAACATGTGTTGAGATAAAATTTGTAAGTTCACATACTTTTGCATTTGTTTTTGTATTTTTTTTAATAAATATGAGATCATGGTCAATAATTTTGTCATTTCAAGACAATCTTTAATTTATAGTCAACTATAAATTTTGAAAGAAATATATTTGGAAAAGTACAAGAAAGAGAGACATCTTAAATTCTAGAGAGTGTTTGTTACTGTTATAAGAGTACATCTCATGTTTATTGAGTGAAGAGGAAAATTGATAGTGATAAGTAATATCTTCTTACTTAACATCATACAAATTATAGTGTATGAATGTTTATGGTTGATTTGCGACAACATTTGCAAACATACCATTAACAAATAATTAGTTGTGTTTTTTTTTGGAGTTGTTATTGGATTATGGTGCAACACGATATATTCAATATAGAGACATCAAAATTTGATGTCGATATCAATACAATTTTTATGGTTATTGATGGTATTTATTTAGATGTCAATACATTTTAGTTGGTTAAAGAGTTCTTTGATTACGTTGAGTTGCTCTAAAACAATGTTCTTGCTATTTTAAGCAAGATCATACAATTGAGTGGTATGGTTAAAAGAGTGTTGAAAGACACCAACACTTTTCACAATATGGATTTTGATTTCATACTTAGTATGGGAACTTTCGAGATGTCTTTGAAATGGAAGAAGGGGTTCTTTAGCTATAAAAGAAAACACAAAAGAAACAAACAAAATAAGGGCTTGACTTGAAAATTGATTTGAATGTTCATGCATATAAATAAGAACCATTTTTGTTTCAAAAATTCAACAAGTGGAGATGTTATAGCTCAAATAATGACTTCTCTTATGGTGCCATGTATGTTTAATAGAGTAGAGTGATGAGATTATTGTATTCATACATCCCCATTTTTTAAATTTAGATTGTGTACACTAAACAAACTTAACAATCGTTACATAAGCTAACACACTTGATAACTTTTACTTGTATAGGTGCACTACAACGTGTTTTATATTTTAGATATGTGATAACAAACATTGAATTTTTTGTTTCATCTTCTATTTAATGCCATATTAGTTGCTTCATTTGGTTGATAGATATTATACTATGCATAAGATTATGAACATTGTGAAACAAAATATAAATTATTACAATTTTTTTGTTTTAATGGCTTTTTTTTGGAGGTTCATCGTTTTGTTTGGAGTAGTCTATTTATTGTACAATTATTTGGCATGTATAGTTTTCCAAAAATAAATGTGTTAGAGAAGGGAAAATCTTCTTTGGTACATTTGTTTTGTTAGACATGTAAGAGAGAAATATTTTTCAGCATGTCTGGTTTGAAAGGAGAATTCATACAATGAATAGACTACTTCATTCAAAGCTGTCAAACTCCAAAAGACATTAAAACAAAAAGAGAATGAATAATAATTTATAGTTTGTTTCACAATTCTTATAATGTTATGCACAGGATTGTGACCTTAGATAGAAGAGATCCAATATACAAAAAACATTGTTGTGTTTCAACACAAGTACAAGTTATCAAGTTTGTTAACTATGTGATAGTTTGCAAGTTATTTGATGATTCCCAAGTTTGTTTGAGGTTCACACACTACAAGTTAAAAAATGGTATTGTTTAAATACATCAATACAAACACATTAATATTGTCAGTATGAAACATCCATGAGACCATAGGGGAGACATTGTTTGATTGAACACTCAAATTATTACTTTGTTTGTTTATTTTATGTTTTTTATAGAGTCAATGAAAATTTTCTTCCACTTCAATGATAACTTGGAAGTTCACAATTCAAGTGTGGAGTCAAAATATGTAATGTGTATACTGTTCATCTCAATTAACTATACCAATCAATTATTTGACCTTCTTGAAAATAACAAGACGATCGTTTTGAAGTAGCTATATGTAGTTAATCAAGTCATCTCTAGCCAATCATAGTTTATCAACATCTACATCAACACTATCAATGTCCATAAGATTTGTCTTGATATATGTATTAAGGTTTGGTGTCTTTGTATTTATTTCAGCAGGGACATTGATTTTTTTGGGTGTTATGATTTGATTCAATAACGAGTTTGAATAGCATGAGGGGGATGCAACTAATTGATCTTTATGGTGTACTTTCAAATGTTGTTGTGAATAAACCATGAGCATTCACATGTCATAAAATTTGTATGATATTAGGTGACAAGGTATTACTTATCGTGATTGGTTTGACTCATCACTTAATAAGTGTGGGATGTGTTTTCATGAGGTAAAAAATCATTCTATGCTAGTATTTCCATTGATTATCTTTTTTTTTATAGATATTTTTTGTAAACTATCCTGCTACTTTTGATTAAATGAAAGAGAAGTTGTACGTTGTTCCTGCTATTGGTCCGCCACTAGGGAAACCAAACCAACAACATAAGAGTATTTTATCAAGTTGTTGATGTTTGAAGGATAAGTGAAACTTAAGACTACAAACCACAAAATATTTAAGTTCAAAACTAGCAGATGAAAGTCTAGTAGAGATAGTTGCCTAGGACTCTGATTACTAGAGTGAGGTGGGGCAACAACTCCTAGACCTTTGAAAATCAAAAGACAAAAAGAAACCATGTTTGACATAAAAAAAATAAACCAGAGGAGGGTGGTCATCAATGACTGGATCCTGAGGCTGGGGGTAAACCAGGTCGGAGAAGTCCAATCCGACGGATTTCTCAACCAACATATTCACCTTGTCATCCATGAGTTTAATATGTAGTTGTTTGTCATCGAATTGGAGGAGAATTTATTGATGCACCTCATTCCTCTCGATCAGAAATTTTCCTAGAAGCATGTAGCATCCCCAACAACCAAATGGGCTATGCCAACCAAAAATTTGAACTTTGATACTAAATTAAAACGCATAAATACTTTGAAAATACATAGATTCATACTGAATAATAATAAAAATACACATGAATCACACAAAGGAAAAACCCATAAAAATAAATACATAAATAATAATGCAACACATAATTTAACACACAATTGACACTTATATTGATAAAAATCACTAACTGCGTGCATACCTTCCATGCTCCTCCCAACCTTAGACCACACTGCTCAAAACTCTCAGCAGTGGGTCACCCCCGAGCTGGGACTAAATTCCACCTAGGCAAAGGAATTCCTAACCATGCTGATGTATCTTGGACAATAGGAAAAAATCCGTCATAGGTACCAACTAGAACTAACAACCTAAAGCCCCTCATTCCCCACATGCATGTACCACCTTAGGAAGTTTGCCCCTTCTCTGCTCAATAGTCCCTCAACTTCCCCACTTCCTTTCCGGGGCTTCAACAACATCCCAGACAAGAAGTCTTAGAGCCTTGTAGCTACAGTTTGGCACCTTCGGGAAATCAATTCCCAAAAATTCTCACCTAGAGAGAATTTCTCACGGGCCTGACAACTCGCTTCTTCAGTCCAACTCTTAAGCTAACCAGGTACAAGTAAAGGTACATGTACATGTACAGTACAAGTATGGGTACAGTACAGGTATAGTGACCGAAAGGTACGAAGGATAGTTGAATGAGTGAGTCAATGATGATCCAATGATCGAAAATGAACTAAGTCCAAACTATATGTATGCATGTTCCCAACTTGACACTTGTCATGTTGAGAAATACTTTGACCCACTTGTCCCCATCCTTAGAACTTAGGATAAAATAATTATCCATACTTTATACTTTAAGGAATATTAATATAATATTCCTTTTTGTCTTAAGCTCCCTAGCTTAGCCCCTTATCTTTAACTTTTATCCCCCTTTCCCTATCTAGTGGAGTTTAGCCCCCCATACTCTTTTACATTGTTGGTCTATCACAATGGTGTGTTTTTCATTAATATTTGTGTGTGATTTACATTTATAATACAAACATACTATCCTTTTTGTATCCAAGCTCACCAGCCTAAAAAACATGAACATATACACAAAGGTTCTCTGGCCTCAAGATCACACACTCAAGTTGTTGCGCAGAGTATCCTAGGATGTCCACACTTCTTATTTTAGTGCGCAACACATATGCACACTATATTATGGAAGGAAATTACAAAACTAATTCTAAGACTTGGTACAAAAATCTCACCAACTTATATACATATATACATTTATATTTACATTTACAGTTGGGGTTCGGCCTAGGGGTATTACATTCCCTCCCCATTATTTATGCACTGTCCATAGTGCAGTATATACACATATACAACCAAAATTTCAAAAATCTTCAAAAATATGCGGGTATTCTTCCTGCATAGCATTCTCGTGCTCCCAAGTTGCATCTTCAGGACCGTACCAGGTCCATTGGACCTTTACTAGCTCTATGGATCGATTCTAGATCTGCTTGATCTTCCGATATAATATGCACACCAAATGCACTTGAAAGGCGTCTTCTTGCTCCACCTGAATCACAATTTAATCAATGACATGATTAGCATCATGAATATACTTTTTGAGAAATGATACATGGAATACATTATGAATAGACATTGATGTAGGAAAGGAAAACATGTATGCTACAGGCCCAATCCTCTCTAGGATTTCAAACGACCCACAATAACGAGCTGCCAACTTTGAGCAATTTCCCAACTTCAAGGAACTTCTGTTGGCCTTTACTTTCAAGAATACATGGTCACCCACTTTAAATTTCCTGTGAGTTATGCCCTTATCAACATAGATTTTTTGCCTATCTTGGGCAGCCTTTAAATTTTGTTTTATTTTGAACATTTTCTCTTCCATTTCCCTAAGTAATTTTGGCCCAACTGCTGCTCTATCTGCTGGGTTGTCCCGACTTACTAGTGTGTTGCACCTTCTACCATAAAGTGCCTCAAATGGGGTCATCTTTAGAGATGCTTGGTACCCATTTTTATAAGCAAACACTATTAAGTGTAGGTAGTCTTCCCATTTTGATGGTTTATCCATCACATACATCCTCAACATATCCTCAATCACTTAATTCACCCTCTCTATTTTCCCATCTGATTATGGATGATAAGCTGTGCTAAAATTCAAATTTGTTCCAAATCCCTTAAACAATCCTTTCCAAAAATTTGATGTAAATTTTGGATCTTTGTCAAACACAATTGTCTTGGGTATACCATGTAGTCAATAAATTTATCTCATATAAATAGCATCAATGTTGGCTGCCTTGTGAGTGAGCTTTACTGCAATAAAATGGGCAACTTTAGTAAGCTTATCCACCACTACCATGATAGAATCATACTGCTTGTTTGTTTTGGGAAGTTTGGTGATGAAATCCATTGTTACAACTTCCCATTTCCACTCAAGAATGGGCAATGACTGTAGAAAATCAGTTGGGTGTCTATGCTCAACCTTGATCTTTTGACACTCTAAACATTTGGCAATAAAATCAACAACTTTTTTCTTCATGCCTGGCCAATAATATTGGCTCTTGACAACTGCAATAGTTTTTTGATAACCTAGGTGCCCAACACAAGGTACATTATGCATTTATCTCAATATCATATTTTTCAATTCTTGGGAATTTGGCACATAAATTATGCCCCTGTACATGAGAATTTCATCATTTTCTAGCTTATAGTCTTCAATTTTCTACTGTAAAATACCTTGTTGTAATTTTGTTATTATTTCTGTGTTTTGCAAATCTGATTTCTAGACTCTAAGATTCTATATTTCAAATATGATTGGCACATGCTAATGGCTATAGCATGCAACTCATGCACCCTTCTGATAAGTGCATCAATCACCTTGTTCTCTTTCCCTTTGATATGATTTATGTCAAAGTCATATTCACTGAGGAGTTCTAACCACCTGCTTTGCTTGGCATTTAGAGTTGGTTGTCCAAATAAATATTTCAGACCACTATGGTCTGTCCACAACTCAAATATTTTCACCATGAGGTAGTGCCTCCACATCTTCAAGGCATTCACTATGGCGTCCAACTCCAAATCATGAGTAACATAGTGCCTTTCATGATCCTTCAACATCATTGATTCATAGCATACCACATACCCATTTTGACTAAGGACTCCACCAATCCCTTATTTACATGCATCAGTGCATACAATGAAGTCTTCATTTGGATCAACAATCCTTAGTATTGGAGCACTTGTTAATAAATGCTTCAAGTGTTGAAAACTCTTTTCATAATCCATTGTCCACTGAAACTTCACATCCTTCTTTTGCAAGGAAGTGATTGGGTGTGCAATCTTTGAGAATCCTTCAATAAATCTCCTATAGTAGCCTGCAAGGTCCATGAATGATCTAACCTCTGTCACATTCTTTGGTGTTGAAAATCCTCTAATGGCCTCTATCTTCTCAAGATCCACTGCTATCCCTTCCTTTGAAATGATATGTCCCAAATAATGAATTTGTTTCTGATAGAATGATCACTTGCTCAATTTGGCATACAACTGATGCTATCTTAATATTTGTAATACAATCCTCAAGTGTTTCTCATGCTCTTCCTCTGAATTAGAATATATAAGAATGTCATCCAAAAAGACAATGACAAACTTGTCTAAGTATTCTATGAAAATACCATTTATTAAACACATGAATACAATTGGTGCATTTGATAACCCAAATGGAACCACTGTGAACTCGTAATGACCATACCTTGTTCGGAAAGCATTCTTGCTGATGTCTTCATTCTTAATTCTTAGCCAATGATATCCTAACCTGAGATCAATCTTAGAGAATATTTTTTCATCTTTCAGCTGATCAAAGAGGTCATCGATCCTTGGAAAAGGATACTTGTTCTTCATAATTACCTTGTTCAACTACCTAAAGTCAATGTAAAGTCTCAATGTTACATCCTTTTTATTCACAAATAATATTGGGGCACCCCAAGGTGACACACTTGGGGCGTATATACCCCCTCTTTAGAAGATCTTTAAGTTGCATTTGCAATTCCTTCAATTCTGGTGTACTAATCCTGTAAGGGGTATTGGATACTGGGGCTACTCCAAGCATCAGATTGATGGAGAAATCAATGTCTCTTTTAGGGGGAAATCCTGGTATTTCTTTAAATACATCTTCAAACTCTTTTAAGACTACATAATATTCAATATTTGATACCTTATGTTATCACACTAAGTCGCCTTGGGTCTCTTAGTTTGTTTTTGTTAAAAAATAAAAATTAAAAAAACCTTACATTCTTATTTTCTCTTTAAAATGAATTTCTCATCCATTCAATGTTAATTATGATAGGACCCCTTAGGATGACTAAACCTTTGAGTCATAGCTCATGTGCTGATCCACAATTCAATTTTTGGTCCTTAAACCCTTATGAGCTCATGGTCTATTCTTTTTGTCCCCTCTAGTGATTCATCCCTAGGTTGATACCTCCCATGACCAGGCTGATGTGACACACTTCTCTCATCACTCATGACCTCACATGCATACCTCATCATCCCCACTCACCTGTCTAATCATTTTTTGATTTGGAGAACGTTGCCCACTCAACATGCATTTTTGTATCATCTGTCACGATTATCATGCACCCACTCCAAGTCATGATTTCCATGACTGATACCTTAACCCTTGTTTTTAGTGCCTGAAGTCGTTTGAAATGACTTCAAAAGATCTTGCATTTATGATCCTTGGTAATAGTTTCTAAATTTGAAAAATTCAGTAGTGATGCGCTGTGTAAGTTTTCCAGTTTAGTTCAGATGATCGCTTGTCCAATAAATTCGATGCTGTGAGAGATTTCAGGGCCAAAGTTTCCTCAATCTCACCCTAAGTTCACGCTGAGGAGCTCAATAGTTTTCGATTTCACAACATCCCTTACAGCCTTTTAAGAACCCTCTTTTCGATTCATGGAGACCCCTCAGTCGAAGAAATCACACAAAGGTGGCAAGATAGTTCGAACAAAACCTGTGGACATGCGCCTTTTTGACACAAAACCCATGGCAAGGGAAATGTTTCGAAGAGTAGGATGCCTCTCTTTCTGCCAGAACATGCAGAGAGGCCACTCAAAAGTAGCAAAACAATTTGTACTAAATTTTGATGGCAAGAAAACCAGAGTTGGAGATTTGGAATTTGAGGTGACTGAAGCCTCCATCTCAGCTGCAACAAGGGTTCCCATTTCAGGAGAAAATTGGTTCAAGGCCATGGTATTGAGTTCACCTTTCCTTAAAGATATTTTCAAGCCTGAATACCAAGCTAATGATTTATCTAAGAATGTGCCAAGGAACCAGTTGATTGACCAGTTTGACAGAATGTTGAAAATCATACAGAGATATTTTAGTTGTGAAGGGAGATTTAACACCCTGTACCATTACCACATAAGGTTGTTGTTGCATTTTACTGGTAAGGTTCATATGAATATTCCATATTACCTGCTAAGAAGTATAGGTAAAATGGCATATAGGGTGCAAGCCAAATCCATGGATGTGGAATCCAGTCTTTTCCACTCTGGACTTATCAGGATGCTTGTCTCTGAAGAGTTGGGAAAGAAAGAGATCTCCTGGGAGAATTTTTTGGTCTCTTCTCACTTTAAGCGGGAACCAACACCTACCCCCCAATCACAAATTGCAGGCTCTTCATCACCTACCAGTACTAAAACAGGGATCAACAAGAAGAGAAAGGGCAGGGCCCCTATTTCAGAGATCAATAAGCAGGTCAGAGAAGCTCAGGAGGAGGTCTTTCCTTCCCCACACATATATTTCTCACCACCACCTCCACCAGGGTTAGAAGAAGTTCCATCTTCTACCAAGGTGAAATCAAAAAACAGGAAGAAGCTTCTCTTTCCCTCTCCTTCTCCAGCAACTAAAATCAAAGGTAAAAGACCTTTCACCAGGTCATCAATTCCTAAGGGGGATTTCAAAGGAAAACCTTTACAAGAAACTGCTGTACAAAAAATAAAGGGTAAAGGTACCAAAAGACCTTTGGAGAGGGAATATGAAATCCCTGTGAAGGATTCTAAAAAACCTATGAAAAATAAAGAAACGGTTGTTGTGCAAGAGAAGATACCTAATGGAAAAGGTTTTGAGAAGACTGATGAAACATGCAAGGAAACTCCTGTACAGATGGAAGAAAAGGAAGAGAAGAATCCTGCTGAGACTACACATGTCCCCAACCCCCTTGACAACCAGACCTACAAAAGACTTATTAAGTAGCTTAGGGATGCAAGGAGAGAAGTAGCTTGTCTCAAAGAAGAAGACATGGTCCACTTGGCTCATATGAATGAGCTCATGACTGGCTAAAACCATACCCTGGACTTGGCAAGGTTCGCAGCGAGAAAGGCTCTGCCTCTTCGTAAATAGCTGAAGAATCTTTATAGACAGAATAAGGGTCTCCAGTCTCAGAACATGAAGCTAAAGGTAGAACTGAAGCATTTCCAAGATGAAGTAACCCAAAAGAATTTACAGGTGTTGGTTGAGGCTACCATTGAATATGACAAACCAATAGCTAAGGAGAGAACAACTATACTAAAGAAGCCTACCAGTGTTAAGAAGAAGAAGTATACTGAGTTAGTTGAAGACACTCTTTCCACCATGAAGAGTGTGAGGCTAAGTGTTAAAATGAAAAAGTAGCTGGTAGTGGTAAACCCATTTTTTGAAAGTTGTTCCTTCTTGGGAAGGTTAACTGATATGCACATATTAAGGTTTTCCACCTACACAGGCTTTTAGGTGTTTAGCTATATGAATTTTGGAATTTTTTCCAAGTACCAGTTTCACTCATTGGTAAAAGCACCTAAGTAAATTGATTTGTCATCATGGAAGGACACAAACAACTCTACACACGTTCAGGAGTCAAAGACGCTGCATTTTGGCATAGCCACCCAAACCCTTATCTAGACGTAGCGTAGGTGGCACTGCGTAATATTTTACAAAATGAAGAATTGTTACACATGCACTACCCACAGGCGCTGTGTAATATCTTACAGAGAGCAAGTTTTCACACAGGGGCTACTCAATTTTACAACAGAGACAAATTTAGCCATAGAAATGCAACACAGGGGTGCTACCCACATGTGCTACCTTCTCTCCTTGTTCCATTCTAGGGGGCGCTACACATAATTGCTACCCAAGGGAGTAGACAACAAACACCAGGGATCTAAGAAGACTAAGCCAATAGTTTTAGATAAGTTTATAATGAAATAAATGACAGAAGTAGCATTTGGCATGTAGGGGACAACTACAAGATCCAAAGAGACACATGGCAAAATAAGAGTTGAGAAGCAAAAGAGGATCAAAGCAGTTAGAAGCATGATTGGATTCAGTCACCAACACTTCCCTATTTTATAGCATAGGTTGTTATCTTAGTTGTTAGAATAAATAAATGTTCTGAGATTCTTAAGGAAAAGAGGCCAGCTCATACCTCCAGTTGTTGCCTCCCTTTCTTGTTATAAATAGATAGATGAATTTCTTTAATGGGTTCGGATGGTAGAGCAAGGCTCCCAAGAAACTGTAATATTTTTGATAAAGTGACTGTGATCTAGTATGTACTGGACTTAAGACTTTTTGACTAATAGAAATCAACTCTTATTTCAGACTATTTGCTTCTAATGCTAAATGTTCATATTTGAATGCTTCATATGGATGACTGTGGTAATGATATGATGGATGTTTGATCATTTTATTGTCATGGTGTTTATTTAGCTCCTTAGTTTCTAATTTCAAGAAGATCTTGTTTTAAGAAACTTTCTTCCTTTGGGATTTTGTGGACCTGATGTTTGCAGTAGCTCTTACATTCTTCTCATTCAAGTCTTCCTTCTATCCATATTTACTCCCAAACTATTGGTTGAAATTAGCCAAGACCTTATTTGCTGTTACATGTTAGCCCTGTTTCTGAGTGAGGTTATTATCATTCCGAGTTTTTCCATTCGACCTTTCAAAAAAATTCATACTTTCACATATCACCTAATGGGTACTAGGCTTACCTTCCTTGCAATCATAAGGTGACTCCTAGTTCTAACACTTTATATTTAGGTGTCTCTTCCATATGTGGAACAAATATTTGACACCCTTTTATGTAACTTTTCTTCAGCGGCAATGCTGAAATTTATCTGACGGTTACTTCCCTAGGAATTCCATGTACTGTCTTTAGTTTCCCTTCCTCATCCAAACAAGTAAATGCCTTATTACAACAGTCTAGGATAGCATGGTGTTGTTCCAACCAATCGATACCAATTAGGAAGTCATAGGAACCTAAAGTTATGATGTTCAAATATGCCTTGGTGCTAAGTCCATTCATGTCCATTGGACATGCCTTAACCATCTCATTAATTTTTCTTTTAGCTATGGTAGCCAGCTGCACCAACCAATATTTTTCGATCTTTCTTATTGGCAAATTCAATCTTTCCACCATCTTAGGATCTAGATAACCATGACTATCTACCAAATCAATTAAAATAACAATGGTTTGGTTATTGATATTACCTTCCACTTCGATCATATGTGACTGAAACTCAACTTGCTTATTGTCCAGGGATGCATATATCCTAGGTACGTTTTTGGCCATGTCCTCCACTATATCAACTTGTTGTACATTGTGAAGAATCCTCAATTTTTCACCTCTATGAAGGTTATCTCTGTACATATGATCTCCCCCACAACCCCAACATTGAATATGTGGCCAACTTGGTCTTTGCCCCACTGTCTCAGTCATTCTGGGTTCTCTAGAAGTTGTCTGTCCCTGATAATTATTTATGAAGAATGGTGGCTTATCCCCTTTCTTCCTCTGTTTCATATTGCTTTTATTCTTCTATTCCCAAGCTTTTTGGAAAGTTGGCCTTCTTTTATGTTGATCATAAAGACATTTAACTCACCTTATGGTCTCCTCCAATGTTTTTGGATAATCATATTGTATCTTGTCATTGATAAATGATGGAAACCCACTCAAATACCTATGAATCTTAACTGACTCATCCTTGATGAAAGAAACATACCTCAACATCTCTAAAAACTTGCTTTCATATTCATATATGGTCATACTCCCAAGCTTGAGTTCAAAGAACTCCTTAATTTTCTTGTGATATTATCTCTTAGTCAAGTATTTCTTTTGAAAACACCTCTTGAATTCCTTCCAAGTAACATTTTTCTCATCAATGTGTTTCACCTGCACAAATTGGTCCCACCACATGGATGCCTTTCCCTTGAGATGATAGATGGAGATTCTTCCTTCTGCGTGTGAAGAGTGTTAGAATATAAAAGATGGTGTGCTCATTTTACCATTGACGATACCCTCATCACCCAACCATAGGCCAAAGCCACCCTCCGAGCACCTTAACCTTGACTAATAATTTCTCCAGAAGCAAACCATAGGCTAGATAGCCAAACAAAGGGTAGCACACATTTCTCTAAGGATAACGCATCACAAAAAACTGATCAGATAGTCCAAACCCTAGCCAAGAGATAGTCCAAGCCAACACCCAAACTGCTAGCTGCTCTTGCAGCTCTCCTCCACACGTGCACACCAATCTGGGAACTGCAGTGTGCACCAAACTAGGAACTGCAATTCTAAGATGTTGTCAGATGAGAACTGGCACCCTGTATTTATACTGGTTCTGCCAGATTTGCTGGGGATGAATTCTCCTTCTGGATATGTGTCTGTTCAGTATATTATTATTATTTCTGGCCGACTTCTTCTCTTGGAGGCTAATAACCTAATATAAATTATCTTCTTGAGCCGACAAGGCTTCTAGGGTTATTAGCCAACTCATTAGGGTTTTCTCTTGCTTTTCAGAGTCTTCTATTCTCGTCAGGTTCACACGTGGAGGTAAATACTTCTCACAGCTACCATAATATTAACACTACCTCCTAGCTAGGGAGGTATTACAGGTAATGGTCTTGAGCACAAAAACATACCATTTACCCGGTAGCATCAATATAGTCGTCTAGACTATCTCATGACTAGATCATGAGTATCACCATCACCATCAACTGCATCATCTCTCGAAACCATACTTCATATGAGTAATTAGACATGATGCTAGATAAGTCACTCACACCATAGAGTGATACAAGAGCCACTCTTATAATCTAGAGGAGTAAATGCCAATTTCCATTTGGAAAATCTATGTTCATCGTTCATCTGGATGGTGATTATTTTCAATAAACTGTTGATAGTCTTCAAGGCAGTTAGAACAGAAATAGAACACAACTGTGTCTATCCATAGTAGTACATAACTACAATCCAGTGGTTCAATACCACACCAAGTAACACACAAGTACTTGATCAACAACGTATGGTTGCGAATAGTGGAACATATCCACCACAATAGTCCTCATCTACTGTCATACAGTCTTCATAACAAACATCTGATAGGAACCTGCATAGAAACAATGTTATGATATAAACTGAATTATTTGGGCCAATCTTTCACTCACGTCTATGAGTTCTGAAAGAATATCTACCTCACGAATAGTGGAACATATCAACCACAGTAGTATATCTCTATTGTCTGGAGACAGGTAGTCTCCATAATAAGCATTCGATGCCATCTTGCATAGAAAATATTGTTAAAAATAAACTGAATCATCTGGGCCAATATTTCACCCACGTTTGTGAGATTTGAAAGAATATCTGCCCTCATCAACAATGGGATATCTTCCCTATTCTTCTCAAACAAGGAACAAGGATTGTTTCTGATTTCTGAGCATGGACCATTCCTCACCCTGGGCCATTCTTCATACACTAATCAAAGTTCACCCTGGACAGAATGTATAAAACCTAAGGAATGTTTGAATCTGGACCATTCCTCACCCTAGGCCATTCCTCCTACACTAATCAAAGTGCGCCTTGGAGAGAATGTATAAACCCTAAGGAATGTCTATCCTGGAGCATTCCCCACCCTGGGCCATTCCTCCTACACTAATCAAAGTGTGCCCTGGAGAGAATGTATAACCCTAAGGAATGTCTATCCTGGACCATTCCCCAACCTATGCCATTCCTCCTACACTAATCAAAGTGCACCCTAGAGAGAATGTATAACCCTAAGGAATGTCTGTCCCTGATTTCTAAGCCTGGACCATTTCCCACCCTAGGCCATTCCTCCTACACTAATCAAAGTGCACCCTGGAGAGAATGTATAAGCCCTAAGGAATGACTGTCCAGACCATTTCCTCCATTAACCACAAGAGGAAAAGACTATCCTGCATCAACCTCCAAAATAGACCATTCCTCATGTTAACCACAATGAGAAATCATTGTCCGGCGAGGCAGGCCAGTCTTCTTGGGTAACCCTCAAGAAGAGAGACTTCCCTAGACCACTCCCCATGTTAACCACAATGGGAAGTCGCTGTCTATGATACATCAACAATTATACTACCTTCCATGTTAACCACAATATAAAGTGACTGTCCGTCAGAAGCCTCACTCCACTTTCCGAACAAGAAATCATCTGTCCAAGATGGACTATTTTTCAAATTTAAGGATGAATGTCTTCAATAATGTTTTCAATGCTCCCTCCTAACTTGGAGAGTCAATTCTTCCTTTTCCAATAAGAAGGAAGTTGTTTCCACGAGCTCTAGCTTGAGTATGGAAACTCTTTCATCTTGGATAGAAGTTTTACCAAAATGTCTGTTTATCTGCTCATCTATGGAGATATGTATTAGAGAATCATTTTCTCCTTTATGGACTTCATCATGGATAATGTAATGCTTGATTTCAAATGTACTTTAGTCTGGAACACTGTGAAGGCTTCAGGTAGATCTGAACAATAGAGTATATCATAGTTGGAAAGCTGGAACATATCTATGTGGCACTTCTTTTGTCATCA